>CM046362.1:6538964-6559284 GCA_025413025.1 Ficus hispida
TTGCCAGCGGACCAAACGCAGGCAGTCCGGGCGTCGAAGTTCCTGTAAGTGGCAGTGAAAGGAGCTTTTTGACCAGTCTGTCTTCACCAGACCACCTCTCGTCGCCCAATCGTCTGCGTTCAAATGCTCGAGTGTATCCACATTGGTGAGTCTTTGGGAATGGGATTCCTATGGATTCCATGTTCTTTGAACTCTCTTATGGGTGTTCCATCCACATAGAATCTGGAAAAAAGTTAAATCAGGGAAAGTTTAAATATTTATAACTCTTTATTTAAGTATCAGGTTGAATTTAATAATGGGTTACTTTATCTTTATCTTTTTAAGCTCTGTCAAAATAATATTATAAAACACTGGTGATGTTGCATTAGTCATTAATAAAAATTTGGTAAAATGATACAAGATTTGAGCCATCATTTATTTTTAATAGTGCTTAAAATCGATGGTGTCCAAATACAACTTATTTGATAAAGAAACTTATCTTGATTAAGAAATAAATCGGACAGTGTATAAAAAATAAGATTTTAAGTAATAAGATTTTTTTTTTTTTTTTTTTTTTTGCGTTCTCTTATATATCGTCTTATTAAAGTTATATGATTAAGATGATGTTAAAATATTGTAAAATCTCTTTTATTTTTAAGTTACTATTAGAATAATTTCAATCACAATGATAGCTATTTTTTTTTTCCCTTTCCCTTTTTTTTTTGGGTTACTGCGATGCTAGTTTTTGTCAGTTGCTTTATTAATATATTTGTTTACCAATGTTACTGTAAGTACTACTTTGGATAATTATTAATGTGATAATGATAGAAATTTTAATAATAAAAGATAGCATCACTTATTTAAAAGTTTTTTAATTGACTGCTTTAAAAAAAAAAAAAAAAAGGAAAGAAAGATTAACCAATTTTACATTTTTAACTTATGGGATTTAATGACTTAATTAGTACTTACATGATACGTTGAGGATTCCAAAGAACAGAATAGGTATGAAAATCCGAAGTTGGGTCAAACCAAAGATGAAACTGTTGTTCTCTATCGCCTTTGCCTTGAGTGTACACATTTGTGTGAATGGTGTACGGATCACCACTCAGATTCCCCAGAAACTCAAAGTCTATCTCATCCCACGTTGACCCTTTTGAAGATAACTAATAAAAAAAATATATAGAATATTAAGAATATTTAATTTACTATTAAGCTAAACAAGTCAAAAACTATAAACTAATAAAGAATATTTTTAATGGTAAGGAATATCTTACATAATAAGCAGTAACAGTCCCAGCAGAATTTTCAGGAACAAGCTTAATCTGCATATCGATTTTCCCGAACATGTACTCGTTCTTAGATTGAAAGCCAGAGCCAGAAGATCTGTCAAGTGAAAGGGTGAGAAGCTCTCCATTGTTGAGAATTTTTGCTCGGTTATCTCCCCATGTGAGGTCAAAGTCTTGGTAGAAGTTACCTCCTTGGACTGTCAAAATGGAGCCAAACAAGAATGATATCACGAAAACCAACATCATAATATGGAGAAAATATTGATCAATAATAATGTAAACTTATTATTATTATTATTATTATTATTTTTTCCTCTCTATCGGTTGGTTTTTGAGGGAGTTACAAGTTTGTGCACTAAATTACAAGTAAAGGAGATGGAGAAACTTTTGATCTTTTTGTGGGTGGTTCATTGGATTTGGAGGGAATTTATATTAGTGGAAGACGATGAGAGAGAGAGAGCGAGAGAGAGAGAGGAGAGAGAAAGTAAAAGGAGAGTTTATTAAGTCCTAAGAATGACAAGTTGTGAGGCAAAGAGAAGAGGTGGAAGCAGGTGGCAGAGAGAAGTAATAGGTGAGTTGGAAATATGACATTAATATATTATTGCATGTCATGATTTACAAGTGACAAGTTGACAACAAAAACCCTTCAATAAATAACACGCGGTTCAATCTTTTTGACCATTTACATATAGCTATACAATGCTTTATGCCGTGTGTCAACTTCTTTATTTATTATTATTATTTTTTATTTTTTTCGAAACTTCACCCTATATTCATCGCATTAGTCATCCCAAAGTAATTGAGTAGTTCGTTATTTCCTACCCCAGTAGAGACCTATATATAATATTTATGAGCATTATATAGGCACTACCAATATGATGATGACAGAGGTTATTTACCATACAAATTATCTAGAAGAGGAAACCCAACCTAAATGTCAAATGATAAAAGAGACATGTTTTGACTGCTTAACATGTGTTAATTATATTTAAATGTGGCACCGGCAAATAATAGAGGTACATTTTATAGCAATTAAAGTTGAAATAGAAAAGAGTTTTAAGATTTTTTTTTATAAAATCAAAGGAACTCAATAATATGAAAAGACACGTAGTCAGGAATCTTACAATAAAAAAATATAAAAAAAAACTCATAAACTGTGTGTCTGGAAGGGAAAAGATTTTAAGATATAATAATGAATTCAATTTTAGTTTAGAGTCAGATTGTCTTTTATGTCTTTTTTTTTTTTTTTTTTTTTTTTTTTTTGTTTTTAGTTTGGTTTGCCACTGATACTGGATTTTGATTTGCTCTATTTTTGTTCTCTTTTTAATTTTCTCTCTTTTCAATAAATTTGAGTGAATATTTTAGTTCCTACTATTCATTTATTAATAACTAAAAAAAAAAGACAACTGCTTAGGAAGTTGAAAACAGTATTAATATGGGATTTAGTTCATTTGTCCCTTTATTTATGTATTAATACTATAACACGTATTTAATTAATATGATTTTTCAATTAATTTAGTACGATATAATAATTAAATATATATTTTTAATTGATAGATCATGTTATTATTAGAAAGATATGAAAAAGAAAACTTAGGAATCTAATCCGTTAATATTTAGTTTCAAACGGGAAAATACACCTCTGGTTGGAGAGGAAATTACTTGGAATTTTCTGTGTAAAATTACTTGGAGGGAGTTCATTGCTGTAATATCAATTTGTTTCATTCTCTAGAATTAGTTCTTGTAGTCAAACTTTTTGCTCTTTCTTAAAGACTCCCCATATTGGGAAAGTTTCATATCAATTATTGACCCTTTTATCATAATTTTAAATGGAAACCGTTGACTTTTAGAATCAAGAACCTGAGCGCTCTAGATTTTACAATAGTCCATATATTGAAATGTATGGACCAAACATAGTAACTAAACCCAGCCAAACCACACCCCACACACCCACACCCACACCACACCCACACCCACACCCCCAGCCCACCCCCCCCCCCCCCCCCCCCCCCCCCCCCCCCCCTAAAAAAAAAAAAAAAACCCAAAACAAAACAAAATTCAAATTGTCCAAGTAGTGCATCTATTAAATAATTGGGAAGAAAATTTTAATTCCCAAAACCTAATCTTAATTTATCCAAGCCTAATCTTGACTTTTGCTACGTGCAGTACGTTACCCCTTTCCAAAACTTAACCTCTATACCTCAAAATAAGTTTTTCTTCATTTTTAATTTATAATAGCAAGATTATTATTATTATTTTCCTTATAAACTTCACCTTTTGATTAAGGAGACAAAACATTCAACAAAAAAATGTAATGAGGCTTAAGCTACCAAGTTTGATGTTTTCTATCTATTTTTTTAATTATATATTGGTTAACAAAAACATGTATTATTATTATCATTATTATTATTATTATTTAAAAGTTATTATTATTATTATTTAAAGTCTACGGACTAAATTTGTTACAAGCTTCAACAAATAAACTATTTCCATTAAGACAAGAGAATTTAGACAACTTTCACAATTTACTCCTTAAACTCGCCCTACTATCGTCCAAGTAAACGGTTTATTAATCTAACAGAATGACCATCTATAAGGCACTCTTCAGTTCGTGGAATATTTCTTTAGAATTATTCATGAATTTATTCATTTTTTAAACAGGAAAATTAGGTAAATAAATATTTTTTAAACACTTATTTAAAAATGACCAAAATTTTTATGTAAAAAAATGACTATTTGTCATTGATTAACCGTAATTAATTAATCACTTACGGACCATTTCTTAAAAATGATTATTTTACTAATTTTGTAAAACTTCAATCGTTCATTTAAAAAAATTCTTCAAAAAAAAAAAAAGTCATTTACCCATGTATCCTTATCTATTGTTACAATAATGAAGAATAGACCAATCGCTTCTTTTTCCTTCTTCTGGATCCTCATCTCATCACTAAAGTTCACTAAACCGTTGACTTTTAGAATCAAGAACCTGAGCGCTCTAGATTTTACAATAGTCCATTTATTGAAGATACACCAAACATAGTAACTAAACCCAGCCAAACCACACACCCCCCCACCCAAAAAAAAAAAAAAAAAAAAAAAAAAACCAAACCAAAACAAAACAAAATTCAAATTGTCCAAGTAGTGTATCTATTAAATGAATGGG
Organism: Ficus hispida; assembly: GCA_025413025.1. Classification (NCBI taxonomy): domain Eukaryota; kingdom Viridiplantae; phylum Streptophyta; class Magnoliopsida; order Rosales; family Moraceae; genus Ficus; species Ficus hispida. Next base: position 6,543,393 of record CM046362.1, read on the forward strand.
AAGAAAATTTTAATTCCCAAAACCTAATCTTAATTTATCCAAGCCTAATCTTGACTTTGACTACGTGCAGTACGTTACCCCTTTCCAAACCCTAACCTCTATACCTCCAAATAAGTTTTTCTTCATTTTTAATTTATAATAGCAAGATAATTATTATTATTTTCCTTATAAATTTCACCTTTTGATTAAGGAGACAAAACATTGAACAAAAAATATAATGAGGCTTAAGCTACCAAATTTGATGTTTTCTATCTTTTTTTTTTAATTATATATTGGTTAACAAAAACATGTATCATTATTATCATTATTATCATCATTATTATTATTATTTGAAAGGTTATTATTATTATTTTTAAGTTTAGGGACTAAATTTGTTACAACCTTCAACAAATAAACTACTTCTATTAAGAGAAGAGAATTTAGACAACTTTCACAATTTACTCCTTAAACTCGCCCTACTATCATCCAAGTAAACGGTTTATTAATCTAACAGAATGACCATCTATAAGGCACTCTTCAGTTCGTGGAATATTTCTTTGGAACTATTCATGAATTTATTCATTTTTTAAAAAGGAAAATTAGGTAAATAAATATTTTTTAAATACTTATTTAAATAAATGAACAAAATTTTTAATTTAGGAAAATGACTATTTGTCATTGATTAACCGTAATCAATTAATCACTGACGGACCATTTCTTAAAAATGATTATTTTATTAATTTTATAAAACTTCAATCGTTCATTTAAAAAACTTCTTAAAAAAAAAAAAGTCATTTACCCACGTATCCCTATCTACTGTTACAATAATGAAGAATAGACCAATCGCTTCTTTTTCCTTCTTCTGGATCTTCATCTCATCACTAAAGCTCCGATAGCCACCACTTAAAAGAGGAAAAGAAACAATATATACCAAAAGAAGTTCATGTGAATCGTTCTCCGTCCTAAGCAGCGCTTATCAGTCACTGAGATTCATAACGAGAACTTGTAAACACAATGTAAGAAAGCAATTCAATGCCAACTGAAAAAGTCTTGACCAAAGTATTTGTTTCATCAATTTATTTAATATCTACATATACAAACTGTTACAAGAGGATAGGGATTGAAAACATCATTTAAAGTTAATTTGTCCCCTAAATTCTATAATCTTGGTATAATTGGCCTAGCGATAAAAAATTACCGTTATAAATTAGTGATCACAGGTTTGAGAGTTGGATGGATCTCTTTGTATCTAACTTGTTGTCTGCTAATTTAGTACTCATTTAGAGTGCTTAATTCATGCCTCGTATATCCGTAACATTGAAGTGACATGCTCTTTATTGAGGGACATAGTCATTCCATAGAGTTTTCAATAAACATTCTTGTGGTAATTCCTAGGAGATATGCTAATGTTGAAAAATACCTCTGAAGTAGGAGAATCTTGAAAAATACTCTTGAATTTTATACCTTCACTTGAAATACCTAGGATATTAACAATATAGATGATCTAAATCAGAACCTTATTATAGTTTTATTAGTGTTCATTTTTCAAAATGTGTGCTTCAATTTGAATATTTTTGGTAAAAACTTCTTATTCTGTTATTTTATATTTTAGTTTCAACTTAAAAAAAAAAAAAAAAACACTACTCATGATAATACATTCCTCTTTTTTATTATATTATCTATTACCCTCGTTCCCTAGGACTTTCCACAAATCTCTCTATAAATCTTGTTGCAGTAAACAACATCGACCACAAATCATCGTTGGTTGCTTGTGGCTGTAGGTATTGAGTAAGTTACCATCGGTAATCTTGCTGGTGATTGCCTGCTGTCGAAGTCACCTTATATGTTACCAATGGTAGTTTGTTCGATGACCCACCATCGCAGTATTATATGATTTCTTGGTCTGTGATCCTTGGTCATCACATGGGAAATTCGGAGGCTATCATCTATGCGAAATCGACTCAAATAGTCGAGCAAGTACCTTACTGAGGAAGAGGCAGATCCGCTGAGCATGAGTTGCTCCTATTCTCGCGATCACACACGCTCATATTCACGAGACAAGGTGGGATGCGACAATGCCAAGCACTTAGGAGGCCCGATATTGTAGAGTGACAACTAACAGCTCATAGAGTGGCTTTTTTCCTACAAAGCTAATTGGATATATGGTCGGATCTGGCTATGGCTTGTACGCACAAGCCTCACGATCGCCCCGATCTAGCTACATCTAGATTTTTTAACTTACTAGCTGTTGCGAAAAATCAAAGAAAAACAAAAAAAAACCAACCACACAAGAGACACCGATTTTTACGTGGAAAACCCTCCAATGCGAAGGGAAAAACCACGGGACCTTAGTCCGATATCAACTTCCACTAATCAACAATAATGGAATTACAAAGTTCTCTCTAGATACAACTAGAGGCTCACAATCATCAAGATAAAACACAATCTTGGCTAAACAACAATGCTCATCTTCAACAAGATGGATTTCAATACATAGCATAAAAAGAAATCAGTTTTGGATCTCAAGTGGGTATTTGGGAAAAGCACCTTAGAGACACCAATTCGAAAATCAGAACCGGTAGATGAGAAGAGCTAGTCACAAGGATTCACCACGTCAAATTTGAGCACCAACGGACACCGTTTCACTGCTCAATCGTCTTGTACAAACCCAAAAAGGTCTACCCCTCTCTCTCTGCTTTCTCTCTCTGCCTTTTCGTCGCACACCCACAGCAGCCCTCACTTTTCTCTTTTTTTCTGCCACTCTAACACACGGCTTGTTCAACAAGCCATTAATACCTCCTTTTTGCTTTTAATCAAAAGCTATTGGGCTTTTGGCCCAATATTGTCCAGCCCACAACATGGGGCGGACAACCCAACAATTCTCCCCTCCGCGTCATGTAGTGGGCTCAACCAAACCCGCTCTCTGCTTGCACGCTTCAAGTTTCTCCTTAGGCAAAGACTTTGTCAACATATCCGATCCATTCTCACTTGTATGAACTTTCTCCAAGTGCATTTGCTTTGTTTCGAGAACATCACGAATCCAGTGATATCTAACATCAACATGCTTGGATCTTGAATGGAATGTTGAATTTTTGGAGAGGTGGATGGCACTCTGACTGTCACTGTAGACAATGTACTTCTCTTGTTGCAGGCCCAATTCTTCAAGAAACTTTTTCATCCACAAAACTTCTTTGCAGGCTTCAATAATTGCAATGTACTCAGCTTCTGTACTGGACAAAGCAACACACTTCTGTAACTTAGACTGCCAAGAGACTGCTCCCCCTGCAAATGTCATCAAGAACCCCGAAGTGGACTTCCTGGAATCAACATCACCTGCCATGTCTGAATCTGTGTACCCTTCTAAAATAGGTTCATCACTGCCAAAGCATAAACACACCCTAGAAGTACCTCTCAGATATCTTAATATCCATTTCACCGCTGCCCAATGTTCTTTTCCAGGATTAGAAAGAAATCGGCTGACAACCCCAATAGCATGAGCAATATCTGGTCTTGTGCAAACCATGGCATACATCAAACTGCCAACTGCAGACGCATAGGAAACTTTATTCATTTCTTCTTTTTCTTTCTCACTTGTTGGACATTGCTTAAAAGTAAGCTTAAAGTGCACATCAAGTGGAGAACCAACTGCTTTTGCCTTGCTCATATTGAACCTTTCAAGAACTTTTTCAATATAACCTTCTTGAGATAGCCAAAGCTTCCCATTCTTCCTATCACGGGAGATTTTCATGCCGAGTATTTGTTTTGCCGATCCCAAGTCTTTCATTGCAAAAGACTTACTTAACTCCTGCTTAAGCTTCTTAATCTTGCTAGTATCATGGCCAACAATCAGCATATCATCAACATATAGCAGGAGGATAATGAAATCATCACTGGAGTATTTCTTTGTAAACACACAATGATCAGATGAAGTTCTAAAGTACCCATGACTCACCATAAAAGAATCAAACTTCTTGTACCACTGTCTTGGTGCTTGTTTGAGCCCATACAAACTCTTTCGAAGCTTGCACACATGATTCTCTTTTCCCTTGACTTTGAACCCTTCTGGCTGCTCCATATAAATTTCTTCTTCTAAATCACCGTGAAGAAATGCAGTTTTCACATCAAGTTGCTCTATCTCTAAATTCAAGCGGGCAGCTAGACTAAGAACAACTCTGATGGATGACATCTTCACAACTGGAGAAAATATCTCTTCAAAGTCAACACCTTTCTTCTGACCAAATCCTTTCACAACCAACCGAGCTTTGTACCTTAGTTGTGAGCTATTGTTTTCGACTTTCAACCTGTAAACCCATTTGCTCTTGAGCGCTTTCTTGCCTTTTGGTAGCTTTACCAAGTTGTAGGTGTGGTTCTCACACAGGGATTTCATCTCTTCCTGCATGGCATTAGACCATTCTTTCTTTTGCTCAAGAGAAATTGCTTCTTGGTAAGTTTCAGGCTCTCCACCATCTGTAAGCATCACATACTCACTTGAACTATATCTTAAAGCAGGTTGGCGCTCTCTAGTAGATCTTCTCAATGGAGGCTCATCTGGTGGCGGTGGCGGTGCTTGCTCAACTTGTTCAACTGGAGGGATAATATCATCAGCAGGAGGGCTTCATCATCAACACTATCTCCACCATCTTCTTGCATGTCTCCCCCGTGATCAGTATTCACTACAGGTGGAGGAACTGGATTCAAATTGACAGGAATCTCAACAGAGGAATTGGTCTTTTCAACTTTATCAGCACCATCACCAAGTTGATCTTCAAGAAACACAACATCTCTGCTTCTGACAATCTTCCTGTTCACTGGATCCCATAATCTGTACCCAAACTCTTCATGACCATATCCCAAGAGAATACACGATTTTGCCTTATCGTCAAGCTTGGACCTCTCATCTTTAGGAATATGAACAAATGCCCTGCAGCCAAAAACTCTCAAATAACCATAAGAGACATCTTTCCCTGTCCAAACTCTGTTAGGAACATCACCATTCAAGGCAGCTGCTGGGGAAAGATTAATCAAGTCGACTGCAGTCCTCATAGCCTCCCCCCAAAAAGACTTAGGAAGCTTAGCATGAGAAAGCATACATCTTATCCTTTCTTCAATGGTCCTGTTCATTCTTTCTGCCACGCCATTTAGCTGAGGTGTCTTTGCTGGAGTTTTCTCAAGCCTGATTCCATGGGCTTTGCAGTAGTTTTCAAATGGCCCCTGTATTCACCACCATTATCAGCTCGAACTGACTTCAACTGCTTTCCTGTCTCTTTTTCAATCTTGGCATGAAATTCTTTAAAGATATTGAACACCTGGTCTTTAGTTTTCAAAGCAGTAGCCCAAACTTTTCTTGAGTGGTCATCAATAAAAGTCACAAAATAGAGTGAACCTCCAAGAGTTTTAGTTTGCATAGAGCAGACATCAGTATGAATCAAATCAAGAATATTTGATCTTCTAGATGGAGGGTGTGAATGAAATGCAACTCAATGTGTTTTTCCAGCTAAACAATCAACACAAGTTTTAAGAGGTATACCTTTCAAACTGGGGAGGAATTGCTTTCTAGCAAGAATTTGTAGTCCTTTCTCGCTAATGTGACCAAGCCTCTTGTGCCAAAGCTCAATACTTGTATCCTTCTGAATAGCATTTATCTCTCCCTTTTTGAGCTTTGCTTGTGTGACATAGAGCGTATTCATCTTCTTTCCTCTTGCAATCACTAGAGAACCTTTGGTGAGCTTCCATTTACTTTCACCAAAATAATTAATGAAACCCTCGTCGTCAAGTCTGCCTGTAGAGATCAAGTTGAGGCGAATATCCGGTACATGTCTGACATCCTTGAGTATTAACTTGCTTCCAAGATTGGTCTCCAAGCAAATATCACCAATACCCACAATTTTAGAGGCACCACTGTTTCCCATCTTGACATTGCCAAAATCACCGGCAGAGTAAGAAGTGAAGAAATCACCATGAGCAGTAACATGAAATGAAGCACCAGAATCAATCACCCAATCACTATCCTGGCATGCGAGGCTAACACAACTATCATCACAAACAATGACAACATCACCTTCAGTGGCTGCTGTATTAGTCTCTTTCTCATCTTTCTTTCCTTCACCCTGCTCTCTTTTCCAAATCCTGCACTCTTTTTTCATGTGACCTGGCTTATTACAGTGGTAACACTTGAAACTTTTTCTGTATTGGGATTTTCCTCGAGGTGTATCCTTTTTGCCATGACCTTGAGAATGCCTGCTTTTGCTTCTTCCACGCCTTTCATGTTTTTCATAAACAAGTACCTCAGAAGAAGAAGATTCACCCTTTTCCTTTCTTCTAGCTTCTTCGTTGAGCAAACTGTCCTTAACCATCTCCATAGTTAGTTTTCCTTCTGGCGCTGAAGTATTTAGTGACACCACTAGTGTTTCCCAGCTTTCAGGCAATGAGCTGAGAAGTAACAAGGCTTGTAGCTCATCTTCAAGTTTCATCTTCATAGTTGTCAACTGGTTCACCAAGCCTTGAAAATCGCTTGTATGTTCAGTCATACTCTTCCCATCTCTATACTTCAAATTCACAAGCCTTCGAATGAGAGTGGCTTTATTTCTGAAAGTATTCTTCTCATACATCGCCGCTAACTTTTGTCAGAGAGCATCAGCTTTGGTTTCTTCAGCAATGTGATGGAATATATTGTGATCAACCCACTGCCTTACTGTAGCAGCAGCCTTCATATGCAATATCTCCCAGTCCTCATCACTCATTTTTTCTGGCTTTTCCTTGCCTAGAACAGGCCTAAACAAATCCCTGCAATATAGCATGTCTTGCATTTTCCGCTTCCAAATGGAATAGTTCGATGGGGTTAATTTTATCATCCCAAACGAATTTTGTTCATCCATCTCAACACACAAGAATTTTTCTCTAGCCAACCAAAAGCTCTGATACCACTTTGTTGCGAAAAATCAAAGAAAAACAAAAAAAAAAACCAACCACACAAGAGACACCGATTTTTACGTGGAAAACCCTCCAATGCGAAGGGAAAAACCACGGGACCTTAATCCGATATCAACTTCCACTAATCAACAATAATGGGATTACAAAGTTCTCTCTAGATACAACTAGAGGCTCACAATCATCAAGATAAAACACAATCTTGGCTAAACAACAATGCTCATCTTCAACAAGATGGATTTCAATACATAGCATAAAAAGAAATCAGTTTTGGATCTCAAGTGGGTATTTGGGAAAAGCACCTTAGAGACACCAATTCGAAAATCAGAACTGGTAGATGAGAAGAGCTAGTCACAAGGATTCACCACGTCAAATTTGAGCACCAACGGACACCGTTTCATTGCTCAATCGTCTTGTACAAACCCAAAAAGGTCTACCCCTCTCTCTGCGCTTTCTCTCTCTGCCTTTTCGTCGCACACCAACAGCAGCCCTCACTTTTCTCTTTTTTTCTGCCACTCTGACACACGGCTTGTTCAACAAGCCATTAATACCTCCTTTTTGCTTTTAATCAAAAGCTATTGGGCTTTTGGCCCAATATTGTCCAGCCCACAACATGGGGCGGACAACCCAACACTAGCCAGATTCATGTCATGTGCCTCGTGCCGCGCTAATGATGTTGTAGCTTGCGGGCAAACGAGTCTCGTCAACAAGATCCCACTGATAGTCTTTAATTTGCGTGAAATTGCCGACGAGTGGAGAGACAAGCAACATAAGAGAAAGAAGCAAAGAGATAGGTTACGAGGAAGATAGAGAGAAAAATACAAGTCAACATTCGCCATTACCTCGTTAGGGCAAATATATATACATATATATTGATATATTGTTCTCTATTATATGTGTTGCGGTACTCAAATGAGTATACTTAAATGAGTTCCTGATTCTTCTTGCATCCTTGTGCTTAGCGCTAAAGTGCATAAAATAGAGCTAAGCTTTTTTTGTCTATAAAGATCTTGTAGTAGTAGGAAGTCTGTCCTCTTGATGATTGATGTCTCTACGTCCTCTCCCATATATATTGGGTTTGAAGATGTATACCATTTCATAAGTTTTAAAGAAATTATTACAAACAGCATAATGGTTTACATCAGGTAATACATTTATATTCATACATGATGATTTATATTTTGGTTTGCCTCTTAATCTTATATATGTTGATTTTGTGTATCAAGTCTGCCTAATTATTTTGTAGATACTTAGCGGATTGTTGTGCAAGAACAGGTATGGATCAATGCTTTGAGTTTATTTCTCCAGTCCTTGTCTCACCAGTTCAACAGGTGGTAGATCGCTCCACCTACGTTCGAGAGAGGGCTGAAAATATTCTACGAATCTTAACCAATGCACCTGTAACGCCCCGACCCGTCCACGTAGGGCCATACTACGTAAACATGGGCCGTTACCACACTTGCTTAACTTAAATCATTGTTTTACCGAAAATTTCAGGATAAAAATTTTTTTTTCTTTAAACTTTAAAACTTTAAGTTTCGAGTTAAAAATCATAACTCGAAACTAAACTTGAATTAACTTGTACTGACGGGTAAACTTCATCATGTCTACCCCTTTTACTTGTTATGCCGATTATAAGGTTACCATGACCTTTTAAATCGGACCTTGGAAACATTACATCACATCCATATACAACATCATACTTAAAACATTTGCGGAAAATATTGCGTAGTGGTATCCCACACCGCCCTTCACTCGCTGCATCGTCTCCATGGCCCATCAAGTAATGCTGCAGGCGTCTTACCTACAGTATGAAATATACAAATGAGCTTTCGCCCAGCAAGTACAAACATGATCTCACAAAAAATCTTTTCAAACATCAAGTAACATATCAATCATCATGTAGTTTATGCATGATCCGATTATGTCCAATTATAAATCTTTTAGGCACTTTTACTCATTATCTTGATTACATGTGGGCCCCTAGTGTCCGTACCGAAAGCGCGCAGCCTCCAGACAAAGCTAGGGTTTGCAAGGCCCTAACAGTTCTGGGAATTATAACGTGACCCTCACGCATCAACGAGAGGTAAATGTCACCACTGGTTTTGAACATGTAGCCTCCTCGATCACGGGAGGTTGGTACGACACCTTACTTGATTTATCTTACCATGTGGTTCAATATTAGTGAACATGCTTCATGATGTCACAAGGTCAAATCCAAACTTAACATTTGCCATATCATGGCATTCTTGAAAACATGACATTTTTAAAACCATGACATTTTAGAAAACATGGCATAATATGTAACATGTCATAGCATCACATCATTACATGGCATCTCATATCATAACATAGCATAGCAGCACATAGCATAGCATTATAACATAGCATAGCATTATAGCATAGCATAACATAGCATAGCATGTATACTTGGAAAATATCTTTTATTATTTTCCATACTGCAGGTGAGGTTTGTACTTACCTCTTTTACTATGTCCTACGTAAAGCTGCTCCTCTTCCGGGTAGCCGCAGGCTTCCTCCTGCTTGATGAAGGACATAGGTAAGGGTCTAATTAGTATTGTGGAATGTTGGTGATCATACCAACATGCCTACGAAATTCTAGCTGTAAGTCTCCCTTATAACTTATGATGACTTACTTGGTTACTTAAGGTAACCTTGGGTATTAATCCCAATCATATATGAATAGGGTTAGGTATCATCCTAACCTTGGCCTATGCCTTGTCATTTTTAATTTTAATCCTTTTTGGGTTTTAAGATCAAACTCAATTTTTATACCTTGTTGGGTTACCTTGAGTAACCCTTGAGGTAGTCAAACTTAGTTCAATTATCCTAAGTCAACTTTGGGCTTTGGACTCCATCCCGTAACTCGGGTATCCTTCCCGGTTACCGTCTATCATTGTTTTGTTACCAAAAGTAAGATAACTTTTGAATCCAAAAACTTGTTTTTCTCTTTGCTTTGGAAAAACTTAGTTCTCTTTGTTCAAAAATTCTAGTTTAACTTTGAAAAATTGTAATTCTTTGAGAAAGGTTTGTAAAAATTATTAACTGTTGAAAACTGCCTTTGGAGTAGTTTCCCACAGTCAAAACATTGGTGTTGGTGCAAAAATACAGTTTTCCTGTACTGTTTTAGAAAATCCTGTGCAGGAATTTCTTGTTTCCTGCACACTCTTTAGAAATCCGTGTCAGTTTAAAAATCCATTCCGATTTTGAAAAACTTGTCTTCACGAAAGTTTTAGATCTTGAAAAATCCTAAAACTTTCGTGTTTTACGAAAAGTCCAGTTCTGCTTGGATTCGTACCAGTTTTAATTTGAAACTGGCTGACCCTGTAAACTGGGTCTGGGCAAACTAGCCACGGGTTTTTGTAAAAACGGAGGCCATTGGAGCCTTATTTTGAAAAACGGTCCGCGCTGCCCTCTAGGAAAAACCCTTATCTACAACTTTGTAGTTTTGAGTTTCTTCAAATTCGGCCTCTAAGGGCCTCAAAATACCATTTCCAGAACACTGCCCACTCTTGACCCGAGACTGGCAGTTTCGGTTCTTAATTTCGTTTTACGTCCTAAAACGTGCACGCTACCTCAACCGACCACAGCGGGAGCCTAAAGTAACACATGCAATCGTTTCTAACGTTCCAATCCATCATGCATCTAACATGCACCCTAACATTCAATCAAGCATAAACATAACCAAACCACAATTGAGACCTTAGCACCCTAATCAAGCACATAACTTATTGCATGGCATAAGAAAATGAGCTTATGCTCTTACATCCCAAACATGGAAATACACTTAAATTTCCCAAATTTAAGCTCAAATTAGAAAGGTTTAAGGTCATAAGGTTTACCTCTAGGGTTTGGAAGTTGGTTCACAAGCTTGGATTCCAATTTTTTCCTTACTCCCCCTTGGCTGCCATTGCAGCCGATTCTCCTCCCCCAAATGGGTTCCAATTTTCGGCCATTCCTCATGAAAAACAACCACATGAATATCTAGTTTCAATCTCAATAGAAAAACTTAAGGGTTTAGAGATTTACCTAGATCAATCCAAGAGATTGGCTTGATTGATTCCAATTTTTCTCTCCCTTTTTCCTTGGCTCCACACAACCGGCCTCCCCTCCAATTGGGTTCCAAAAATTTTGGCCAATTAAATTGAGCCTCACACACTCACATAAGGTCTGGCCATTACCAAAAATCCAGCCAACCATTTTTTTTTCTCTTCCTAGGGTCGGTTTTGGTGGAGAAAATTGGTGAGGGAAAATTTTGCCATAGTTTGGCTTGTTTTTCTAATTTTTTTGAGCTGAAATCCGCCCCCCCCTTGGCCCTATTTATAGCTGATTTTGAACTTTCAAAATTGCTAAAAAGTCCTTGAATTTGGATTTAATTATTTTTCCAAAATTGCACTTTAGTCCTTGAAGCAAAAATATTTGCACTTTGACCCCTACAAGTGTTGGCTGGCCATTGGTTGCCTTGGAGCCCAAGTTTTGCTTACCTCATCATGATGACATCATCTTGATGACATCATGTGCTTACCTCATGCTTACATCATCATTTTTCTCCAAAATTACACTTTTGCCCCCAAAAGACAAAATATTTACAATTTGACCTTCCAAGTGGCATGTTGGCCGGCCATCACCTTGTTCTCCAAGCAAATGATGACATCATTTTGATGACATCATCTTGCTTACATTACCTATTTTTTTAGAAATTGCATTTTGGCCCCGAAAGTTAAAATTCTTGCATTTATGCCCTCTAGGTGGCCGGCCCCTTACTTGGAAATCAAGCCAAGCTTATCTCACCTTGATGACATCATCTTGATGACATCACTTCGCTTACATCATCAATTTTCCAAAATTTGCACTTTTGCCCCAAAAGTGAAAATTCTTACAAAAATGCCCCCTAGGTGGCCGGCCATTATGGTGCTTAGGTGGCAAAGATTTCTTTCCACAATTTCCTTAAATCAAAATGATGTCATAATTCTAAGATAGGGTGATGTCACCATAAGGCCTTGTTTGGCTACTTTTTGGAAAAGCAGTCCAATCTTAATCTAACACAGATAAATCCAATACTGTGTTCACTAATACACAGTACAATTCAGTACTGTTATACTTGACTGCAGTCCAAAATTTATCTGCGTAAAAATGGACTGTAAAAATTTTCTTCTTATTTCTGAAAGTCATTAGGACTTTGATATCCAACTTAGTGTGCTTGATTTTTCTAGGGTGGTCTCAAAGCTTATTCCAGCTATCTTGTCCAAAAGATAATTTTCGCAGTATATTTTCATACTGCTTATCCTATTATGGTACAGTCATACCTTTGACTATTCTTGGTCAACTTTGACTTTTTGGTCAAACTTTGACCAACATGAAATCATGAAATTTGTCATGCCGTTTTTCTCAAAACGCCCATACCAGGTTAAGTAATCTATCGTTGAGTCTCGTAGCTAGTTAACCGAGAGCTCAAACTTATACTGTTATTTCATTCCAATCTTGATCCAGACTTAGGTTTTCCTTGTTTCTAAGGAAATCTAGAGTCATCAAAATTTCGGATATTACATTCTACCCTCCTTAAATGATTTTCGTCCTCGAAAATTCGTATAATCCAAATGGCTTTTCTTCAATCCACCATCAATTCTTCACAAGTTACTTTAGATTGAATAACTTGTTCATGTTCCCATTTTAACATCTTAATGGGATCATGTCTCTTATATAGAACCATAATCTTCTTTCTATATCTTCATAATTTATATCCTCATACTTTCCTTTCATACTGCATCACAAGAACTATTTACATGAAAAACTGAGCAAGTATATCATATTACTTGCTATATTTGAAAAGTAGATATAACTTTTCCATACTTGAAAAGAAAACATATTGTATCTTATAATTAAGATACTTTTCTTTAACTTTATTTGAGGGCTCAGCGAATATATCATATTGAAAATATTTTTCTTTCAATTAACTAAAGCTGAGAACCCTCTGGTACAATGTTAATCTTTTGCTATTAGAACCCTTTTTCTTATCATGATGGCCCCTATCTTGGAAATATTTTTCTTCCTCAAGGATCGGCCCTTTTCTTGACATGATGGCCCCTCTCTTGGAACTCTATTCCTCAAGGGTTCAGCCCATAACATATCACAACATAACGTGAGTTGGTTCTAATAAGCATAAGATCAAGCACCATACATAAAATAACTTCTTGGAATCTTTTCCAAGTTAATCATGGAAAACAATAATAAATAGTATTATTGAAACGTATTACTGTTCGAGTGATGCATTGAAAGGTATCCTTATATCTACTAGCTACTTGTTAGCCAGTAGAAGCTTTTCTCATTGCTTCGGACATTTCCTTTATAGCACATAATCATAGCTCTAAGGAATATGTAACACTTTCCATCATCATTTCATGATTTCCATTACTTAAAAGGTCGTATATAGTCGACATTAGTCAAACCATTATATATCGACTCCAAGGTTGTTACTATTGATCTCAACCTCACTAACTTGATCATCAGACTCATAGCCATCATCATTATTATCATAGCCTAATAAATTGTTGTTGATAGCATCCAACTTATTTTGGCATAATGCCTAGTTGCTACCCCCAAACTAAGGCATCATCAAAATTTTCCCCGTATTTAATAATACTCTTATGAGGTAAAAGTTTCACAATCAGGAAACTTAACTTTCATTGTATTGATCCATTCCTTAGAAGGAAAAGTTCCTTAATCTCACTATACCTGAGATGAAGCGATAGGCTATATGATCTCGAAGCCTATTCTTTTCTTGTTGCTATTCCAGCAATTATCGTTATAACTTAATCACTATAGTTGCAAGATTAGACTCTTGCAAAAAATTTGGTTCGTTCGTATGCACGATGAACCATCTTCTAATTCTAGTTCTTAATTCCTCACATTTCTAATCGAAGGAAAAATAAATTAACTTACTTGGGCACTTGCAGAAACGATGTGAAGCAAAGTGAAGTAGGCTGGCAGGATACCGCTCTGATACCAAACTGTAACGCCCCGACCCGTCCACGTAGGGCCATACTACGTAAACATGGGCCGTTACCACACTTGCTTAACTTAAATCATTGTTTTACCGAAAATTTCAGGATAAAAATTTTTTTTCTTTAAACTTTAAAACTTTAAGTTTCGAGTTAAAAATCATAACTCGAAACTAAACTTGAATTAACTTGTACTGACGGGTAAACTTCATCATGTCTACCCCTTTTACTTGTTATGCCGATTATAAGGTTACCATGACCTTTTAAATCGGACCTTGGAAACATTACATCACATCCATATACAACATCATACTTAAAAACATTTGCGGAAAATATTGCGTAGTGGTATCCCACACCGCCCTTCACTCGCTGCATCGTCTCCATGGCCCATCAAGTAATGCTGCAGGCGTCTTACCTACAGTATGAAATATACAAATGAGCTTTCGCCCAGCAAGTACAAACATGATCTCACAAAAAATCTTTTCAAACATCAAGTAACATATCAATCATCATGTAGTTTATGCATGATCCGATTATGTCCAATTATAAATCTTTTAGGCACTTTTACTCATTATCTTGATTACATGTGGGCCCCTAGTGTCCGTACCGAAAGCGCGCAGCCTCCAGACAAAGCTAGGGTTTGCAAGGCCCTAACAGTTCTGGGAATTATAACGTGACCCTCACGCATCAACGAGAGGTAAATGTCACCACTGGTTTTGAACATGTAGCCTCCTCGATCACGGGAGGTTGGTACGACACCTTACTTGATTTATCTTACCATGTGGTTCAATATTAGTGAACATGCTTCATGATGTCACAAGGTCAAATCCAAACTTAACATTTGCCATATCATGGCATTCTTGAAAACATGACATTTTTAAAACCATGACATTTTAGAAAACATGGCATAATATGTAACATGTCATAGCATCACATCATTACATGGCATCTCATATCATAACATAGCATAGCAGCACATAGCATAGCATTATAACATAGCATAGCATTATAGCATAGCATAACATAGCATAGCATGTATACTTGGAAAATATCTTTTATTATTTTCCATACTGCAGGTGAGGTTTGTACTTACCTCTTTTACTATGTCCTACGTAAAGCTGCTCCTCTTCCGGGTAGCCGCAGGCTTCCTCCTGCTTGATGAAGGACATAGGTAAGGGTCTAATTAGTATTGTGGAATGTTGGTGATCATACCAACATGCCTACGAAATTCTAGCTGTAAGTCTCCCTTATAACTTATGATGACTTACTTGGTTACTTAAGGTAACCTTGGGTATTAATCCCAATCATATATGAATAGGGTTAGGTATCATCCTAACCTTGGCCTATGCCTTGTCATTTTTAATTTTAATCCTTTTTGGGTTTTAAGATCAAACTCAATTTTTATACCTTGTTGGGTTACCTTGAGTAACCCTTGAGGTAGTCAAACTTAGTTCAATTATCCTAAGTCAACTTTGGGCTTTGGACTCCATCCCGTAACTCGGGTATCCTTCCCGGTTACCGTCTATCATTGTTTTGTTACCAAAAGTAAATAACTTTTGAATCCAAAAACTTGTTTTTCTCTTTGCTTTGGAAAAACTTAGTTCTCTTTGTTCAAAAATTCTAGTTTAACTTTGAAAAATTGTAATTCTTTGAGAAAGGTTTGTAAAATTATTAACTGTTGAAAACTGCCTTTGGAGTAGTTTCCCACAGTCAAAACATTGGTGTTGGTGCAAAATACAGTTTTCCTGTACTGTTTTAGAAAATCCTGTGCAGGAATTTCTTGTTTCCTGCACACTCTTTAGAAATCCGTGTCAGTTTAAAAATCCATTCCGATTTTGAAAAACTTGTCTTCACGAAAGTTTTAGATCTTGAAAAATCCTAAAACTTTCGTGTTTTACGAAAAGTCCAGTTCTGCTTGGATTCGTACCAGTTTTAATTTGAAACTGGCTGACCCTGTAAACTGGGTC
>CM046362.1:6559384-6606257 GCA_025413025.1 Ficus hispida
CAAAGGACTTGATTAGGTACTTGTTTTGGTTGAATATGTTCCCATCAGCATGCTGAGCACCAGCCTAGCTTCCATCAAAAGATAATTGCAATTATAATCTCCAACAACTTGAGCATTAAAAGACTAAGATGAAAATAACACCTGAGGAAAAAAAAAAAAAGGTGAAAAGTATCACATGTTGCTTTGCAACTTGCAAGTAGTGGATAAAGTGAAAAGAAATTCACAGGAATTATGATTTGGGATTTTCATAAATGGTGTTAAGAGAAGTGTATTGTTATTGGTGTTTAGGATTCCATTTGCTACCTTTTTTGGTTTTTTCCGCTGAAGTATTTGGTACGTAGTTGGATATATAGCGACTCACTAAAATTATGTACCACATTCTATAAAGGGTGAAAAGGTGTATAATCCAAAAGAGATCACATGTGATGGTTATTAACTTTGATAACCATTTGTTACCGTTCTTTTGAATTATCAAAAAAAAAAAAAAAAAAAAAAAAAACCCACTCAAACGGACCATGAGAAAAAAATGCATGTAGTTACGACTACGCAAGAGTCTTTATCCACTTCATGAGGCTGAGAAAAAGAAGAATAAATTTTTTAGCACAAAAAAGAAAAAAAAAAAAAGGAAATAAAGATATTAAAGTTAAAACTAGAATGCCATCTAGTAGATTCTAGATCTGCTGTCTCATTTTTGTCTCAATGGTTGTCCCTTAATAGTATTTTGATAATTAATTAATTTGTTGAAGAATTTCTAGTATTAAACACTTTTTATATGAATAATGTTTCGTTTGGCATTACAGTTTAACTCAAACTAAACTGTTCCTGTTCATCTCAGTTTTTGTCTTTTTCTGAAAAGTATTCTTATAACTAGTTCTTGAAAAGTCATAACTCCAACTAAAATTTCATTTCCAACTAGCGAACCAAACACAGTAATTTTTTAAATTCAGATGATTTGGCATAACATTATTAGAGGAACAACCGATGAGATAAGAAATTCGGACAGCAGATCTTATAAGTAAGAGGGTTTAAACAGAGGCACAAGAAATTTCTTTGAGCAAGGGTTTAGTGGCTTTGTTTGCAAGTAGTGCTTGATACTTGGGACTCTGCTAGATCGAGACACCATCTTCTGCTTAGAATAAGACCAAGACATCAATTATATTATCATCTAAGAACACGCAGTTGCCGTTTGTACTTCGCCTATATCATCAAGGCAACAAGTCAAACTACAACGCTAAAATATTTTACCATCGTTATGTATTTGTATCTTTGTTTTTTTCTCCCCTAATATATGGTGCTAAACTTGTAATAGAGTCCAATTTAATATTAGATTTTAGAGTTGACAATTGTGAATTATATATTTAAGGGGGAGTTTGGGTAACACCAAACCCCAACTCAAATTTTTTTTTATTTTTTTCCCAAAAAGTTTTGTCTTTTTTTCAAAAAGTTTTTTGTCTTTCTGAAATTCAAAAAATTACTATTTAAACTTAAAATCCCAATCAAACTACTCCACCAACACGTATAGTTGATTTTGATTTATAAATAGAATACTTAAAAATCAAACTTATAATGGAAGTGAACGTTTCTTAAAAAAAAAAAAAATTTATGTGAATGTAATAATTAAAAGAATTCTCAAGGGACAAATAAAGGATAAAGTTGTAAACAGTTTGTCATTTAGGAAAAAACTGAGGTCATTGGAATTTCCAAACTTAAAGATGTTAGAATTAAATTTTCAAAATCCACGGGGATTTTGTGCTTCCTTTCGGTCTTTAGCTCCATCCACCCCTGTAAGTAAACTCCGTTGGGAACCCTTTTGGAAACTACAAGTTGGTTTGTCATTTTTCTCCCATTTTACTATTTATTTTTCTAATATTTAAAAAAAACTCAAACTTTAAAGTCTATAAATTTATCATTTTAAGTCGAGATAAGATATATTTTTTTTTTCCAATTATATAAATTTGAGAGTAACAAAACAAGATTCATATTGCTAATTTTTTTTTTTCTGAACACAATTTAAGTTTTTATACTTTTCATTCCAAACAGTTTATTTTCACTAATTAGCATATATTTTTAAGACTCAAACCATAATCAACCTCCAAAATACCGTCTCCAATGTATTCCCGAATGAGGCCTAGGTAAGTAAGTAAGTTAAATAAATAAATAAATAAATAACCCATAAAAATAGGTCACAAAAATTGAGCCTATAATGTTGTAGGTAGCATCGGGTTCACCAATATAATCTAGTTGGATTTCAAAAATTGTTCTGCGGCAAAGATGTTAGTAACTTGAAAGTAGAAGTTTTCTTAGACAGGTTTGTCAAAAAAAAAAAAAAAGGACTTTCTTAGACAGAAATAGTTGAGAAGTAACAAAAGAATGTTGCAGTTGACTGATGGGGCTCTTCAATGAACAAGTAAAAGCTGTAAATTCTAATAAAATTGCAAAGTATTAACCGTTACAATAAATGTTTACTATTATTCAAATAGGAAAATTAAATTAACTGGCCTATTTAAATTATCTAATTTAATAGACAATCTCACTTTCATTTATTTAGTTAAATGACTTTATGTGTATATTTTGATCAATTGTTTTGTCTTCTCTGGCGACGATTTGCTTGCATATACTACAGGAAAATACACCTGTTGCAACCAAATTTTTAGCGACCAAAAATTTGGTCGCTAAAGATAGCCTGTTGAGACCAAGATTTAGTGGCAAATAAATTTTGGTTGCCTTTGACATCACATTGCAACCATGTTTTTCTGCGACTAGATATTTGGTCGCAAAAACATATTTGTTGCGACCAATTAATTTTGGTCGCAAAAAGTTGGCGCCAATGGGCAAAAAATGGCGGGTGGACAACATTCCCATTTTTGGTCCAAGGAAGTAGACTATCAGCCACCAATATTTTGGCCACAAAACATCTCATCATTTTAGCAACTAAATTGTGTAATAATGTTGGTGGCAGAATGTGGTACATTATTTTATGCTAATTATAGCGACCAAAAGAATGGTCGCAAAAAACTTTTTAACTTGTTTAAGAATAATTATATATTCTTAAAAGGAGAAATTTCACTTTTTTCCTCCGAATTTTAGACCTTCTCATAAAATACCCTTTGAAGTTCAATATATAATATTCTTTCCCCTTGAACTGTAAAAAAGTTTATGAATTTCTCACCTCAATTAAATTTTTTACCAAAAAATTCATGTAACACTCGTTGGAAGCATGAGTTGGGGGTAATAAGTGTGAAATTATGAATGGTTGTTTGTGGGTAGCTTTCATTAACCTTATTAAATGTGAAGTTACAAAGCTGCCCATAAGAGAGAGATCAGCCCTAAATATTTACTCTTTTAACCTAATTATTAGGGTATCTTCACAATTTCACCCTTAATACTCTAAACTCATGCTTCCAACAAGTGTCATATGCATTATTGGTCAAAATTTTAATTAAGGGGGAAATTCGTAAACTTTTTCACAATTCAAGCGGAAAAAATGTTCTAAATTGAAATTCAAATGACATTTTGTCATAAGGCCCAAAATTCGAAAGTAAATAGTAAAATTTATTCTTCCAAAATAGATAATGTTTATTTAAATAACTAAATAATTAAAGATAACCAATGAGGATTAAAAATCAATAGTTATAAAAGAAAAAATTATTTTAAAAAATGATGTTCTTGATTACATCCTCGTTCAGTCACAAAAATACACCTGTTGCAACCAAAGTTTTTTGTGACCAAAAAATTTGGTTGCAAAAGAGAGCCTATTGCGACCAAATTTTCAATCGCAAAAATTTTTTGTTGCGTTTAACATCGCATTGCAACCATGTTTTTCTACGACCAAATAATTGGTTGTAAAAATGTACCTACACTACAAGAAAAAGTGGTTTTAATGACACAAAATTTATGACATTTTTCTGAAAACGTCATCAAAATATTCTTAAGAAGACATTTAATTTTTAAATGTCGCAGAAGAGATCATTTGACGACATTAAACATAAAAATGTCATTGAAAGGTATATTTTACGACATTTACTGGAAAAATGTCATGAAATTTTTTGTGATTGCACAAGTTATAAGACAATAAAAATGCCTACTAAACATATGTGGAGTTCTTATGTGTAATTAAATTCATGATTTTACATTGAATAATAAGCAAAATAATAATAATAAAAAATTTTGTAACTTGAAGTAGCACATAATTGTATGGTAATATCACATTTGACTTCACATGAGATGTAAAATTCAAATCTCCTAACCATCCTTATTTCCAAAACAAAAACAAACAAAAAAACAAAAAAACAAAACACAACAAAATTCATACCTTTCATTTCAATAGTCTTGTTTTCTAAGAATAGTTCATATGGCTGCAAATCAAACTAAACTACTTATAAAAAAATCAATATGATACTAATAGATGCAAATGCATGAATTTTCTTCAATTTTTTTTAAAGTTGTTTTCGATAAGCTTTTTACTATGTTGTCTTGTTGTCATAAACTTTCAAAAGTTGGTTTCATTTCTTCCTATTCTTTACAAATAAAAGGTTAGTACACCAATTGAAATTTTACATCTGAAATTTCCAAGGGTATGTAACTTGAAACCTGTTACATAATATAATCACATTAATTAGTACTATTATCCTTAAATGGTGAAAGTATTTCAAACATTCATCATCGAAAAAATTGGTAAACAAAAATATTGGAACCAAATACAAGGTCCTACATTTAAGTTATATTGAATCTCATGGAAAAAAGAAAATAAAAGAAGAATTTCAGTTACATCCAAACCTTTGCTACTCCAATGAAATTTTCCTTTTGACATCTGAGCTTTTGATGGTAATTAATAAATTCCGATGACGTCAATGTGCTTTGCAATTCCAATAATTTGTTAGGACAAGGAAAAAATGAAAAAAAAAAAAAACTAAAAGAAAAGAAAAAGTGAGGTTGAATCAATAAAATTTTACTTTTCAAAAAAAAAAAAAAAAACACCAAAGCCCTGCCGCAGCAGCCACGGCAATATTACTCCACTTAATTGGAGGTAGACATCCATTAGGACAACTGTACTCCTTAATAAAGTCAGAATTTTACTCATACTCATCATGTCATTCATCCGAGATTAATATAAACTAATAAATAAAGTCAAAACTTTGTCTATACTTATCATATCATTCATCCGAGATTGACACTAACTAATAATGAAAACAAAAAATTATTCATAAGAAGTGTAATATAGATGTTACCAGTTAAAATATGATCTACAAGGTGTTATTAGTTTACTTTGAGCAAAGGTGAAACAAAGAAGAATCAAGCTTTCTATTTGTTATTTTTCTCCAATGGCATATACTACAATATTACATCAAGATTATATTTTATGATGCATTATGAATATCAATTATGATGATCACTTATAATAGTACTGGATTAAATGTAGACATGACAAAAATAAATTAATATAAAATTTATAGTTAAGAAAGTTGGTCTCCAATGAAAAGAATCAAAACATTCACCAAAACCAAAGATAGGAAACAACTAAATTGTTGACACAGAGGACTTGTAATGCGTGGATGGAAAACGAGAGCGTCATTCGACAAAGATGAAAGTGAATATATAGAAATAATGCACAGATCTATCAAACTATAGATAGATTCAAATATCAATTCAGTTCTCAGGCCTATCAATCAATTATGAATGCCTAAACTCTATACTACATTGGCAAAATTAAAGCTAAAAGCATTTTTTATGTGATAAAATCAAATATCTTAACTTGAGAGCAAGACCGGCTTCAATCTCAAACCTATCTGCAAAACAAGCACAGAACTATGAGTAAGGATTCTCTTAAGCTAATAAGATTTGCATAAAGAAGAAAGGTTGAAAGGAAGATCAACAAAAAAAAATAAAGTTCGTATTTTAGGAAAAAGGAAAGACACGGAGGTAGGAGAGATACAACAACTATTTGTAACATTCTTTGGTATAAAATAAATGAATAAAAAAATAATTAAAAAAAATAACTAAGAGGCAGAGTCAACCAGCCAAATTTTTGGAAAAGAGAATTGGAAAAAGTTTTGGATAGCAAAAAAAAAAAAAAAAAGGAGAGACACAGAAGCATATGTATAAGAAAAAAAGGTTGAGTAGTAAACTCCCCAATTAGCAAAAAGGATAAGAAAAAAATCTCCCATTACTCATGTGATATCAAGTTCAAGGTGCATATATGTTATATATGAATCTAGGAATAGTACTTGTTGTCCAGTTATTATGGAAATTGCATATATAGATAGCTAAGTGTTAATAAGACACATAATTTCATCCTTGCAATAAGAAAATCATCAGATTTAGAGAATAATCCAGAAAATTAAACAAAACTTCATCCTACACCAAATTTTCTTTACATAGATAATTAGAAACAATGACATGCAGAATTTCATCGATCCAAACAACCAAAAAATTAGAATTCCTCAAATACATACACTTTAAGAAACAACTCTCATTTGAAAACTTGTTGAAATTTCTATGGAAATAAGAATTCCAAGAAAAATTATATGTGAATACATCTTACTCGAATTTGTAAATTTTGGGACTTTCTGAAACTTATTGCAACGGAGGACAGAGGGGCTAAAAACCCCATGACAAACATACACCAAAAAAAAAAAATAATAATAATCATAATAAAACCTTATAAACCAAATAAGAAAGAGAGAAAGAACACGGAAAAAGAAAAACATGATACATATTATACATACGTTTTTGTATGTGTAGATATATATATATATATATAAATATATATATATATGTCTGTGAATCAAGAACAAGAAAAGAAACAGGGAACACCTGAGCCATGGGCTGAGAAGGAACAACAAGTATACCAACAGCGTCAACAAGCAAAGCCTTGTGATTGATTTCACCATACAAGGACCTCCTATATTCCACATAGTCCTCAGCACCCAGAATCTTCCACTCCAGATGTCTCAAACCCACGACCTTGCAATCGTTGGGCCAAAGCAGACAAAGAATACTAACCCAGAACCGCCATTAACTCTATTTTGGAGCGAAATTGGTCTTGACCATGGTTGGCGATGACTTCAACGGTGGTTGATGTTCAGTTGACAGAGGTCGATCGTGACGCCTTTGACGGTGGGCTTCAACTGGTGTCAACAGTGTTGCTTGTCAGTTTTCTAGCGGCTAAAGTCTCCAGAACCTTAAACGATCAGGGTTTTCTTTTTTCTTTTTTTTTTCACCCTTCAATAGAGACAGAGCATGAGATAAACCGATGAAAGTGTGCGGAATATGACAGATTGTCTCACTAGGGTTTCGCACACAATCAAAGAAACCGTAAGGAGGAGATAGAGAAAGGGAAATAGAGAGATCATCTTGCCAAAGGTTTTGGCGCGCTTATTTTGGCGGGTACCAAGCAATGCTGCCTATGGCGGGTTTTCTCTCTCTCTCTCTCTCTGTTTTTTTTTTTTAGAAGTTACTTTGACGTGTTCTTTTTTTTTTTTTTTTTTTTTTCCTCCGTTTAAAATTGAAGGAAAAATCTAGAATAGTTATTTTTGTAAGGGCATTTTAAAACAAAAAATAATTTAAAGTTAAATGATTTTTTATTCAAACCTATCTAAAAGAGGTTTTCTTTTTTTTTTTCTTTTTTCTTTTTTCTTTTTTGGGCATACTGAAAAGAATGTTGCAAATGTTGTTAAGAGTAGTGGATGAAGATAATGGGATAGAGGTGTGATTTTTCTTTAAATATAATACCTAGAGTGAAAGTTTCAAAAAAATGTGTAAAAGAAAATTTAAAAAATAGAATTTTAATTGTTTGAATGAATATGTATTCAAGAAAAAAAAACAGAGAACATATAACATGAACACTTCAAAAAAAAAAATCTATACGACAATAAATTAAAAATTAAAATATGTTTTTAAAGTTTTAAAAATCAATTAAAAAAAAGTAAGCGTAGCTATAAAAATTTTCACTAATTACAAAAAACCTATAAACTATTTAAAAAACAAAAAGATATGTGCAGATTAAATAAAAAAAAAAAACTTAAAGAATGTATAATACTGTTCCAAATCTTCAATGGGAACATTTAAATTAAAACTTATGGGGCACAACTTCTTTATTCGAAATTTCAATATTGAAAATTTCATAAATTGAAAATTAAAAATATATATTACAGAAGAAAACTAAAATTTAATTAAAATAAGAAACGAAAATGCTACTTTGGAATTTTCCTTCTATTAGAAAATACATTATATGAATTAGGATTATATATTTTAAGTTTTACTTAAGATTATCTTTATCTCTTAGTGTTATTTTAAATATTAAAAATTATATTTAATTTAAGATTTTGAATCATAATTATTTTAAGATTTATCTCATATGAAAAAGACATTTATCTTTTTTATCCTGTCTATTTTAGTCTTCCGTCATATTTTAAGTATAATTCATATCATAAAAAAGGTCAATTTTGGGTCCTTTTGGGGGAAGCATCCAAATGACAATATTTGGGATGAAAACATTTGAATGAAAAATTTAAACATAAGTATTTGAACTGTCATCCAAACTCACGTTTTGGATGTTAACATTCTGAACATAATATTTAAACATAAACTTATGCATTGTTTGGAGCTCAGATTCCAACTTAAAAATTCCAAGTCAATTTTGTCTTTTTGTTTTTAATTCACAAATTTCTTTCTAGCTTATGAAAAGTGAAGTAACTCAAACATAAAAATTCCAACTCAAACCAGTATTCCGAAAAATAAATATGCAGTTGGAAGTAGAAATCTGAAAAGACATAAACAATACACTAGAGTGGAGGTAAATAATATTGGGGGAGGAATTTTTTCCATTTAAGAATAAAAATCCAAATATAATAATAAGAAAAAGAATATGATGGACTAATTTGAATAGCTTAGATGTTACATGCACGGGGAAGGCTACAAATTATAAGGATTACAAATTGAACCGATATATGGGAATCTAGGTCAAATACAGTAATTCTTGTTTAGTTAATTCTGATTGTTTTTTAAGTTCATATTCATCTCATTACTAGGCAATTTAACAAAGGTAATCTATGTTTTCTTATTGTATATTATATATATATTTTGCTTATGATGATTTGTAACTAAGTCGTTGAGAACCAGTAATCAAAAACTTATTCATAGTAAGTATTAGTTAAACCAGTATCATCTGCTAAACTTGATTAATATCTCATTCTACTACTATTTATTACTACAAATTGCGATTGACCTTTTGGTCTAATTAAATATAGAAAAATTTTTGCAATTTGGGCATTGTATTGGAAGAAAACAAAATTCCTTCCTTTTTTTTTTTTTTTTTTAAATTTTAGGATGAGATACTTTGATTTTGAGTCCTTTCTGTGCGTATGCATGGATTTAAACCTTTATTTTTTATTTTATATCTTTTGAAATTTAAGGGTAAAGAAAGTGAGATAAAAAGAAAAGCAGTTAAAAAAGAGAGTGTGTGTTTTTATTTATGGGCGGGAAGAAGTAGAAAATATATGATTTAATAAAAGGGATTTTTTTGTAATACTAATAAGTGTGTTAAAAGTACTTAATAAAATTTTAAATTTAATTGATGGGTAATTTAAATAGGTGTGTGGGAAAAATATACAAGGAGGTGTGAATAGATTCTCCTAACAAAAAAATGCGTCCTTTTTTTCTAAACAAGTCGCAAGGAATGATAACAAACCCCATTGAAGTAGAAAAGTTTTATTTTTAAATTATGAAACTTAAAAAATGAAAAAAAAAAATGAAATCTGCTTATAAAAAAACTTTTGAAAAGTTGTTATCATATTCTTAAAGGGAAACGAACTTTTTTTTTTTTTTTTGGGTAGAATGCCTAAAACAATTAATCAAAAAATAATTGCAAAGAAAGTCAATTTTTAGAGTTCCGTTTTAAAATATGTCTATTTTTTAATAATATTATATATGTCTATTTTTTAAGAAATAATATGCCTGCAATATCTATTTTAAAACGGAAAAACAAAATTCATAAAAAGCACTCTGAATGAAAAGAAAAAAAGAATCTTGAGAAAAATGTTGAAGGGTAAATTTGAAACAAACAAAAAGTAAAATTCAAAAATTGTTCAATTTTTGCAAATAGGTTGAAAACCATTATATTTTGAAATTAAAATTGACCATTTTCTGTAAATACTTCAAGCGCTATTCCTAATAATGTATCAATGTGTTCATAGTAGAGGGAAAAAAAAACTCCAATATTTATTTACTATAAATTTGAAGGGCACTAAAGAAATGAATGATAAATGATTCTATAGTTTAAGCCAAATTTGTACCATATCTCAATGGATTTTATGATATGTTTTAAAAGTTGATTTGGATTTCTATTTGCTGTAAGAAGATTCGAAATCCATTGAAAAACTGTATTTTATTTACAGATTGTAGTTTAAAAGATTTTTAGTATTTAACTATGTTCCGCTTATTGGGCTTTTGACTCACTTTAAAGTTTCATGGTATAGGTGAGGAAGGCAAGAATGAGAAAGCGATATAGTGGCGGGCTAAACCTTTTTTGGAACCTGATGTCATGGAACCTATGTACATACTAGTTTCATGTGCTAGTTTTTAACAAGTGATGGAGTTAGAAAATTTTTTTGCAATGAGCATGAATTGAATAAAAAGTTTGTTCCAAAGCTACAATACTTCTTTTGCCATCTTTATCTATTTGTGTCTTTGTTTCTTTCTTTTCTTTTTTTTTTTTTCCTTTTTTTTCCGCATGAACTATGATAGAATTTAATTAATTTTAAAGTTTAGAGTTCCAAAAAGTTGTCAAATTTTATAATAATACATTCGATTTTGATTTATTTGAGTTATTACATTGTAAACATTAACATTTTAAAATTAAAGTTTAGGATAGAATTTGTAAATATTATGACCAAAAGAATTTTAACATGGTAAATAATGGATAAAGTTGTAAAATATGTTTTTATATTTGAAAAAAAAAACTAGTGAAATCATTATAATTTTCAAAGTTAAAGAGATAAAAATGAAACTCTAACCTCCCTGCACTCTTGTTTCTAAATAATCCCAACTCAAAATTTGAAGTGATTTAAACTACAATTACAAATTTCAAACTCAAACTTTCTATGTGCAATTTTCAACATCAAATTTATTCTTATAGAGCTGATAACTTAAAAAGTTATTTTTTCACTCCAAAAAAAAAAAGAAAATTTTTTTTATGTTATTCTTATGAATATTAAATTGACTAACTGATAGAATTTAACTTTCCAAAAAAAAAAAAAAAACAGAGAGTATAATGAATTCAATATATATGCATGTGTATTAACTTTCTCAACCTTTTTTTTTTCATAATTTTGCAAAAAAATCCTTTTATTTTGCTTAAAGTATAGATACTTTAATATTTAAATAATATAAATGCTTTAATATTTAAAAAAGTATAAATGCTCTAACGCTGAAAATATAATATTTAAAAGTATCTTGATTTGTAGTTGAAAGTTTCAAATTTTCTTTATATTTAAAAATTTAAGAAGGCATAAATATTAATGAACAAATATAATAATTTTAAAAAATGTAATAACTAATATTAGAGTAAAGAAATTTAAGTGAAGTTGGCGCTTATTTTTGCCTCCAAAAGGATGAAATATTTGAAGAAAAGTGCGCCTGCCGCCTCCTTTTCCCTCTCTCTCTTCTTTTTCACTCTTCTCTCCCGCTCTGTCACGCTAGTTGCTGCCTTCGCAGGAAATCCCGTCTCCAGCCAGCCACCTTCGCACGCGCCGGTGATCCATGCAACCCATCACCCGAGCGTCCAATAGCCGGAGTTTGGAAGCACCACTCGCCACCGTTCGCCGGAAAAATGCTTTGAAATTTTCGTTAACATAAGCTTTCAAGCAAGATTTCGGTGTAATCCGACCTCTATTTTGCGAGCCGTTGGTTTCGTTGAGTTCCACTTGTCGAGAGGAACAAAACCCAGTCCATCACCACTCTGATCGTTGCAGGAAATTTTCCCAATCCGCTTCCATCTTCAAGTCCGTTTTCTTACATTTTCGAGAAAGCCGAACGCCGTTTGAAGAAATCGACACCAGAAATGGGTTTTCTTATCATATATTGCCTATTTGCATATGTAATTGGCTTATCTGTTAGGTCGTTGTCTTTTGAGGGAATAAATTTTACAAAAATTTAACTCACTTTTGAGGAATTTGGGGTTGTAATTGCTTCAAAGCTTGTTTATTTTGCAGTGACACCGAAGTGTGCTTATCAGTCACCAAAACAGAGGATGTCTTGGTGGGAGAGATTAAGCGCTTCTTTCAAAAGGTCTAATGCCTCTCTTTAAACCTTCTACGATTTGCTTTGTCAAAGGGTTCAGAAAAATTCTTTGTAATATGGTGGACTTACCTTGTTTATCTGTAAATGGATTAGTTTCCTGCCACGCCTTAATCAAGTGATTGGATTGTTGATGGATTATGCCGTTTTTTTAATTTTCCACAGGATTTGTTTTTTCCTGATTACTAAAACGAGTATGTCACCTATAGTTTTACAGGTGCTCGTTTTAAAAATCCCTGTAAGTTCTATTTGCAACTTTTATGTTTTGCATGTAAAAGGTGCTTATTGACAGTGACATAGGCCTCACTGAAGAAGTCAAAGGATGAACTGGCAATTCAAATATACTTCTAGAGGGTGGTTTACAAGATTTAAAGGACGCGAGATGCGACTATAGATAAGGTTTTTGAAGCTTCTTTACTCTATTATTTTAGTGAGCAACATTGCATTTCCAATATGCCAAAAGGGTTATAACATATGTCGTGCATGGTTTTCAAACTCATTTTGCTCCAGAATGTTGCGATTGAGTTGGTCGTTGAACGTGGAGATACTCCTGGATCAAGAGATGAATTTTGCTTCTTAGCAAATGAATGTAATCCCTTGCCTTTCTCAGCCTCACATCTTGAACGTCTAGAGTCAGGCCTTGAAGATTATGTTTTGAAGCATGGAAATGTATTAAGTAAAGAATGCCACTCATGCTGCCTAAATATGTAAGTTCATAACTGATTGATGCTGAATCATAGGAACGCAATCTCTTTCCTGTTATCTTTTTTTTTTTCCCCTTTAGTTTCACCGGTTTCGGAGGTAGTAGGGTAGATGAGACCGGTGTCGCTTCAATCTCTCATGTCTTGATGATTCAAAATCTTGATGAAGAGTTTTACAGTTTAAATTCTCTGTGTGACTCACTGTAGTATTGTGCCAAATACTGTTTATTGGTTGAGGTTTTACATATTGAGTCTTATTTAGTTTTGAACCTCTTGTTTAGAAGGCAGTGATGCTTGAAGATACTGGTTCATATTATAACCCGAAAGCATCAAACTGGATTTTGGAGGATTCTTGTCCTGATTACATGTTGAAGGTAATTTGCTGTTGTTGTGCATCTTGTATGGTATGATTTTCGCGTAGGTTGCATGACTATAACATCTATGGGTTTTAGGCTGAGGAATGCTTGAAAAGAGAGAGGGATCGAGTTTTTCATTACCGATACTCAAGCAGTGAGCAGAACCTAGTGGAGGTTGGTTAAATCATATCTATGTTTTGTTGTGAGGGTAGTAGATCATCTCTATGAATTAACCTTTTAATTTTCGGTTATTAA
Source organism: Ficus hispida (assembly GCA_025413025.1). Classification (NCBI taxonomy): domain Eukaryota; kingdom Viridiplantae; phylum Streptophyta; class Magnoliopsida; order Rosales; family Moraceae; genus Ficus; species Ficus hispida. The sequence continues at coordinate 6,572,991 of CM046362.1, forward strand.
GAAAAATAAGCCGTTATGTTACCGGATTTTTATTAAATTCAACCATAATTGGCGATTAAATTTATAATTAGTTTTACAAGTTACCCTATCAAAACTATTTTAGTGCTATCAACATTTACCGCTTGCTATGAGTTATTTCATTAATGTTTCCATTCATGCATATGGCATACAAACGGGTAAGGATATGTCAGCATTTACACTTGAGAGGTTGGCACAAGCTATCTATAAGTTACCTTTACCTATAGATTATGTTACTTTTATTAATTAATAAGATCTTTGCAAAACTGTTAGTGATTCTTTTTCTTTGAAGTAAAGTTAGTGATAATAATCTAACAAAAATGTTATGCTATTCTTATAGATTTTCTCAAATTCCTATGGATGATGATTGGACTGCAATTGATGGGCATGCATCTGATTCGGAAACTTCCAACGATGGTTTTACTTGGGTGAAAGAATTGGAAAAATAAAAAATCAGATCAAATGGGCTTATGCATACAAGTTGGTGATGATTAAATTTAAGTTATTTTTAGATGTTTCTATGAGATACTTTACAAATAGAGCATACATGAAATTTGTATATTAGTTTGGTTCATTATAAAATTACCAATAGTATGTACATCAAATAATGTAATTTGTTCTACTTAAGTTTTGTTTTGTTTTTTTGTTTTTTACAATTATTTTCAATGAAAAGTTATTACACAATTAGCAACTAAATATTTAGTCACTAACGAGTTTTTGTCACCATGAATTTATGGTTGCAAAATAAAAAATAAAAAATAAATTAAAAAAAACTTTGGGCGACCAAAATTTGGTTGCAAAAAGTTTTATTATTATGAGTCGTGTTCCTTGACACGACTTAAATGGCAACCAAATTAAAGTTCTTTTGCGACCACAAGTTGGTAGCTAAAATATCAACTTTTTTGCAACCAAATTTTGGTTGCAAAAAGTTTTATTACAATGAGTCGTGCTCCTTGGCACGACTTAAATGGAGACCAAATTAAAGTTCTTTTGCAACCACAAGTTGGTAGCTAAAATGTCAATTTTTTTGCAATCAAATATTTTGGTCGTGCAACATCTTGTTGCGACCAACTATTTGGTAGTAAAACATGTCACATTTGGTCGCAAAAAGAATCGTTTGGTTGCCTATGATAACAAAATCACAAACATTTGGCGACCAATTAGTTGACTTTCGGTGACTAAAGTTTTGGTTGCAGAAAGACGCATTTTTTGGCGACCAACATTTGGTTGCAAATAAAACTTTCTGCAACCAAGCTATTGCGACCAAAATTTTAGTCGCAAAAAAACTTTCTGCGACCAAAATAAATAAATTCGCCACCAATTTGTTGGTCGCAAAAAACCATTTTTCCTGTAGTGATATCTGCGAGGAAGAGAGAGAAGCAAAGGGGAGAGAGAGATAATCGAGAATTTGGGGGGGGGGGGAGAGAGGTGGCGCAGGATTAGGGGGAATAGCCAGAATTGTTGTTTTATTTTCTTCTCTTAACGACAAATCACTGATTTACTTTTGATCTATCAATAATTGATTAAAAAAATTAGTGATTTATATTTATTAATCACTGATTTATTTATGATTATTCAGTGACGGACTGCAAAATTGATGATATATTATTATCAATAAGTGATTTATTTGGAATCAATCAGTGATTGACTCGGAGTTAATCAATGAATATGATCAATCACAACTACGTACAAAATTGATTAACTATTTTTAAAGAAAAAAACTTTTTAACTAATTTTAAAAAATTTGGGTCATTTGTTAAAAACTTCTTTAAAAAAGGTTGTTTGCCTCTATATCGCTTCAAAATATCATTCCATAAAATTGGCAAGTACAAAATAATAACCTTACACATTACACTAATAAAATTTGAAGCCAAGTAAAGAATCATATTACAAAAAGAATAATAACTTTATCAGCACATCAGACGAGCACACATTCAAACTTGTTCTGTTATCTTTAGGCAATCTTGCATTCTTGAGGAAGGCCTTGTGGAAACCTCTTCGAATCTGTGCAGTAATTGTAGATCATGTAGTTCTTCTGCACCCATTTCAGCTTCTCTTCTCCTGCTGAATCCAACTCCTGAGACATCCATGAATTCGAATTGACGGAATTCGAACCACAAGACGAAGCTCCGGACGACCAAACACAGGCATTGGCTTTGAAATTTCTGTATGAGGCAGTGAAAGGTGCTTGGCTCCAATCTGTCTTCACCAAACCACCTCTGGTGGCCCAGTCGTCTGCATTCCACAGACTCGAGTATATCCTCATCGGCTGGTTCTTCGGATACGGAACTCCCTTCGATTCCAAGTTCTTGAACTTCCTAATTGGTGTACCATCCACAGAGAAACTGAAAAAAACAGAGCAATGAACTTTTCAGTGATTCCAAAGAAAACCCATCAGGAAATCCACATAGAAAGTGCAATATTGAGAAGTTTTAATGTCTAGAACTTACACAATGTGTTGGGGATTCCAGAGGATAGAGTAGGTGTGGAAATCGGCAGTCGGGTCGAACCAAAGATGAAACTGCTGCTCTCTGTTGCCTTTGCCTTGGCTGAAGACGTTGGTGTGAAGAGTGTAAGGTTCACCGGTCGAGTTTCCCAAGAACTCAAAGTCTATCTCGTCCCATGTCGACCCTTTTGATGATAACTGAGATTTTCAAACATGGCAAACAAAAACTCATTAGCTCTATCAACTTATGCTTGTACATATATATAGCGGAGTACAAATTATATCGAGTCAAGAGTGCTTACATAATAGGCAGTGACGGTGCCAGCAGAGTTTCCGGGGACAAGCTTGAGCTGCATATCGATTTGGCCGAACAAATACTCATTGTTGGACTGAAATCCAGAACCAGAGGCTTTGTCAAGGGAAAGAGTCAACAACTCGCCATTGTTGAGTATCTTAGCTCGGCCATCGCCCCAAGTGATCCGGAAATCTTGGTTCAAATTCCCGGCCGAGGCGGCGATCAACGAGCTAATAACGGCGATACAGAACACAAACAATACCGAGTTTGAGGAAGAAAGAGAAGCCATGGATGTGGGTTTTGTGTAGCAAAGAAGTTATAGGAGTAAAGGAAGAATAGAAGAGAATTGATGAGTCAAGGCTTTGAAATGAGGTGGTATTTATAGTTGGTTCTCATTGTTAGAAAAAGGCAAAGGAAGTAACAAAGGAAAGGCTCAGTGAGCCCTCAGCCGTGGCCAGTTGTTATTTTGGGGCCAATGAAAAAAGCAAAAGAAGATTTCATTAATTATTTAAATTTATTTGACTGTCAAAATCGCAGTGTCCTATAAGCATTACCAGAGCATGGGGACGCGGTTTTGGTATCAATGAAGTGACGAAATTGCAAGGTTGGTTGGAACTCTTTGTGATATTCTTTCTTTAAATTCCCTCTCAAAGTAGATGCTTTATTTTTGTAAAGGCTCTGCCATAGGAGCTCTTTAAGTTTGTGCAATTAGTAAAGAAATTATTTTAATTGTTTGATTTAATTTTTTTTTGACATAATTTAATAGTTGTTCTTATTAAAAATTTATGTAAAATATAGAATTACTTTCAATCATAAATCATATTATTAAAAAATTATTATAATAATAAAGACATAAATTTATTCAATCTCTACATGTACAAAATTTATTGTAACAATTTCTTGTTCATTCAATTAAAAAGTTGAAAAATTATGCATCTCATACCAAAAATTTCTTACATGATTATTTTATTCTTAAACATTAATCAAACTTGTTTATTAAATTAATAATATTATTTTTTCAATTTTAATGTGATATGAATTTGAGGTGTTGTTTGAAAATGTGTTTTACCGACCGTGTTACTGTTCAAAAAGTTCATGGTTTTTTTTTTTTTTTTTAAATGGTTAAATTCATGTGTTTTTTATGGTACACGTTTCCATAATTTTAAAAATTACCGAGCATCTGAAGAAGGACTGGCACCGCCACTAGGAGTCTGATATTTTGAGGAAGTGAGCTGTAAAGTATCTCTTTCACAACTTTTTTAGTTTTATTCTGGTAATTTACAACTACGTCTCTCTGTTCTTCAAATTTTAATTGTTATTTTTTGAAATATTTTAATTGTAATCAGCACTATGGATAAGATCGATTTTAGAAACATTAAAAAATATATATTATGAAATCGTGTGTATGAATTAATTCTAGCTAATATTAACGATCTTCATCGAGACTATGTACCAAGAGACAACCCATTGTCTTTAAAATAATATCAATAAATAATGATAATAATAACAAAAATTAATTAATTAATTAATTAATATAAAGATAGATAAATAAATAAATAAATTAGTAAAAGAGTAGCTCAATCAATCAGTCAGTGCTGAGTGTTAGGCTGATGTTGGTGGCTAATATCAATGTTAACACGGTGTTAGTAGCCTACAACCATTGTAAGAACATAAATTTATTTTTCTAAAACAAAGAGGTAGTTGACAATTTCATACCTTATATATGTTTTTAAATTTTGATAAACATACTCTTGGAGTTGTACTCTGCACCACTGATTAGACTTTTTAACATTAAGAAGAAAAAAAAAAAAAAAAACCAATTGTACATTACCACATGCTTTAAATAGGGTTTTCCATGTTTGAAATGAATTACGAAAAAAGAACAATATTAAAAATTAAACAAAAAGGTTTTTCATTTTTTTTTTCTTGGAGTATCTCTCTAATGAAATATCAAATTCTATGCTTCTAAATTTTGGTATTTTAAGTAGAAAAACTACTCTCCAAAAGAATACTATTTTTTGTGTTAAAGCTAACAAGAACAATTGTCACATATTTGACGAACATTTCTCGTTATTTATGTTTTTTTTTTTTTGTTCCTATAATAATATCATTATACATATTTAACTAACAATCCTTTTAGGTCAGGAAAAAAGTAAACTAACAATCCTTTTAATAGATTAATGCGACATAATTTTTTAATTGAAAGGACATTTTCACTGGAAATATCATGATATTTTCAGAACGACATGAGGGGATCGTAATAAAAGAAAATATGAGTCGAATTCAAGAGTACTAATATGCTAAGAATTTGTCATTAACCTCTTTCTATATAGTCTAATTTTATATTATAGTCAAGTAAACTCTAATGCAAATAGTTGTTAAAAAAAACATTATACAAATTCAATTATAATTACCACGTCTACTTTTACAGGGTAAAACCACAGTACGATTGAAAATTTGCTTTTTTTTTTTTTTTTCTTTTTTCTTGACAGTCAATGGAGTTGAGAAGTAGGTCATTTGAGGCAACCGAAGTCAAATCCTAAATTTGATCGTAATCTACACGAAAATAATAATATCTGAATTTACAATGTTTTCTTTTGCTATTTCCTTTCTCAACAATTATCAACCTAGCTACTATAATAAACACAGGTCGTTTTGTTGCAAGTTGCATCGTATAATCTAATGCCTTCCACTGAGACTTTTAATATTTGGCTTGCAAGAAAGTGTAAAACATAGCTGCAAATTACGAAGAAAGTTAAGCTAATTACCAACCCCATAAATTATAATTTATATATATATATGCATATATATTATAGAGTTGTTAAAAATACGCGTTTTTCTGCACCGTCTAAAGCTGCTGCTGGTGGTGACTGACTCTATATATATGTTTCCGTCAGCAGGCTGAGCGCCAGCCTAATCTCCAACCAACTTGAGGCATTACAAGACAAGTATATATATATATATATATATATATATATATATGTATATGTCTTCTTTTTTTTTTTTCTGTAGAAAAAAATAATATATATATATATATATATATGTCTATCAAACGGGAAATCATACCTTAGAAGAAAGCAAGCTTAGAATTTAAGTTTTTTGTATTAGTTTTAATCTTTTTTTTTCTGAAAAATTAATAAAAATTATATTAATTTTTAAAATGCCAATTAACTTTAATTTAAAAATGATATTTCAAATCGGAATGGGTTTAATAAGATCTAATTTCTTTACTTTTCAGTCTGTCTTTAATTAAAATTCAAGTTAAGTGGACAAATTGAAAGTTATAGAAGACAAATTAAAATTTTTGAAGTTTCAATTGCAAAACGAGAATGATTCTATAAATCAGTTGCTGTATACGAGAATAACTTTTTTTTTTTTTTAATGTAAATTGGTTTTGCGTTTTGATAAATGTAGCTTAAGGAATATTGAAATTTTGCAAATGTATCCAACAATTCGGCTAAAACTACAAAGGAAAATATGTATCAGTAGGTCCTATATGTACTATATGTACGACAAAGAAACATGTGGGGATCCTACTTCCTGGGAACAGTCTGTCCTCAATAATAAAGACAAGAAAAACTACAATTTCTTAATAGGGTATTTGGTGTGTAAGTTTGAGTTAAGATTTTTAAGTTTAAATAATAAATTATTTTGACTTTTTAGAAAAGATAAAAAACTTTTTGGGAAAAAGACAAAAATTTTTGGGGAAAAAGACAAAAAAAAGTTTGAAATGGTTAGTTTAAACTAACTAAACCAAACAAAACCTAGACACAAATCTTAACCTTTTGTGTTCCTTTCTTTTGAATGTGTACTTTTGAGTTGGATAAAAAAATGCTAGGGACATACGTAAAAAGAATTATATGGAGTTCTTGGATATATATTAAAAGAATTAAAGAATTGTATTACAATAAATAAATAAAAGAATTAATCCTGTTGAAACTCAATGAGTGAGAGAAGAGGGTTTTGGATAGAAATTATCATATTCAAATCTGAAAATATTTTTATTTCTATTTAATAAATAGCAATCGTAAACCTATTTAGCGTCCATCCTAATTGTGAGAACTTACTTTGACGAAATTGAGCGGTTGGTAGGCTGTCTTCTCTGTTTTCTTTTCAAAGCTTTTAGCCCTTTTGATTGTATTTGTTTCATAACTCTGTTTTGGAGTAGTAGTGTCAAGAATGACCAACACCACCCCAAAAGAGTTAATACATTACGAACGATCGTGTATGTTTGGTTCTTCATCTCCAACTCATAAATTTCAACTCAGTTTTTATCTTTTTTTAATAAGTCAACAAAAAATTTTATTATTTTTTTTTTTTGAAAATTTAATTAACTCCAACATATAAATTTTAACTCCAACTAACGGACCAAATTGGGCCGAAATGTTTCTTTGTTCCCAAATCTTTTAGGTGTTTTTTTTTCTAAAGATTATTTTCATCTATAATCCTGAATTTTGATCATTCTCACTTTATTTTTTAAACTTTAAAAACTCTCATTTCATCCCTAAACTTTAAATTTACCCCCACTTAATCAATTTATTAAAATTTATATTAAAAACAAATAGAAAAAAAAGTAAATTAACTACGATCGTCTTCCATTTATTTATAATTAAATCCGAACAAAATGAGTTTAACAGGATTAATTTCTCAACTTTCCAGGACCCACCCAATTCGTACATAGGAATATAAGCATCAATAGGTCTATATGGACTATACGTATGAAAAAGAAATGTGTGGGGATCCTACTCTCCGGACACAGTCTGTCCTGCATAATAAAGACACTCCAATTATACTAAATCCTACGACAGAGAGAAATGAATTACAATTTCTTGGACACAAATCTTAGCCTTTCGTTGTAAAATATGTACTATTTTCTAGACACCCTGTTTTTGAAATCTTGTGTAGTGCTCTGTGTCTCTCTCTTTTTGCTGAATCTGTGTTCCTTTACCTTTGAATGTGTACTTTTAAGTTGAATAAAAAATGCTTGGGACATACGTAAAAAGAATTCCAAGGATTTCTTGGACAAATATTAAAAGAATAAAAGAATTCAATTACAATGAATGAAAAATAATTTAATGGACAGGACATACACGGACAAAAAAAAAAAAAAAGATTGTCATCTTTTAAGCCATGCTGCATTCTGGAGGAAATCCTTGGGGGAACCTCTTAGCATCTGTGCAGTAATTATAGATCATGTAGTTCTTCTGCACCCATTTCAGCTTCTCTACTGAATCCAACTCCTGAGACATCCATGAATTCGAATTGACAGAATTCGAACCACAAGACGAAGCTCCAGACGACCAAACACATGCATTGGCTTCGAAGTTTCTGTACGAGGCAGTGAAAGGTGCTTGGCTCCAATCTGTCTTCACCAAACCACCTCTTGTGGCCCAGTCATCTGCATTCCACAGACTCGAGTATATCCTCATCGGCTGGTTCTTCGGATAAGGAACTCCCTTCGATTCCAAGTTCTTGAACTTCCTAATTGGTGTACCATCCACTGAGAAACTGAGAAAACAGAGCAATAAACTTTTCAGTAATTCTAGAGAAAGCTCATCAAGAAATCCTGATAGAAAATGCAATAATGAGAAGTTTTAATGTCTAGAACTTACACAATGTGTTGGGGATTCCAGAGGATAGAGTAAGTGTGGAAATCTGCAGTCGGGGTCGAACCAGAGATGAAACTGCTGCTCTCTGTTGCCTTTGCCTTGGCTGAAGACGTTGGTGTGAAGAGTGTAAGGTTCACCGGTCGAGTTTCCCAAGAACTCAAAGTCTATCTCGTCCCATGTCGACCCTTTTGATGATAACTGAAATTTTCAAACATGGCAAACAAAAACTCATTAGCTCAATAAACTTATGCTTGCACATATATATAGCGGAGTACTAATTATAGAAAGTCAAGAGAGCTTACATAATAGGCAGTGACAGTTCCAGCAGAGTTTCCGGGGACAAGCTTGAGCTGCATATCGATCTGACCAAACAAATACTCCTTGTTGGATTGAAATCCAGAACCAGAGGCTTTGTCAAGAGAAAGAGTCAACAACTCGCCATTGTTGAGTATCTTAGCTCGGCCATCGCCCCCAAGTGATCTGGAAATCTTGGTTCAAATTTGCAGCAGAGAGAGCTATGAAAGAGCAAACAAGGACAGAAAACATCGGCAAAAACGAAATCCTAGGAGAGAGAAAAGAAGCCATGGATATTTGAGTTTTTGATCTGAATTTGTAGAGGAGTGTTACAAGAACAGAAAGAGAAATGTGAGCGAAGTATTGAGTGATGAGTTATGGGTATGTTGAGTGGTGATATATATATATATATATATATATATAAACATATACATGGCTCATGTTGAGTCGGTACACGAAAAGGGAAGAAGTAGCCAAGGAAGGTTCAGTGCCAGGTCTTGGCTATGGGCAGCTCAGTGAGTAAGAAAACATTGATTTTAATAATAATATTATTATTATTATTAATTTATTGTCTGTCAACGTCGCACAATCTAGGCATAACGTAAGCATGGGACGCGGAGACGCGGTTTTGATATTATAAAAAAAAATGGGAGGTTGGTGAGATTTTTCTTTTTCTTCTCTCTTTTCTATTTTTAAAAGGTTATTCATATTTCTATTGCTTTCTTTTTTGCGTTTTTGTTTCCATCTTATTTTATTCTTGGTTGAGTGTGGGGCATCAACTCTCAGGGAAGACCATCACCGCCATAGTTAAATACAAAGATAAAATAACGTGTTTTTTTAGTAGTAATTAATTACGTATTGAATTGTCTCTTTTCATATCTTATTACTATTATTTTTAAGTGAGATATCTTCTTATTGAAAATGACAAAAATATATATATATAATTTCTTTTTGAAAATTTTGAAATCGTCCACCTAATTCATCTTCTTTTTAATTTGATTTTATTTTATTTTTCCCATTTTTTTTTAACTATCATAATCATTGATCCCAAAATCCTTTCACTAATCTCCTTATTGTCCTTTTTCTTCTTTTTTTCTTTTTTCTTTCTACCAAGAAGTTCTAAGAGTTGAGCATATATATGAGGTAATTTAAGGGGAAATTAGGAAATTTGAAAAAAATTTTACTTTATCCATTTACATTTTTTAAAACTTGATGGGAAGATCAGAAAATATTTACCCTACGCTATTGGTGATTTAACATATTTGAACATATATATTTTTGAAAATGAAAAATTGTTCCCAGATATATAAAGTATCCACAAAGAGAAATAACGAATGCTGAACTTTACAAAAGAAATATACCCAAAATAGTACACAAAATATCTAGCATATTTATGAATCTTTAATAAATACTTTAACATCCGACGGAGCAATTACAAGAAATCCGTAATACCAAGGTTACACAAATATAACTACAAAAAAAGAGAGTTTGCAGACGGAAAAACAAAACCAAATAATAAATAAAACCAGACAAATATCCAATCAAAATGATGTTAGAACGATCATCATTTTTCTTAATGAAAAATGACGAAGTTCATAAGTCGAAACATAAAAAACCAAGGAGAGCGAGACACCTCAACAAACAGCGTTAGAAAATGATAGAAAATGCAAGGAATTGATAAACATGCACCTCTGATGGTAGCAAAGATCGACAAACACACCATCATATGAATCTCTTCCTCTTGCAGACCGAAACTTCTAATGGGAATAGGCCAAAACGATGACCAACACACACACGAAAACGACTCGAAACCGGCAACAATCCAACCCCATTCACTGCTTGAATCTGGAAGCCACCCTCCTCGACAGATAGTATGAACCTACTGCGAAGTCTCAACATTTGACGATGAACTCGTAGATGAAATTTGAAGCCTAGAGACCTGTCGATAGGCCGAACCTCCGACCACGAACATTCTTCTCTATCTTCGGTCTTTTTTACCGACTTTTCATAAATGGTCTCACGTATATGGATACAGCACTGAAGATGCTTGGAATTTTAAGCAAGTAATGGCTGTCGGACCAATTATAAAGTCATAAGCTCACTCCATTGGCTGTTTTGTGTGTGCATGAATTGACCAGATCTATTTTACTTTTTTTAGTTTTATATTTCTTTCTTTTGCAGTGGCTTTTTTCTTTTCTTTCTTTTTGTTTTTTTATTTTTTATTTTTGTTTATTTAAAGACAAATATAAAAATAAACTCCCACTTTTGCCATTTCATGTGATCTTTTATTTATTTGCCAATATAAGAATTTTATTCCTAATAAATTATATAATCTAATAGGTACTCCAAAAAAAAAAAAAAAAATCAACTCAAAGTTAGTTGTTCTGTCTGCCATCTTTAAGCCATGCTGCATTCTGGAGGAAGTCCTTGGGGAAACCTCTTAGAATCAGTGCAGTAATTGTAGATCATGTAGTTCTTCTGCACCCATTTCAGCTTCTCTTCTCCTGCTGAATCCAACTCCTGAGACATCCATGAATTCGAATTGACGGAATTCGAACCACAAGACGAAGCTCCAGACGACCAAACACATGCATTGGCTTTGAAGTTTCTGTATGAGGCAGTGAAAGGTGCTTGGCTCCAATCTATCTTCACCAAACCACCTCTTGTGGCCCAGTCATCTCCATTCCACAGACTCGAGTGTATTCTCATCGCCTGGTTCTTCGGATATGGAACTCCTTTTGATTCCAAGTTCTTGAACTTCCTAATTGGTGTACCATCCACTGAGAAGCTGAAAAAAACAGAGCAATGAACTTTTCAGTAATTTTAAAGAAAGCCCATCAAGAAAACCACATAGAAAGTGCAATATTGAGAAGTTTTAATGTCTAGAACTTACACAATTTGTTGGGTATTCCAGAGGATAGAGTAGGTATGGAAATCGGCAGTCGGGTCGAACCAGAGATGGAACTGCTGCTCTCTGTTGCCTTTGCCTTGGCTGAAGACGTTGGTGTGAAGAGTGTAAGGTTCACCGGTCGAGTTTCCCAAGAACTCAAAGTCTATCTCGTCCCATGTCGACCCTTTTGATGATAACTGAAATTTTCAAACATGGCGAACAAAAACTCATTAGGTCTATGAACTTATGTTTGTACATATATATAGCGGAGTACAAATTATATCGAGTCAAGAGAGCTTACATAATAGGCAGTGACGGTGCCAGCAGAGTTTCCGGGGACAAGCTTGAGCTGCATATCGATTTGGCCGAACAAATACTCATTTTTGGACTGAAATCCAGAGCCAGAGGCTTTGTCCAGAGAAAGAGTCAGCAACTCGCCATTGTTGAGTATCTTAGCTCGGCCATCGCCCCAAGTGATCTGGAAATCTTGGTTCAAATTCCCGGCCGAGGCGGTGATCAACGAGCTAACAACGGCGATACAGAACACAAGTAAGGCCGAGTTTGAGGAAGAAAGAGAAGCCATGGATGTGGGCTTTGTGTAGCAAAGAAGTTAAAGGAATAAGGGAAGAATAGAAGAGAATTGGTGAGTTTAAGGCTTCGAAATGAGGTGGTATTTATAGTTGGTTCTCATTGTTAGAAAAAGGCAAGGAAGTAACAAAGGAAAGGCTCAGTGAGGCCTCAGCTGTGGCCAGCTGCTATTAAAATTTATTTGACTGTCAAAATGGCAGTGTCCTATAAGCATTACTAGAAAATTTTATGGTACAAGTTTCCATAATTTTAAAAATTACTGAGCACAACTTTCGAGAAGGGTTACCACAGCCACTAGGAGTCTGACATTTTTGAGGAAGTGAGCTGTAAAATATCTGTTTCCCAACCTTTTTAGTTTTATTCTGGTAATTTTTCAAATTTTAATTGTTATTTTTTTGAAATATTTTAATTGTAATCAACACTATGGATAAGATCGATTTTAATGATAATAATAACAATAATTAATTAATTAATATATAGATAGATAAATAAATTAGTAAAAAGAGTAGCTCAATCAATCAGTCAGTGCTGAGTGTTAGCCGGATGTTGGCGGCTATTAGCAACGTTAACGCGATGTTAGTAGCCTACAGCCATTGTTAGAACACAAATTTATTATTCTAATGCTACGTTTGTTGTTTCGTCTTAAATCTAAATTTTTTAATTTAATTTTTAATTTTTTAAAAAATTAATAAAAATTATAATTAATTTTTAAAAAATTAATCAACTTCAATTTAAAAATTTTATCCCCAATTAATTTATCAAACAAATGCTAAAACAAAAAGGTAGTTGACAATTTCATGCCTTATATATGTTTTTAAATTTTGATAAACATACTCTTGGAGTTGTACTCTGCACCAATGATTCTATTTTTTAACATTAAAAAAAAAAAAACAATTGTACATTACCACATCCTTTAAATAGGGTTTTGCATGTTTGAAATGAATCAAGAAAAAGGAACAATATTAATAATTAGACATAAAGGTTTTTCGTTTTTTTCTTGGAGTATCTCTCTAATGAAATCTCAAATTCTATGCTTCTAAATTTTGGTATTTTAAGTAGAAAAACTACTCCAAAAGAATACTATTTTTTGTGTTAAAGTTAACAAGAACATTTGTCAAATTTTGACATTTATTACTTTTGATTCAAGTATTAATTTTTTTACATCATAACTATCATATTATTAATTTTAAACTACTTAAATACTAGAAGTTTATTTTTACGTGTTACGAGTATGACTAACATATCTCTTATTTATGTCTTTTATGTGTTTCTATGATAATATCATCATGCGTATTTAATTAACAATCCTTTTAGTTCAAGCAAAAAAGTAAACTAACAATCGAACGCCACGAGATCGTAATAAAAGAAAATACGAGTTGAATTCGACAGTAATAATGCACTAAGAATTTGTCAGTAACCTTTTTCTATATAGTATAATTTTATATTATAGTAAAGTGAACTCATAATTACCGCGTTTACTTTTAAAGGGTAAAACCACAGTATGATGAAATTTGCTTCTTTATTATTATTATTATTATTATTATTATTTCTCTTGACAGTCAATGGAGTTGAGAAGTAGGTCATTTGAGGCAGCCGAAGTCAAATCCTAAATTTGATCGTAATCTACACGAAAATAATAATATCTGAATTTACAATGTTTTCTTTTGCTATTTTCTTTCTCAACAATTATCAACCTACTATAAACACAGGTCGTTTTGTTGCAAGTTGCATCGTATAATCTAAGGCCTTCCACTGAGACTTTTAATATTTGGTTTGCAAGAAAGTGCAAAACATAGCTGCAAATTACGAAGAAAGTTAAGCTAATTACCAACCCCATAAATTATAGTTTATATATATGCATATTTATTATAGAGTTGTTAAAAATACGCGCTTTTTTACAGCGTCTAAAGCTGCTGCTGGTGGTGGCGGCTGACTCTATATATATATGTTTCCGTCAGCATGCTGAGCACCAGCTTAAACTCCAAAAGATTGCAATTATAATCTCCAACCAACTTGAGGCATTACAAGACAAGTACATATTTATATATATATATATATATATATATATGTCTATCAAATAGGAAATAACACCTTAGAAGGAAGTAAGTTTCACAAATCTGAACATAAGATTTTCATATCAATTTTTATTTTTATTTTTTAATGTTAATAAAAATTATAAAAAATCAACTAATTTTAATCTAAAAATTATATTTCAAATCAGAATAGGTTTAATAAGATTAATTTATTTGCTTTTTAGTATGTTTTTAATCAAAATTCAAATAAAGAGAAAGAGGATTGTAAGTTATAGAAGAAAAATTAAAAATTTTAAAGTTAAAGTTGCAAAAGGAGAACGACTCTATAATTCAGTTAGTATAAATGCGAATAATTTTTTTTTTTAAATGTCAATTGGTTTCGCATTTTGATAAATGTAGCTTAAGCAATATTGGAATTTGAAAGCTTTTCAAATGTATCCAACTTTTCGGCTAAAACTACAAAGGAAAATATGTATTAGTAGGTCTATATGTACTATACGTACGACAAAGAAATGTGTGGGGATCCTACTTACTGGGAACAATCTGTTCTCAATAATAAAGACAAGATAGACTACGGGGGTGTTTGGTGAATGAGTTGAGTTTGAGTTGAGTTAAGATTTTTAAGTTTGAATATTAATTTTTGTTGACTTTTTCAGAAAAGACAAATTTTTTTTAAAAAAAATAAAAATATTATGAAAAAAGTACAGTTTAATTTAAATCGAGTGTATGAATCAAACAAGGCCTACAATTTCTTAGACATGAATCTTAACCTTTTGTGTTGCTTTCTTTTGAATGTGTACTTTTGAGTTGGATAAAATATGCTTGGGACATACGTACAAAAATTACACGGAGTTCTTGGCACACATATTAAAAGAATAAAAGAATTGTATTACAATTAATAAATAAATAAATAAATAAATTTAGAGGCCAGGACATACACGGTCAAAAAAAAAAAAAAATTGTCATCTTTAAGCCATCTGGCAATCTGGAGGAAAGCCTTGGGGAAACCTCTTTGAATCTGTGCAGTAGTTGTAGATCATATATGTAGTTCTTTTGCACCCACAAATTTATATGCTTCTAATTAATTTTGCTAAATTTAACAATTACAACGTCAATTTTTGATATTTGATTATTATTAATTGATGTATTAATTTTTTAACTTCATTATCATCATATTATTGCTTCTAAATTGTTTAAAAGATTGAAATTTTACTTTTACGGGCTCTACAGCTTAATAATGACAACAAAAACGAGTGTAGGAGATCTGAAATAGCATTACTTATACATATTGTTGCTCTCTCACATGTCATTAAGCTAAATGTTTTTTTTTTTTCCTTGATTGCGGGTCACCGATTTGACTCATATGTCTCTTTATTTATGTATTTTCTATGTACCTATAATAATATCATTATACGTATTTAACTAACAAATTCTTTTAATTAATTAATATGATATAATATTTTAATTAAAAATATGTTTTTAGTGGAAACATCATGATATTTTTTTTAGGATATGA
This sequence comes from Ficus hispida, assembly GCA_025413025.1. Taxonomy (NCBI): domain Eukaryota; kingdom Viridiplantae; phylum Streptophyta; class Magnoliopsida; order Rosales; family Moraceae; genus Ficus; species Ficus hispida. The sequence continues at coordinate 6,588,680 of CM046362.1, forward strand.
GGAGGATCAGAATAGAAGAAAATATGAGTCAAATCCAAGTCTAAAGCTAAGAATTTGTCATTAATCTATTGCTGTATAGGCTAATTTTATATTAAAGTAAAGTGAACCCTAATTCAAATAATTGTTAATAGAACAAGGTCAATTATATATACCATGTTTTCTTTCACAGGCCGGTCAAACCTCAGTTTTAAGAAAATTGCATTTATTTTTCTTGAGAATCAATGGAGTTGAGACTTCTAGTATTTGAGGCAACTGTAGCCAAAGCCTAAATTTGACTACAATATTTAACGCCCCAAAATAATTATAATATCTGAATTTACAATTTTTTCTTTTGCTATTTCTTTTTCAACAATTATCAACCTACTATAAACACAGGTCGTTTTGTTGCAAGTTGCAGCATATGATTTAATGCCTTGCACTGAGACTTAATATATATATATATATATACACATATATTTTAAAAAGGATAATTTTATTTCAAATCAATAAAATAAAAGCATTAATGCTTTGAATGATCTCATAATACAAGAAAACTTAACTTCAATTACAAATTGGTTCCACTAGTTAATTCTAATGAAACGAACAAGGGAGTAAAATGTGTACCGAAATCCAACAATAGGAAATCAAAAAGACACATCAATCATCGAGCATATAAATGACTATTTTAACAACATTCCTATAATCAATGAAAAACTCCGATCGATCGGGAACAAGAGACCCATAGCGAAAAGATCACCCCCTAACATTGTGTATAATTAATTCTCGTGGATTGAATGTGCATCCAAATAATAAGAGAGCGTGGGGAGACCGCCTCCATTATTATAAAATAAGCACTAAAACATACCAACAAGACACAAGGTGAAAAATATCATCGTCTTTATTTTAAACAAATAACTATATTATAAGAATAAAAGAATTAAATTACAATGAATGAAAAATATTTAAGTGGACAAGACATACACGGACAAAAAATAATAATAACAATAATAAAAAGGATTGTCATCTTTTAAGCCATGCTGCACTCTGGAGGAAATCCTTGGGGGAACCTCTTAGCATCTGTGCAGTAATTGTAGATCATGTAGTTCTTCTGCACCCATTTCAGCTTCTCTTCTCCTGCTGAATCCAACTCCTGCGACATCCATGAATTCGAATTGACGGAATTCGAACCACAAGACGAAGCTCCAGACGACCAAACACATGCATTGGCTTTGAAATTTCTGTATGAGGCAGTGAATGGCGCTTGGCTCCAATCTGTCTTAACCAATCCACCTCTGGTGGCCCAGTCATCTGCATTCCACAGACTCGAGTATATTCTCATCGCCTGGTTCTTCGGATACGGAACTCCCTTCGATTCCATGTTCTTGAACTTCCTAATTGGGGTACCATCCACTGAGAAACTGCAAACAACAGAGCAACGAGCTTTTCAGTAATTCTAAAGAAAACCCATCAAGAAAACCACATAGAAAGTACAATATTGATATGATTTAGTGTTTAGTACTTACACAATGTGTTGGGGATTCCAGAGGATAGAGTAGGTGTGGAAATCGGCAGTCGGGTCGAACCAGAGATGGAACTGCTGCTCTCTGTTGCCTTTGCCTTGGCTGAAGACGTTGGTGTGAAGAGTATAAGGTTCACCGGTCGAGTTTCCCAAGAACTCGAAGTCTATCTCGTCCCATGTCGACCCTTTTGATGATAACTGAAATTTTCAAAGGTGGCAAACAAAAACTCATTAGCTAAATGAACTTATGCTTGTACATATATACAGCGAAGTACTAATTATATAAAGTCAAGAGAGCTTACATAATAGGCAGTGACGGTGCCAGCAGAGTTTCCGGGGACAAGCTTGAGCTGCATATCGATCTGGCCGAATAAATACTCATTGTTGGACTGAAATCCGGAGCCAGAGGCCTTGTCAAGAGAAAGAGTCAACAGCTCGCCATTGTTGAGTATCTTAGCTCGGCCATCGCCCCAAGTGATCTGGAAATCTTGGTTCAAATTGCCGGCCGATGCGGCAATCAATGAACCAATGGCGATACAGAACACAAGCAAGATCGAGTTTGAGGAAGAAAGAGAAGCCATGGATGTGGTTTTTGTGTAGCAAAGAAGTTATAGGAGTAAGGGAAGAATAGAAGAGAATGGATGAGTTATGGCTTTAAAATAAGGTGATATTTATAGTTGGTTTTCATGTAACAAAAAGGCGAAGGAAGTAACAAAGGAAAGGCTCAGTGAGGCCTCAGCTGTGGCCAGTTGTGTTTTTGGGGCCTACGAAAACAAAAAGATGATTTTATTAATTATTAATATTTATTTGACCTTTAAATCTCAGTGTCCTATAAGCATTACCAGAGAGCATGGAGACGCGGTTTTGGTATCAATGAAGTGACGAAATTGCATAGTTGGTTGGTGGGGCTCATTATGTTTCTATAATTGACTATACTGATTTTAAATGGTCTATTGTATTAAAATTTAAAAATGTGAAATACACAATTGTTCCCAGGCTTATATAAGGCCGTTGAAAAATCAATTAAATTGTTTTACTATGTAGTACAAAATAAAATATCGTACCATAAAATCGAACGTTTCATAAATTAAAAGTTGGAGAATTATGTATAATATACAATAATCAAGTTTAAAACTGTGTGTATGCTTTTTTTTTTTTTTTAATTCGTTCAAAAAATTTGATTTACTGACAAAATAACTGTTCAAAAAGTTTGTGTGTGTGTGTGTGTGTGTGTGTTTTTTTTTTTAATAGTTAAATTGCTTTTTATGAAACACGTTTACGTAATTTTATAAATTACCCAGTATAACTTCCAAGAAGGACTAGAACGTCATTAAGAGTTCGATACTTTTGAGGAAGTGAGCTGTGAAGTATCTGTTTCCCAATATTTTAGTTTTATTTTTTTGGGTAATTAACTACCATGTCTCTCTGTTCTTCAAATTTTAATTGTTATCAACACTATGGATAAGATCAATTTTAAAAACAGAAAAATAATAATAATTAGAAAAATTAGGTTGCGTGGCTTTTTTTAATAACATAATCTAATATATAGCCTAATTTTTTTTATTTAGAAAAATGATCATTTATCATTTTTTAAATTCGATAAATCAGTGATTGACTAAATAGTCAATCAATGATTGATTATGAAAATAGGTGATTAATTATGAAATTTGATTATTTATGTTATGGTTAATCATTGGTTAATCGTAAATCAATCACTGTTAACTATTATTTAATTAATCAGTGATTGACCATTTAAAAAAATTGATTAGCCATTTTAGGAAAAAAAATCTTTTAACTAACTTTTAAAAACTTTAGTCATTTATTGAAAAACTTCTTAAAAAAAACCTATTTTGCTATAAATCCCTAATTATTAATTGTTAAATTGTTAAATAATTAAAAAGAATAGCTTAAGTAATCGTCAGTGCTGAGACTTAGGTTACGACCATGGATTTAAAGTAGATATTTTTTTACTCTGAAACAAAGAAGTAGTTGATGATTTCATCCCTTATTTAAAAAAACAAAAACAAAAACAAAAACAAAAAATTTGATAAATAAACTCTTGGAGTTGTACTCAGCACCAATGGTTCTTTTTTTTTTTTTTTTTTACATTAAAAAAATGAAATTAACACATGCTTTAAATGGGGTTTTGCATGTTTGAAACGAAGGTTAAAAAGAGAAATATTACTAATTAAATAAAAAGGTTTTGCATTACTTCTTGGAGTATCTGACTAAGGATATATCAAATTCATATGCATCTAAATTTTGCCAAGTTTAACAATTACAACGTCTAATTTTGACATTTGATTACTTGACGTGTTAATTTTTTAACATCATAGTCATCATATATATTACCGTTTCTAAATTATTTAAAGACTAAAATTTTACTTTTACTACTCAAAAAAAAAAAAAAAAAAAAACTTTTGCAGGCTTTAATAAGGATAACAAAAAGGAGTACCGCATCTGAAATAGTATTACCTATAGATATTATTGTTCTCTAACATGCCATCAAGCTAAATGTTTTTTTTTTTTTTTTTTTTTGAATATGTGTCAAGGATTTGGTCCACATGTGTCTTTATTTGTGTTTATTGTATATTGTTACAATAACATTATTATACATATTTAACTAATAAATTCTTTCAATTTTTTAATGTGATATTTTAGTTGAAAAGACGTTTGCAATCTAAGCATCATAATATTTCTTAGGATACGAGGGGGATCAAAATTAAAAAAAAAAAAAAAAAAGAGTCAAATACAAGTCTAATGCTAAGAATTTGTCGTTAACCTCTTGCTATATAGGCTAATTTTATATTATAGTAAAGTGAACCCTAATGCAAATAGTTGTTAATTTAATACAAGTTCAATTATATTCACCACGTTTCCTTTGACAGGGTCAAACCACAAAATAATGAAATTTGCTTTTTTTTTTTTTTTTTTCCCCCTTGACAGTCAATGGTGTCTAGAAGTAGGTCATTTGAGTCAACCGAAGTCAAATCCTAAACTTGACGATAATTTACACGGAAATAATAATATCTGAATATATTCATTTTGCTATTTCTTTCTCAACAACTATCAACCTACTATAAACACAGGTCGTTTAGTTGCAAGTTGCAGCAAATAATTTAATGCCTGCGCTCTGGGACTTTTCATATTTGACTTGCAAGAATGTATAAAACATAGCCGTAAATTAGGAAGAAAAATTAAGCTAATTACCAACCCCATAAATTATAACTTATATGCATATATATATATATATATATCATATAGTTGTTATAAATACGCGCTTTTTTGTTATGTTTAAAATTGCTGGTGACCGACTCTATCTTTATTCCCGTCAGCATGATGAGCACCAGCCTAGCCTCCAAAAGATTCCAACAGCTTGATCATTACAAGACAAGATATATGTCTATCAAATGGGAAATAACACCTTAGAAGAAAGTAATATTAATTGTAAATGATGTAGCTTTGAAAGTGTAAATAGGTAGTTTAAATTTGATGTATGGAAATTTTGAAACACGTAAAAATGTGTTTATTAAAGCATTACGTGCTTTTTCTCAGTTGAGATTGTTTTGCATTGAACAACAAATTACTTACAAGATGTGACAAGCCTTCTTGTAGATTGGTGCCCAAAAAAAAAAAAAAAAGGAATACTCACAGAAAAAATAAAATTTTCAGAAAAAAAATGTTCAAGAAAAAGATAGAGGAAAAACGATTTTAGAGTTCAAATTAAATAATTTAGATTTCTGTACATCTCTTTACAGAAATTTTGTGGCGTCTTTCAAAATATAACTGATATTATGAAAAGATACGATTTATATGAAAAAAAAAATAACAACGTTTTAAAAATTTTGATTAAACATTTCAGAATTAAAATATAAAAAGAAATGATACTTTATTGCAATATTTCACCCTGTGTCAGATGTAACGCACACGTACTTCGTGTCCAAATGTGTGGTGCCTTTATGAACACTTCTACAGTCTCACTGCCCACACCACACCTTCGTGTGCGAACCACATAGGGAGTCCTGGGTTATATTTTTTTCCAACTCAATGTTGTGGAGTGGAAACTCTAAAGTGCTAAAGAACCTTGTTTGTTTCTTTCTCTTTTTTTTTTTTTTTTTTTTTTTTTTTTTTTTTTTGCAAGAGACCTTGTTGCTTTTTTTACATGGAACTACTGTAGAGACTTGATTGTCAAAACCCCCAACAACATTATAGTTTATATTTGAATGAAAACCCAACAAATTACACGCAATGATTCGTAATAAAATGGGAAAAAACGGATAAATAAATTTGCAAAAGAATTAATCCCGTTGGGACTCGATAGATAGATAGGAGGAGAGGGTTTTTGGATAAAAATTATAAGGTTTAAAACCCAGAAATATGTTCACTTTTATTTAATAAATAAGAGTTATAGTCCTCGTATCGAACATCCAGACTATTTATGAGAACTATGTACTCTTGACAAAATTGGATGGTTGATGGGCTGTGTTCTCGGTTTCTTTCCAAAGCTAGCCCTTTTGATTGTATTTGTTCCATTAGTCTATTTTGGAGTAGTGATGTCAAGAATTACCGCCACCACCACAAAGAGTAAGTACGTTATGGTCAAATGTTTTAGGTTTTTTGTTTTTTCATCTATGATCTTGAATTTTATCGTCCGTTTTTACTTTATCATCTGTATTTTAAAAACTCTTGTTTTACCTTAAATTAACCCTACTTAACCCATTTAATTAAAATTTCAATAAAAAATTAACGGAAAAAAGTAAATTAACTACAATCATGTGATCATTTTTCGTTTATTATCAATTAAAATCATAAAAAAATTAATTTGACAAAACTAATTTCTTTATTGTTTTTGTCGGTTTTTAATAAGAATTCTAAAAAAGGGATTAAGTAGATAAATTAAAAATTCAAGAGATAAATTATGAGTTTTTAAAATTTAAGATACAAACTACTATGATTCCAAAATTCAGTTGGTATAAATGAGAATATATATATATATATATATATTTAATGTCAATAGGTAATCTTGCGCATTGCTTTTATTTTATTTTATTTAAAGTTCGTGTTCTTTTGTTTTAGATATGTACTTTGGCGTTGAATGAAACATGCTAGGGACATATGTAAAAAGAATTACAATGATTTCTTGAACATATATTAAAAGAATAATATTACAATGAATAAAAAATATTTTAGTGGCCTGGACATTCACGCACTAAAAAAGAAACATAAGAAAAAAAAAAATCGTCATCTTTAAGCCATCAGACATTCTGGAGGAAAGCCCTGTGGGAACCTCTTGGAATCTGTGCAGTAATTATAGATCATGTAGTTCTTCTGCACCCATTTCAGCTTGTCTTCTCCTGCTGAATCCAACTCCTGAGACATCCATGAATTCGAATTGACAGAATTTGAACGACAAGACGAAGCTCCAGACGACCAAACACATGCATTGGCTTTGAAATTTCTGTAAGAGGCAGTGAATGGCGCTTGGCTCCAATCTGTCTTAACCAATCCACCTCTGGTGGCCCAGTCGTCTGCATTCCACAGACTCGAGTATATTCTCATCGCCTGGTTCTTCGGATACGGAACTCCCTTCGATTCCAAGTTCTTGAACTTCCTAATTGGTGTACCATCCACCGAGAAACTGAAAAAACAGAGCAATGAACTTTTCAGAAATTCTAAAGAAAACCCATCAAGAAAACCACATAGAAAATGCAATATTGATATGTTTTAGTGTCCGGTACTTACACAATGTGTTGGGGATTCCAAAGGATCGAGTAGGTGTGGAAATCGGCAGTCGGGTCGAACCAGAGATGGAACTGCTGCTCTCTGTTGCCTTTGCCTTGGCTGAAGACGTTGGTGTGAAGAGTGTAAGGTTCACCAGTCGAGTTTCCCAAGAACTCAAAGTCTATCTCGTCCCATGTCGACCCTTTTGATGATAACTGAAATTTTCAAACATGGCAAACGAAAACTCATTAGATCTATGAACTGATGTTTGTACATATGTATAGCGGAGTACAAATTATATCGAGTCAAGAGAGCTTACATAATAGGCAGTGACGGTGCCAGCAGAGTTTCCGGGGACAAGCTTGAGCTGCATATCGATTTGGCCGAACAAATACTCATTTTTGGACTGAAATCCAGAGCCAGAGGCTTTGTCCAGAGAAAGAGTCAGCAACTCGCCATTGTTGAGTATCTTAGCTCGGCCATCGCCCCAAGTGATCTGGAAATCTTGGTTCAGATTTGCAGCAGAGAGAGCTATTAGAGAGCAAACAAGGACAGAAAACATCGGCAAAATCGAAATCCTAGAAGAGAGAAATGAAGCCATGGATATTTGAGTTTTTGATCTGAATTTGCAGAGTGTTATTAGAAAAGAAGAGAAATATGAGCGAAGTTTTGAGTGGTGAATTGTGGCTATTGAAGTGTGGTATTTATAAACATATATATATATATATATATATATATATATAAACGTGGCTCAAGTTGTGAAGGTACAGAAAAAAGTGAAGAAGTAGTAGCTAAGGACGGTTCATTGCCAGGTCTTAGCTGTGGGCAGCTCAGTGTCGAGAGTCAACATCGCACAATCTAGGCATAACCAGATCATCGGACGCGAAGACGCGGTTTTTTCATTATTTTAATGACGTGACGAAATTGGGCGGTTGGTGGATTTTATTTTATTTTATTTTTAGTAGAAGTACTTTCTTCTCTGTTTCCATATTTGAAGCTAGTGGTTGCACTTGTCTTCTTTTGTTTGGTGGAATTATTTTTTTATTTGGTAATTAGTGTGGGGTCTCAACTCTCATGCAAGGCCATCACCGCCATAGTTAGAGTTTGAGTTTATGTTTGATTCACTGATCGGGGATAAAATTTTTAAATTAAAATTGATTTTTTTTAAAAAAAATTAATTATAAATTTTATTGATTTTTTAGAAAAAAATAAAAATTGATATGGAAAAGGAAAATTTAATTGGAGTTAAATTTGAATACTAAACAAAGCCTTGATGTAAAAAAAAAAAAAAAAAACCAATAATTACATATTTTGCAATTTCATATTTTGGCCGATTTATATCTCAAATACTTTATTCTTCTACTTTTTGGTTAGAGTTTATCTCAATTATTTTCAGATTTTGGTACATCTAATCTTTAGTAATGATATATCTAATGAATGAATGCCAATTTACTTCGGATATGTTAATTTTGTTTCCCATCCGTTGTCTATTAGAATAAAAAACAAAAATCTAATCAATACTTTGTATTTAAATGCTAACTTGTTCGATTATCTTGCTGTTCTTAACTTGGGTAAAAGAGTACTATCCCACTAAATGGGATTTTCATTTTTGAAGTGCAAAACGACTTAAACATTTTCTTTTCCTTTTTTTTTTTTATTTGTAAAAATGACGTGTTTTCTTTTTCTCTTTAAAAAAAAAAAAAAAAAACTTTGGAATGATCTATTTTTACAAATGACAAAATTATACAGTATCTATTTGAAAGAAGTTTATTTTCCTAATTTCACTTTCTAAGGTTGTCATTTTAATAAATTTCTCTCATTCGTCAATATGCTATCCCCACTACTTATCAAAGTAACTGTTATGCTATCCCAACAAGTTATCAAAGTAATTGTTAACTATAGTAATTAAAAAAAAAACGTACATTACCTAGGTGATGAGAACAAATGAAAAGTAAAGAAAGACTTCTCCTTTTAGTCAATAAAATTATAGTAAATAGCATTTTAATGAATAAATTTACCTTAATTATTTTTAAACTCTGCTTTTACTTCAATTATTTATTGAAAAAAAATATTATATTTTCTTCGCTCTTTTTTTTTTTATTGGGTTTAATATGAATGCACTTTTTTAGTATTTTCTTATTAAACAAGCTTAAAGTTAAAGTTATTTTGAAAGATTTTGAATCATTTATGTAATCCATTACTTTGTTTTTCATCAAATAAAATATGAATCCCAAAATTCTGTTACTATTCCCTTTTAATATCATTATTCTCTCTTTCTCTTTTTCCTCCTACCACAAAGCTCGAAGAGTCGAGCATATATCATGTAGTTTACAGGGAAATTAGGAAAATTTTAAACTTTTACTATATCCATTTCCATTACGATTTAATTACAATTACCTTATTTAACTATAATTTTACATATAATGATGTCATGTATGCCAATAAAATTTAGTCGTAAATTAAAGCACTAGAGATATATAACCCGTTCTTTCTTTTGTCGCCCTTTAAGTCTTAAGTCAAAAGTATAAAAAAAATATGGAATCAAGATAGATCCTAATTTATCGCATGTCCCTATTTTTATTTCTTTATTTCTTTTTCAATTTTTCCCATTTATTTGATCTCAATCTTCGATTGTCACTATGAACCAATCGAAAACGTCCAATGTACTTGAAATTCTTACCAAGTAATGGCTGTAAGCTTACTCCATTGGCTGTTTTGAGTTAGCATGAATTGACCAAATATTTTAATTTTTTAAAAAAAAGTTTATTTATTTATTTATTTATCTTTTCCAATTTCTGGAAAGGCGTTTTCTTTTAAATTATAAATTCCAGGTTTGGTATTTCATGTGATCTTTTATTTGCTTTTTTTTTTTTTTTTCCTCAAGGAATATCTTTGAGGTTTAGGGAGACATATAAAAAAATAAACAAATAAAATTATCGAATAAAATAGGTACAGAAATCATATTAACACGTATATAGTTGTTTTGTCTGCCATATTTAAGCCATGCTGCATTCTGGAGGAAAGCCTTGGGGGAACCTCTTAGCATCTGTACAGTAATTGTAAATCATGTACTTCTGTTGGACGGACTTTATCTTTTCTTCATCAGCTGAATCCAATTCTTGAGACAGCCATGAATTCGAATTCGCAGAACTCGAACCACAAGAAGAAGCTCCAGAGGACCAAACACATGCATTGGCTTTGAAATTTCTGTATGAGGCTGTGAATGGTGCTTGGCTCCAATCTGTCTTCACCAAACCACCTCTTGTGGCCCAGTCATCTGCATTCCACAGACTCGAGTATATTCTCATCGCCTGGTTCTTGGATATGGAACTCCCTTTGATTCCAAGTTCTTGAACTTTCTGATTGGTGTACCATCCACAGAGAAACTGTACTAGGAAAAAAAAAAAAAAAGAGAAGTTTTTTTAGCACATTTTTTTAAGTTATATATTTGAAATCCGTCAAGAAAATCAAGATTGAGAGTCTAAGCCTCCATTTGGTGTTCGAGTTCATTTTGAACTCAACTGTATTTAATGGTTAGTTTTTTTTTTTTTTTTTTTTTTTTTTTTTTTTTTTTTCTGAAATAATCGATAAAAATTATAATTAGTTTTTAAAAAGTGAACCAACTTCAGCATAAAAAATTAATTTCATTTCATGCTTAACTCAAATACCACCAAACATATCCTAAATTATAGAGAGTATGTTGATTGGGCACTTACACAATGTGCTGAGGATTCCAGAGGATAGAGTAGGTGTGGAAATCGGCAGTCGGGTCGAACCAGAGATGGAACTGCTGCTCTCTGTTGCCTTTGCCTTGGCTGAAGACGTTGGTGTGAAGAGTGTAAGGTTCACCGGTCGAGTTTCCCAAGAACTCGAAGTCTATCTCGTCCCACGTCGACCCTTTTGATGATAACTGAAATATCATATACAAAAAGAAAACTCATTAGCTCAATAAACTTTGTAAAATCATACTTGGCAAAATGTAAACATAGCTTTGTTAGTCTATACTTACGTAATATGCGGTGACAGTGCCGGCCGAATTTCCAGGAACAAGCTTGAGCTGCATATCAATCTGGCAGAACAAATACTCATTTTTGGACTGAAATCCAGAGCCAGAGGCCTTGTCAAGAGACAGAGTCAGAAGCTCGCTGTTGTCGAGTATCTTAGCCCGGCCATCGCCCCAGGTGATCTGAAAATCTCGGTTGAAATTGGCAGCAGAGAGAGCTTTGAGAGAGCAAACAAAGGCAGAAAACAGCTGCAAAACTGAAATCCTTGAAGAGAGAGAGGCCATGGATATATATATATATATATATGTGTGTGTGTGTGTGTGTGTGTGTGTTTATATATATTTATCTTGAATAGAAGTGCGGTATAAGAGAAATATTGATTTGTGAGTTATGGCTCTTGAAGTGAAGTGGTATTTATACATGGCTCATGCAAAGTTGGTGGTTCATAAAAAAGGCAATAATATTAAGGAAGTAGACAAGGAAGTTTCGGTCCCCACCTAAAAAAAAAAAAAAAAAAGAACAGAACAGAAAATAAAAGTTTCAGTGGGCTCTCAGCTGTGGCCAGTTGTTGTCGTTTAAGTCTTGGAAATGATGATAATAATACTAATTTATTGTTTTGTTAAGATGGCAAAATCCAAGCATGAAACGCTTTGACGCGTTTTTGATGATATTTTAATGTGAAGCGATGATGATACTTGGGCGGTTTGTGGACTTTCTTCTCTATTTCCATATTGAAAAAATGGAATTTGTAACTGTTCCATTTATAGTCTGAAGAAATTAATACCATCACCGACACAAAGGTCTAATATATTTTTCTCTATCAAAATGAATTACTAAAAAGAAAAGGAAGTGATAAATATTTTGGGATACTCTTGAGAAAGGTTTTAGGGTCGGTTTGGTATGCATAATAGGATAATATTGTATAAGAGATGACATTAGAGCTTTAAATTAGAGTCTTGTCTTATGTTTTGTATTGTAACGTTAGATAGGATAGGTGCCATTTGAACTCCAATGCCAATTTTGAGAAGGTGACGGCGAGCCTAGTGGGACCGATTTGAACCATAGTTTTTTGCAAGCTAACGACAGACGGGAGAAGGTGAAAGCGGGTCCGTCTCGGTTGTATTATCATGGCACAATTGTGTTTTATATGAGCAAATTAAGAAAATTGTCACTCATAATTGATTTCTTTAGGTCCTTTTTTTTTTTTTTTTGGTGTCAATTCTCTTGTAGTTCTAGCCCTATATATCTTAGGCTATCATTTATATCAAATGATCAATAACCACTATTCAAAATCTATTCAAAATATGATTTTGTATTCTTAAGTTTTTTTTTAAAATATATATATTTTTATTATGAGCTTGATCAATGACCATGATTTAAAATCCGTTTTTTTTTATCATAACAAAAAAAAAAAGATTCAGAATACTTTTTTTTTAATTTAACTTAGGTTGACGATTTGAAAATTTACATCTTATTTATGAGGGAGTTAGGTGTAAAATTACCATAAAACTATGCCTGCAACCACTATCCAAAATCAGGTTTGGTACCTTATTTTTCTTGCACGTCTATTTTCTTGTATTTGCTTACTAATCTTTGACTACATAATACAAACTCAATCGCCTTGTGGGACATAACGCAAAAGCAATAAAAGAATTATATTGATAACAATATATAAATAACCTAGTAGATACAACAAACGTACAAATACATTCATATTTTTGTCACTAATCGTCAAGCTATCTTGCACTCTGGAGGAAAGCCTTGGGGAAACCTCTTAGCATCTGTGCAGTAATTGTAAATCATGTAGTTCTTCTGCACCCATTTCAACTTCTGTTCACCAGCTGAATCCAACTCCTGAGACATCCATGAGTTCGAAGTGGCGGAATTCGAACCACAAGAAGAAGCTCCAGAGGACCAAACACAAGCATTGGCCTTGAAGTTTCTGTATGAGGCAGTGAAAGGTGCTTGGCTCCAATCTGTCTTCACCAAACCACCTCTGGTGGCCCAGTCATCTGCATTCCACAGACTCGAGTATATTCTCATCGCCTGGTTCTTCGGATACGGTACTCCCTTCGATTCCAAGTTCTTGAACTTCCTAATTGGTGTACCATCCACTGAGAAACTGAAAAAAACAAACCAACAAACTTTTCAGCAATTCTAAAGAAAACCCATCAAGAAAACCACAAAGAAAGTGCAATATTGAGAAGTTTTAATGTTTAGTCCTTACATAATGTGCTGGGGATTCCAGAGGATAGAGTAGGTGTGGAAATTGGCAGTCGGGTCGAACCAGAGATGAAACTGTTGCTCTCTGTTGCCTTTGCCTTGGCTGAAGACGTTGGTGTGAAGAGTGTAAGGTTCGCCTGTCGAGTTTCCCAAGAACTCGAAGTCTATCTCGTCCCATGTCGACCCTTTTGATGATAACTGCAAAATCGAAGCAAAAAAGGAGTATTCATTAGCTCATTAGTTATATGTAACAATATAAACCTCGTTGTTGGGACTAGCTCAGCAGATGAGAAGTGAATAGTTTAGGTAAAAGTTTTGAAATTTAAAACTTTGGACTTATTCTACTATAATATATTTATATGTCTATAACCTTAAAGTAAGACAATTGGCCAAATACCAAAATAAGCTAGTTAGGAGAACTCACATAGTAAGCAGTAACAGTGCCAGCAGAGTTGCCAGGGACAAGCTTGAGCTGCATGTCAATCTGGCCGAACAAATACTCATTTTTTGACTGAAATCCCGAGCCGGGGCATCCCGTATTGCTGAATAGAGCACCCACTCTGCATAGATTGGGCATACAGGCCTTCCAACCCATTTTAGTAGAAGGACATGCTTACCATTCATTTTGAACAACAAAGAGCGATTAACGAAGTTCGACAACGGGTTTTCCGGCTTTGTCAAGAGACAAAGTCAAAAGCTCTCCATTGTTGAGTATCTTAGCTCGGCCATCACCCCAAGTAATCTGAAAATCTTTGTTCAAATCACTAGAAGTAGCCATAAAAGAGCAAAGAACAAAGCAAAACATAAAAATAAAAGACTTGGGTAAAGAAAGAGAAGCCATATGAGAAGGGACTTGTTAGCTAAAATCTTTGGAAGAAGATTGGAGTTGTTGTGTTGTGGGCTTAAAACTGAGGTGGTGATATTTATACTAGAGCTCATTGGTGAGATAAGTATCGGAAAATAACGGTGAGGAAGTAGCTAGGGAAGGTCCCAATTTAATACAAGCTGTAGCCAGTTGTTTGTTGGGCCTAGAAAAAGTACCCAACATTTTGATCAAGTCAAAATCGCACTACCAAAGCGCAACCAAACAATGGGACTCGGTTTTATTTTTAATGATATTTGTGACGAATAGAAGAAGAGTTGTTCAACTTGTATATATATATATATATATATATTTTTTTTTTTTTGTGGTAAATTGTTCAACTTGTATGGTTGATCCTTTTGAAAGCACTTTATAACTTTATATATTTATATTTATTGCCAGTACAACTCCAGCTAATCAGGAGCCCACAATCGTGCATATAGGTTAGATTTTGAGAGGGGCCTAACATAATCTCCTGTAGAATAATGTTTTGATACTCTCTAATAAAGTGATATTGTTTCTGTTAAATTTGATGATAAGTTTGTCACAATGTACAATCAACACCTAATATAATATTTAATTTTTATGGTTGTTTTCTTAATTTTTTCATGTAATTATTATAAGAGAAATTAACTTAAATAGTTCATGAATTCTTTAAAAGGTGATGGTTTAATCTATGTTTTTTTGAATCGAGATGACCTTAAACCATCTAAATGTTGGTTATTTTAGTAATTTCCGTCTGATTCCGTTAAATTTCTAACGAAAATTTACTATTGATGATCTAACGGAAATTTCTAACGGATATGTTGGCCATTGATGGTCTTTTAAGACCATTGATGCATATTAGTACCTAGTCATTGTCGTGTATACTATACGACGATCGACTCTCGTCGCTAAAATCTATGTCACGTGCTACAGGTTTCTAATTTAAATACTCATATATCAAACAAAAAAAAAATCCAAGTTTCTTACGATATAGCATAATTATGTACATGTTTATAATATAGAAAGTACTCTTTTGTACAAGCTGTCAGAAAAGAACACCATGCATATGTTTTGCAGTGTTTTCTTTCTGAGAGAAGTACTAGTAGAAGAATATGGAAAAAAACAAAACACAAAAAAAACAAAAAAAGGAAAAGGTTGGATATTATTTTAAATTATGATAAAGAAATAATGATAACTTGTCTTGAAAAAAAATTCATTCTTATCCTTTGGTAAAACTTTTGTTTGTTTGAGTGGTGGGGTGGCTGCGTAGTATTAAATATATGTTTTGCTTATATCTCTCAGAGAACTCTTTGAGAAAATACAACCCAATAGTAGGATTCTTTTCTGAAGTGATATTATTTTAAATTCTTAGACCACATAGGATTGAAGAAACTATGATAAGCTAACATAGGAAAATTGTAACTAATAGCATATTTTAACAGGATTTTTGAAGTTTATAGCAGGTTTTTTTAAGAGAGGATGGTTATAGTATATATGTTCTGGGAAATCCTTGAATTTTCGGAACTTTCTTGAATTTTTTAGAAAACAACATATTTACGATTAAATTTTTAATTACGAATTCATGTATCTAGTTTCATATTAGAAAGAGATGATGATGGAGTTTCTTTTTTGGTATTTTAATTATAATTATAAATATGATTATATTATTTATTATTATATTTGAAATTAATTTATGTGATATAATTTATAATTAATCTCTTCAAAAATGCCGTCTTCCTCTTTCTCTCTTAACAAAATTTGATAAAAATATGATATTTTAAAACTGTATTACTCTCTTATATATAGCAGATATATATATATATATATATATATATATATATATATATAAGATTTCCTAATTATTTTTGTCGTTTGACTTGTGGGGAGGCTGTGTTAACTCATAACACGCCCAAATACTAACTGGATCTTGCATATGGTTCCCACGTGAAGTAACCATTGTTTTATTTTCCCCTTATTAAAATTTATTAAAAGAACATGTCCGCTAAAACTATATATAAAAAAATAAATACAACGCGTGTGATTGAACCCACAGATCCTAGATTCCTATCCAAAACCCATCTCAAAGTAGTGTACGTACCGATAGGCTGTCAAAATAAATATCTTAACACCTATTTTAAAAGAGTTTCCATACTCAACGTTACGAACTCTAGATCTCTCACAAACAATAACTGGGACCAGCCTCATTTTTCATTAAAAATATTTTAGAATATCATTAATATTAAACATCATATTAAGAGAGATGGATGTCACTGATGATCCTATATCATGAAACTTATCTTTTATATACTTATCTTTTATTAGTTAATGATGCTTAATATTATTAATGTTACCTTTCTTTTTCATTTAATTTTTCTCACTAACATTCACGTGATTCAGACTGTATACACATCACCAACGCAAATACCCATGCATTTTCCAACGGGAATTAATGTGTGTATATAAATATTCTCTGAAATTACCAATATATATATATATATATATATATATATATATTGTTTCGCTCTGAGGGGATTAATGTGCATTTACCCCTTTCTCGATAAATTTTGATCTACAGAATAAGTTTTAGAATTCTTTATGGTAAAAAGCATATTTAAAATATATATCATGATAAATGATATATTGCAAAATAATTTATATATTAGTTTTATGATAATATGCTTCATAAATAAATTATGTAGAATATTTAAAAATATGTTATTTATCATTTTAAGTTTCGGAAGCTAGCTAGAGTCTATTTACCGCTAAAATATTTAAAAATATGTTATTTATTTATCACTTAGTTTTTGCCTTTTTATATAATTTAAATTTTAAATTTCTAATTCCTACTAATATATTTTTTTCATCTTAGTTATAAAATGACAATTTAACGAATTAAAACGGGGACTGAAACAATTCAACCTGACTGCATTTTGAATTAAGTCATCTGGATTAAGGTGATATTCGGTTGGATCGAATTATAATTTGAAGAGTTACCATTATATATTTAAGAAAAAAAAAAATTATTTCTATTTTAGTTGAACGAAAAAAAAAAAAAAAAAAACAGAGAATAGTCAGTGCTAAAGGAATGGCAATTCTATAGCTATCTAAAATGTATTCCCAAAAAAACCAATGAAGTAGTCATTCATTTCAAATCTGATATTATAGTCCAATCTAATAAGCTGACCAAATTTGAAATACGTAACGAAAATTGGTGACATTGGTTGGATGGAATTACAAAAGAAAAAGTTCCTATGTTTGGTTGAGTGAAGTCTTGAGTATTACTAG
>CM046362.1:6606357-6783943 GCA_025413025.1 Ficus hispida
AACAATATTTATTGAGTGGCACTCCCTAGTCTATATGGCATGTTATCAATACATCACGAAATAGTATAACATATTAATCTAGCAACACATCATCCATGGTTTGCAAAATATGTAAATAGCCGTGGATCATGATTCCATCCTAGAGAAAAGAAAATTATAAAATTTACAAAAATTAACCGAAACATATATCGGCCTTCATTTGTAGATCCATGCCTTGTATCCTTCTTCAATGTGTCTTCTTTCTCCAATGTCACATCTTTTTCAATTTAAATTTAAAATTCAAATTTCAAAAAAGATTATATGTGATTTTTAATTTTAATCAAAATTACAAAATATCAAAATTTAAATAAAAATCCGGTTTATTAAATTTTAAAATTCAAAAAATTTGAAATTTGAAATTTCAAATTTAAATCTCAAAATTTTAAAATTCATAATAATATCCATTAAATTTAAATTTAAATTTTCAATTTTGATTTTCAAATTATCAAGATCACATATCATTGGAAAATTAAATTTTCAAAAAAAATTTTGTGATTTTTTATTATTTTTTTTATTAAAAAAAACGTTTTTTTTTATTGAAAATAACAAAAAACACAAAATCACATCCTTTGAAAATTTACTTACCTTCGTTCATCTTCAATCTCCTCGAATCCATTGTATCCCGAATTTTACAAAAAAATTCCTATACCGTTTCCGGCTTACAAAAATTCTAGGAATTGAAAGAACGAACTAACGGTGATAATAGACCGCATCTATTACACTTGAACAACTTAGATACAAATTCTAACCTCTATGGAATCATGACCGGCAAAATTGAACAAGCATCATATATTATAAAATAATATAAAGCATTCAATCATACATCCATTCATAATATATTTAACATACACAAAATAAATCCTAGAGTGCCAACTCTCTAAAATATTTCATTAATGCATAGAGAGAAATTTATTTGATCAAATAATTTATGTTATATGCATAATCATGAGTTGGCTCTGATACCAATTGTTGGAAAAAACGGATCCGATATCGGAGTTACGGCGCAGCGGAAGTTTTAAAATTTTTATGCCGTTTCGAAAAGAATCTCATGATGCATATAACAATAAATTAAATTCATGATCAAGCGTACCTTATTTCTTGGATTCCGGAATAACTAGAGCGTTTGACCAGCGTGTCTTCTCTACTATTCTCGAGTTCCACGTCTCAGAGTGTGTGTGGGCACACGTTCTATGAATCCAATCGACCGGTAATGCTTTCCGAAGTCTAGATCCCTCCTTCTCAATTTCGATGTTCCTCGTTGAGAATACGATCCAACTTCTTTCTTCAAAACTACAAAACAGGAACCGGTTAACCTCCTATGAAAATTATCACTCGGTTTAACCTTCCTCACAGTTTTGATTCAATGGAATTTTCTCTCTTTTTCTTTCTCACAAGATAGCCGAATTTTATGAAGTAGAAGAAACCCAAAATATTTTTTCTTCTCTCCCAAAAAACGTTTTTTGCTCTAGAGAAATACTCAAAATTAGTTTTTCAAGAATTCCTAGCCTTTATATAGAAGTCTAATCCTTTTCAAAATTTAATTCCTACTTGAAAAATAATTAATA
Source organism: Ficus hispida (assembly GCA_025413025.1). Taxonomy (NCBI): domain Eukaryota; kingdom Viridiplantae; phylum Streptophyta; class Magnoliopsida; order Rosales; family Moraceae; genus Ficus; species Ficus hispida. Next base: position 6,607,962 of record CM046362.1, read on the forward strand.
ATTATTTTTCTGGATAAATTTTGAACCAAAAGATCATACAACTTTAGGGCTAGATTCATTGAACCTAGAAACGTTTTTCCAAGGAGAGAATCTCCTCTAAAAATTCAGCCACTATTGGATAAATATAGATTGGTGGTTCAAATTTTAAATCAAGAATCTAGACTAGTGAAAAGATCCTAGTCCTATCTAGATTCAAATTACTTTTAAACCTTTTTGAATTTAAATAAGATTTACTTGTTTGAATTAATATTTTCCACAAACATCAACCATATTAATTAATTTAAATAAATGAAATATTTGAATTTTTATTCCTCAAAAATCCGTGCACCTCTTTTAGAGGATAAAAAAAAATTCATCAAATAATCTCCATTATTTAAATCAATTAATAATTTAATGTTAGGAATATATTTGAACAATTTTGAAACAAAATTTGCTTCTCTCAAATTATCTAAAATCGTGCACCTCTTTTAGATTAGGAGAGAAAAATTTTGTTTTCCAAAATTAAATAATTCAAACACAATCTTATTTTCAAAATTCAAATTAACCAATCACATGTTGACAAATTATATTATTTGTCTACACAAATCCTACATGTCCAATCCATTTCCGGATTACATGTTAGAGAGTACATGTCTTAATAGACATTACAAAATTCCATTTAAATTTACCGATCTCATTAGGAACAAATCCCGAGACGCTATATGGAACTATATGAGCTAATAGAGGGACCCGATGGAAATATGTAAAGAGGCTCCTATAATTGTGAAAAATTAATCCCAGATTAATTATTCATCAATTATCAACTTCAAAACTATTCCACTAAAAGTTTAAAGTTGAACTCCTGTTTACATACCGTATTACCAAAGCTCTCTCACGCAGTGCTTCTTCCATGATTTATTCATCGCTTGCTTAATCCCCATATGTTATCCATGATTGAATTAAGGACTTTTTCCGTTTTACCTTTACAATCATTTTAACTTAAAGTTCCATTATTCTCCATTGAAAGAACCACCAATTGTAAAACCATACAATTGGTAAACCATCAGAGAACACAAAGTAAACCGATGGCCAAGATCTTGTTATAGTATCTTTCAATCCCCGAATAATGCCTTTAAATAGATAACATGTACTATCGTTAAGATAGCTATGGATTCCATATCTATGAATCTTGATTTCTCTATCCATAAGTCATGCACCCAAAACACAAGTATATTGACCATAAATTAACAGTGTCTCACCTGTAGTGCATTAAAGTACATAAGTCATGGATACGAACTCAAGTAATCATTTCAAGATTAAGATTAATACAGAATGATAATCAAAGCTTTATTGATTCTTATAAACGGAATTATTAAACCGAATCAATTAACACTTTAGGTCCAATCCAATGTCATACCTCAATACTGGTATACATTAAAGTTTCCACTCGGAACCAATCCGATGGTCAAGACAAACGATCCCTCCAAGGAAGTAGACAACTTGTACAATCTTATCATGAATAAGATCCCCAAATCTTATTCCATCGATTGCGGACTATTTATTTTGACTGTTATCAAATTACCATGTCTTCTATGTATACCCCGTATACATATGGTAATCTGATATATTTCCAACAGTCAAGAAGTATTTTATGTTTGCTCAACCATACAATCAACAAATGAAAGTAAATAGGACACAACTTATTAAACATGAATAACCTACTCTTATTAATATCAAAATGTCATATTTACAGAAAATCCCTAATATTGATTTTCTATCCTTAGGGCATATATAGATCCCAACAGTGCGTCCATTCTTTTTCTCACTGGAAAAAGGAGTGGCTCTTATTGATTGATATGAATGTATAGTTGTACATTTTTCGTCCTCAAAAACTTAAGTCGAGAATGAATGGATGTTTGTGAGAAAGAAAAAAAATGGGAGTGATATGTATTTTAAAAAAGAGATTTGAATATTTTGAATTCGAAATAATGGTATGTCGGAGTCAAAAAGTTGCAAGGAAAAAAAAAAGCAATTATATCCATTCAAACCCCATCACAATGGATCCATATTATTCACAAAATGGTATATCACACCGGTGGAGTCCACTTTCTGCCAGTAAGGGGGATTAGACCCCTTTTTTATTTTTTATTTTTAATTTAAAAAAAACGTTACTAATTAAAGAATCATATTCTCATCATATATTACACCTCTTAAAAGATTAAGTGAATCCTATTCATGCATGTGGAAGACAACAGGGTTTGGGAAATATCTAAACGTGAAATGCCATGTCTGTTGTCTTGTGCAGAGAGAGAGATAGAGAGAGAGGTAAGAGAGAGAGAGAGAAATATATCTTAACTTGAAATTCCTTATATAATTATAGGCAGTGTAAGAAAAAGGGCAAAAGTGAAGAAAAATAAATTGAGTGAGATAGAGAGAGAGGGGTTTCCCTATATAATTATAGGCAGCGAAAAAACGAAGGGCAAAAGTGAAAAACAAATATATACATATATATATATATATATAGAGAGAGAGAGAGAGAGAGCTAGAGAGAACATGGAATATGTTCTTTGGAGTTGCAGTTTCTTGTGTGTTTATCTCATCCTCCGGCTCTTAATCCAAACTTTGTCCATTTCTTGGGCAAGAAGTAGCAAAATATTGCCACCGGGACCAAGACCATATCCCATCATAGGAAGCCTCTTGGCTTTGGGAGACAAACCTCACAAATCCTTGGCCACACTTTCCCACACTTTTGGCCCCATCATGCATTTGAAGCTCGGCCAAATCACCACAATAGTAATTTCCTCCTCATCCACGGCCAAACAAGTTCTCCAAACCGACGAGAAGTTCTTCGCCAACCGACCGTCATGCGATGCAGCCAACGCCTGCAACCATAGCCAGTTCGGCATGCCTTGGTTGCCCGCTTCATCCTTGTGGAGAAATCTTCGAAAAATAAGTAACTCCCACTTGTTTTCCGCCAGGGTTCTCGATGCCAACATGAACTTGAGGCACAACAAGGTCCGAGACCTCCTAGACCGTGTCCAAAAAAGCGCCGAAACCGGTGAGGCAGTTGACATCGGGAGGGCCGCTTTCGAAACGATCTTGAATCTGTTGTCCACCGCCTTTTTCTCCGTCCATTTGGCTGATTCAACTTCCGACATCGCCAGAGAGCTCAAGGAGACCGTGTGGAATATAATGGAAGAGGTGGGGAAACCGAACTTGGCGGATTATTTCCCATTGCTTAGGAAGCTTGACCCGCAAGGAATAAGGAGACGCGCCGCTATTCATGTCCAGAAATTCATGGATTTATTTGATCGAATCATCGACGAAAGAGTACGACTTAGATCGGAAATTAATACTTCCGATTCGACAAAAGATGATGATATGTTAGACACTCTTCTCAACATGATGCCGATCAGTGAATATCAGCTTGACAAAAACCAAATTGAACATTTATTCTTGGTAAGCTAAGCTTCTAACTTCTTCCTATTTTTCTATATATCTATTATATAATATATATATATATATATATATCTCCTCTTCTTATTTTTTTTATTTTTAATTTTTACTTTAAATAAACTATGAGAAATGATAACTGATATCACAATTTACAAGCACATATATACCAATTAGTCTTCTCTGGTCTTGCATTACTAAGCTTCATTTTGAAATTATCAATTTTTTGTCTTTTTTTTTTTAAATAATGAACAAAAATAATAATTAAATTTTAAAAAGTCAATCAACTAATTTGATCTAAAAATTTAATTTCAAATCAGTATTCCAAATGGAAATTAAATATAAGCCAAACTATTGGCATCAAACTGGATCATGACTATTAAAATATGTTATTTGACTAAAAAAAATTACTCAATTTGTCTACTATTTTAGTTTATTAATTTTTTCCTTTAAATTCAAATTCTAGATTCTGATCTCATAATATACCTACTGATTTGTATAATTGCAGTTTAATAAATAAATAAAAATCTTGTCTCCGCCGGCTTTTTGGAAAGAAAAAAAATATTGCAAATGTAATAATGGAAAATGGATTGAGAGATCCAACTCTTGCAGTCAATAATTGGAAAATGCCAGAGGGATGGGGCCACGGGAGGCCATGGGCCCCCTAGCTTTTTTTTCTTTTTATTTTTAATTTTAGTATAGTGGGGTTTTTAAAAAAAATAATAAATTTAACTGATATATTAATAAATTAACCTTGACACCCCTTAAAATTTTAAGAACATTTTATTTATATCAATAATATTGATAAATATCCCCTACAATATCAATAAAAATTTTTAATATATTTTTATCCTATAAGAAAATAACCTTAAAACCATTAAGAAGGGTCATATCCCCATAATAAAATAATTTAAAAACATACGCCACATTAACCAGAAATGAAAATAATATTTAAAAAAAAACTCTAAGAAATTATTCTAAATTGTTCATCATCATTTTCTTTTCTTTAGAAATTTTATAATTACATGAAAATTTTCAATGGAGGATTTAAGTGAAATAAAAATAAAAGAAAAATATCTCTTGAAAAGCCAACAACTATTGAAATATGTAGATTCAGTTTTTTTAATTCATTAGAATTATGTGTTTTTTGTTTTTTTTTTCTTTTAGTACTCGAAAATGATTTTATTTGATTTTTATATGATTATTATTTTTATTTATTTTTTCTTACCATGTTTGCTTGCATTATTCTATATTTATGTATTTTTTAAATGAAGTATAATATTTCTTGATTTTTGATTTAGACATTACTTGAGTTTTTCTTCTTTACTATTTCCTCTCATTTTTTTTAAGAGATACTTTATGTTTTCTTTCTGAGAATGGAAATATATCTTTTTTTTTCTAATTTAGATTTGTTAATTTATTTATAACAAAATAAATTAAATTTAAAATAAAAGTAAGTGTATGAGAGGGTTAAATGTGATATTATATAAAAAGTATCTATAAAAGAATAGATTTAATATGTTCATATTAGGAAACCTTTATTACGTGAGGATATTCATCAATATTGTGGGTGCAAATATAACTACTCATATTTTATTTGGATAAACAATTTAGATTTTAAGAAATAAAGTAGTTTTATTAAAAATATAAATATTAATAGGTCTAGTAGTTTGATTGAAAATTTTTTTTTGACCCCCTATCAATAAATCCCGGCTCCGTCACTGTAATTGGAAATTATTTTCACATAGGATCTACTTGTTGCGGGCATTGAAACGACTTCATCCGCACTCGAGTGGTCGATAGCCGAGCTACTTAACAACCCGGAGATCATGTCGAAAGCCAACGCAGAGCTTGAGCAAGTTATAGGAAAAGGAAACCAAGTGAAGGAATCAGACATAACTCAACTCCCTTACTTGCAAGCTATTGTCAAAGAGACCTTACGCTTGTACCCATCAATTCCGCTAATTCCCCGCGAAGCGGAAAGGGATGCGCAAGTTTGTGGCTATGTCATCCCAAAGGGTGCACAAGTTCTAGTTAATGCATGGGCTATTGGGAGAGATCCGACCAATTGGGACAATCCCAACAAGTTTATGCCGGAGAGGTTTCTTGAATCAAATATTGATATCGGAGGTCGGAGTTTCGAGTTCATTCCCTTCGGTGGCGGCAGGCGACTATGTCCCGGCTTGCCATTGGCAAGTAGGATGTTGCACTTGATATTGGCTTCTTTGCTTCACTCCTTTACTTGGAAGTTAGAAGACGGGATTTCACCAGAAAATATGAACATGGAGGACAAGTTTGGCCTCTCCACGCAGATGGCTCAGCCTTTGAGAGCTCGTCCCGTGGCGATAATTTCTTAGTCCGTACGTGAATCTTTTGTATTTATTCATGTGTTAAATCATGTCTTTTTGTCGTATGAGTGTGTGTTGTATTGTTTAGTGTTGGTTACCCTTTTGGTTCTCTCTTGTGTGGGGTACCATTGAATAAATTGAAGGTGTTCGTGCTCTTAATAATTATTCTATGATAAATAGTCTTAGTTTTAGTCCTCGTCTCAATCCTACGATATTTAGCACTGATGCATTCCTAAACTTTGTATCCTTTAATAGTTTATCTTTCAAATTTTTAATTTTGATAATTTTTCCTCTAAACTTGTTAAATTATTATAATGTATCCCTTTTAGTTAATTTGATACTAAATTAAAGATTTGAAATTAAACTATTTGCATTAGGGTTTGTATTATATTAGGAAGTTTTAAATTGAAAATGGATTTTTCGGGTCTTTACATGAAACGTATATGGGTTTTTCCTAATTAATTTAACATAAAATTAATTGATATGAAGTACATTGTTATAATTTAACAAGTTCAAGGAATAAACTGTCAAAATTAGAAATTTAAGAAATAAGTTGCTAAAAAGTGATGAATTTAGAGGACATCAATACTAAATATCTCAATCCTATGTAACAAATGCACTTTTAGGAGGACAAACATGGGAAAGTACTGTCTGAAAGAATCACAAGAAACAAATTCTTCAAATATTATTAGAGAATATATTAGAGAAAAGTTATTCCAATATGAACAAATTAGAGGAAAAAAAAAAAAGAAAGGAATTTCATTGAAGCACATTTAAAAATGTAAGATTTTGGGGGTTACAGAACAAAAGAAAAGGTACGATAAAAATAAAAAAATAAAAAAAAAACCCCAAAACACAATAATTAATTGATCAATTTTTGAATAATAAAAAAAGGAATTCTCATTTATCCAAGAGTAATAGGCTATATGAGTAAAACCATTGATACCAAAATAGGATTTTGCATTAAAACACCGTTGTGGTTTCTTACTGTGACTGTTCCTTGTCTCTTGTCCGTGACTTTCTAATCTTTATGCTTAACTAGTCTTTGCAATCTTGTCTTTCCGAATCTTGAATCTTGTGAACTTGCAATTCACCATTTTCTTGACCTGTAGAAAATACACATGCCTAAGGTGGATAAGACAACAAATGACAGTCAAAAGTATGTAAGATATACACATTTGAGGATTTACTATAGAGTATTTTTCAGATTTATTATGTTAATACAGGGGTGAATAGTTACTTTGTTAAGTAAGAATCTGTTTCCACTGGATTTGCTTTGCTAATTCAGAGGTAATATTACCTATTTTTAATAGTAAATAGCATGTTGGATTAATTTAATAGCAACTTATATGATTTCCTTTGTGTACTAAGGTTCCTACACAACCTTCAAATTGGGAGTGCGGATACTATGTATTGAGGTACATGAAGCATGTACTGTTTCTCAGCTATTTAATAAGTTAATTATTAGAAACTCATTTCTTTTGTGGTTTTTTTTTTTTTTTTTTTTTTGTGAAGAACTTGATTATGTGTGAAATATATCTAGAATGATTATGTCATTTGATTAGTGTTTGATTAAGAGATTTTATTAGAGTTTGAAATTTAAATTGTTTAATTGGGTTACAATTTTGACACTAATATGTGAGATTAAATTAATGTATTTGATTAGTTCTATATATAATCTAACTTTATAAATTTGTTTACTTGTAGCTTTCCAAAATAAGGAGCAACATAATTCAAGATTTGGATATGGTTCAAGACGAATGAGAAGGAAAATTGATGCAATTTATTAGTTGAATAATTTACTTTGCAATTTTTTGCTTTTCTAATTTTAGGAGTGATTCAAACTTTTATACATTAAATATAATTGTGTGCGCATTATAATATTAATCTTTATAATTTTGGTTATATATCCGTTGCTGTTGATGTGTGTACTGTTTCTTTTATTGGGGCTGGAGCTTGCATTAATAAATTGTTAAAAAATAAAAAAACATTGTCGGCAGAAAAAAAAAAAAAGAGGAGCTTAAAAGAAAAAAACAAAAATAAAACTGGGCTTCCTTGTCGGTTGCGGCACAACCAACGAGGAAAGCAAGCATATCTCGTTACTTATAAACCGACGAGAAATACTTTCCACGTTGGTTTTGAACCGACGAAGAATGAGCCGAATTGCATAATGAATCAGTTTTAATATAAAAATTTTATTTTAACACAAGTAAATTTTTAATGATGAGTACCGCTAATTATATTATTATATTAAAAGGAAAGGGATTTTTATTGTTTTTTTTATACATTATTCAACAGTGTTTTTTTGTTTTTTTGTTTTTGTTTTCGTTCTACTATAATGTGTTTATAGTGTTGTACAATAAAATTATATTTTTTTCTTGCTTCCCGTGGATATTAATCTCGTAATAATTAAGAGTGAGAAAGAGAACGCAAAAATGCATAAATTAACAACCAATTTTTTTCATTTTCTGACACCCGCAATCAGGGGTGTAGGATATAAATGCATGAAGAAGTGTTACTATCTCAAAATACTCACCATTTCTTTTGCGATTTGTTTGTACTCTTTGTGGGCTCATGTGTCATGACTTCATTTTCAATTTTTTTTTTTTTTTTTTTAAAGTTAAGAGTGTGTCTTCTTTGCACAAAGTAAACAATATCCATTTGTTTCATATTGTATACATATTTGGTTATTTTGCAGGCGAGTGTCTTAACATTGTACTCTTTTTCATTTATTTCAGATTAAAAATCTTCTTTTTCGTTAATTCTTTTTTTTTTTTTTTTTTGGTCTGCATATATGTATGCTTATATGTACACTATAGTACACTATATATAGGATTCCCATACTTTTATAGTGGGGCGGTAATTACCTCAGACACGCTTACACACCCGCACCTCTAAATCCCACTGAGTAAAGTTGAAAGAAAAATAAACCTTAATTAATTAGAAAAAAAAATAAACATTAATTTATTTACCCGTAGTCGGTTTGCAGAATATTGGACAAATAATATTGTTTTTTCTTTTTCCCTGAAAAGACATATAACGCATTAAATATCCGACTGTCTACTACTTTAAGCGCTTGGCCAACTAAGATACACTGAATCTGAAATATGCCCTGTTCTAATATTTTATCAACTCTCATGAATGCCTCGTTATTTATTTTTTGTTTAAAGGGTAATGGACATCGAAGAAGATATACATTAAAATATAAATTACATTTAAATGTTTAAATTAAATATTTATATTTAAATATAGAATTTGAATTATGTATTTTAATTAAATATGTATTTGAATAGTTTTTGTTAAAGATAATATTTGAATATTATAAAGTAGAAAAATAAGTGCTATGAATTTTTAAAAAGTGAAAATTTAGATTTATGCCAAATTATTGTGAAATAGTTAAAATAGTTATATATACTTAAATGTTTCATCATCAACTAAACATACATATTAAATCAAATCATTGTTGTTGGAGATGATGATGATCCAAAACAACCTTTAGTTAACATGTATTTCAATTAGGTTAGCACCTGTTAAAAACAAATCCCACATTGACATATTCTATTAGAAAGAGAAGGGAAAAGAGTAGATAATAAAAGCAAAGAAAGATAACATATATTTATTTTAAAGTTACTCTTAAGAGGATATGATGAGCTTGGATCACCTAAATGCATAATGTAAAAAATGAATATGCTGGTGGCCAAGGAGAGATCTAATTAGGAGCCAAGATATAACTGTTTATTCAAATAAATTAAAGAAAATAGCTCGAGCAATAAAAAGTTAAAGAAAATAGTTCTTTCTCTGACTTGTACACCATATTTAAATTTTTTTCCTGGTACTTTCTCATATTTAATTTAATTTATATATGAAATAGCTGTAATCTATATGTTGGGTTATTTTTTCTTCAGGAACTCTCTTAAAAAGTTTTCGGCACACCAAGCTCATAATATCAAGAGCAATACCAAGAATTGTCAAGTGTCCAAATTTTATAGATTTTACAAAACTGGAATGACTGCTTTGTCCGTATTTTTTTTTACCCCTAACAATTTTTTTTTTTTTAAATTTCATGATACAAATCATTTTCCTAATAACATATCTCTTTATCTTGAGCCAAAAAAAAAAAGTGTTTTTTTTTTTTGGCGTAAAAAAAAATGTGTAGTATATTACAAACTCTAAAAGATAATTTTTGGATTAGATATTATTATAGAAATGTGTACATATAATCAAATTAGAACACTAAATTTTAACATGTATAATTTGTTTCTTTGTTTTATAGTTTCATATTTGGCCTTTGTTTTTTCTTCTCTCTATTCATTTTTTAATAGGAACATAAAATGGTATAATCTCAACAACCAAAAAGAAAATAACTATAGTGGAAAAATGGAAAATAAATATGTTTGTGTTGATATAGCATCAAATAACCAAGCGACCTTGTTACATTGATCTTACAATTATTTGGTAGTGACCGTGCATTCAAGAGGAAGACCCTGAGGAAACCTTTTTGTGTCCGTACAGTAATTGTAAACCATGAATTTCTTCTGCACCCATTTCAGTCTCTTTTGGCTCGCCGAATCGAGCTCTTGAGAAAGCCATTCGCGTTGATCATCGCCAGAACTACTAGTAGAGTTAGAAGAAGTGACATTACAAGATGACACTCCATTGGACCAAACACAAGCATTGGCTTCGAAGTTCCTGAATGTAGCCGTAAACGGAGCTTCGCTCCAATTAGTCTTCACTAGCCCGCCTCTCGTCGCCCACTCGTCTGCGTTCCAAAGGCTCGAGCACAATCGCATCGGCTGGCTCTTTGGATATGGAACGCCAAAGGGTTCCATGTTCTTGAACTCTCTAATAGGCTTTCCATCAACAGAAAATCTACGAAGTAAAAAACGAACAATTTAGGATGAAGCATGAACAGTGGCGGAGGGATATACAAATGAGTCAGCATTTTTTTTTTCTTTTAAAAAAACTTTTGAACTTCGATTATTTTTTTCATTTTGTCCATATTTTATTTGAGTCCCTATTAAAAGCTCATTAGTCATATATAAAAGAGCAAATAACTCAAAAGAAAAAAAAAATTTCAGTATACGTCCCAGTGAACTAGAATGCTGGCTCCGTCACGGAATATGAGATGAGAATAATTAGGCAGTACTTACACAATATGTCCAGGATTCCAGAGAATGGAATAAGTGTGAAATTTGACTGTGGGATCAAACCAGAGATAGAATTGCTGCTCTCTATTGCCGTTTCCTTGTGTATACACATTTGTATGGACAATATAAGGCTCACCACTTAGATTCCCCAAGAATTCAAAATCCAACTCGTCCCATGTGGAACCTTGTGAACGTAACTGAGATTGTTTGCATAAGAAATAGCAACAAATAGATAATAAACAAATGAACAAACAATAATTCGTTGAGGATGAACCAGATATTGAGCGCTAATCTAGTTGGGATATTCTACCCTACTCTAATATTTATCCTCTTTCGTTATAAAAATAAATTATGAAATTTACGAAACTCACATAATAGGCAGTGACAGTACCGGCTGAATTTCCCGAGACAAGCTTAATCTTCACATCGAACTTCCCATAAAGAAATTCGTTCTTGGACTGAAAGCCTGAGCCTGAAGCTTGGTCGAGCGAGAGGGTTAGGAGCTTGCCGTGGTTCAGTATCGCGGCGCGCCCATTTCCCCAAGTGATGTCAACATCTTGATCAAACTTATCATTAGCTATTACAACAATGTTGATCAAGGAGCAAAATAATAGAGCAATAACGAACAGAAGTACTTTTGAAGCAACCATATTTGACAAATGTGTTCTTGTTCTTTTTGTAGTTTGGTTTTGTGTTTTCATTATAAGGTGAAAATGACCTTGGTTTCGGGCAATTTATAGTAGAAATGAAGAGAGGAAAAAAAAAAAAACAAAGAAGAGTTTTGGAGAATCTTCTTGAGGCAGTTGGTGGGAAGGTTAGCTGTGAAGCACAAGTGAAAAGTGAACTAAACCGGTGTTTTATATATTCCTATATAATCATAAGAAGCGCAATAACTAGTTAAGTGGTCTAATGAGGGAGATTATTTTTCTCACAACTGGATTGTTTGACTTTTATTTCGTAGGTTGTTTTTTACCTACCCCCAGGTGTTTGGCTCCTATGAAGAAAATGGTATTCCAAGAGAAGAAAGTTTTAAATTAATTAAATAAGAAGATTCATTTTTATTCTATTTTTTCTTCCAGTTGGTTCCACATGGAATGTTGCCTTTGGGTGCTTTGTCTCATCAGCACCTATTAGATTCTAGAAAGGTCGAACTAGTGCTCTGTACTCGAAGATTCTTCAAAAACTCCAAATGGCAAAGAGTTTTTCCCATTCTATACCTCATTTAAAGGGGCAACGTTTATTGATTTCGAATGGTTAAATATTAGATTCGTTATTGTTATTTATCTCTGTCTATTATTAAGGATGGATTTTCTTTTATTTGTTTTCTTGCATGTTGATATAAATCCGATTTATTTATGAATTTTAATTAAGCAAGTCAATAAAAAAAAAATCCTAGCTTTATTTTTCTCCTTAATTTGATTCTTAGAATTCACAAGATATCAGAGTGTCACCATCTTATAGATTATACCTTTTGTTTTTTCTCAATAAAGAACGCTTGATCTCATTCATAACAGTCATCATGAAATCATCAAAAGAGGACGTAGAGACATCAATCATCAAGAGGACAGACTTCCTACTACTACAAAGATCTTTATAGACAAAAAAACCTTAGCTCTATTTTATGCACTTTAGCGCTAAGCACAAGGATGCAAGAAGAATCAGGAACTCATTTAAGTATAATCATTTGAGTACCGCAACACATATAATAGAGAACAATATATCAATATATATGTATATATATTTGCCCTATCGAGGTAATGGCGAATGTTGACTTGTATTTTTCTCTCTATCTTCCTCGTAACCTATCTCTTTGCTTCTTTCTCTTATGTTGCTTGTCTCTCCACTCGTCGGCAATTTCACGCAAATTAAAGACTATCAGTGGGATCTTGTTGACGAGACTCGTTTGCCCGCAAGCTACAACATCATTAGCGCGGCACGAGGCACTTGACATGAATCCGGCTAGTAAGTTAAAAAATCTAGACGTAGCTAGATCGGGGCGATCGTGAGGCTTGTGCGTACAAGCCATAGCCAGATCCGACCATATATCCAATTAGCTTTGTAGGAAAAAAGCCACTCTATGAGCTGTTAGTTGTCACTCTACAATATCTGGCCTCCTAAGTGCTTGGCATTGTCGCATCCCGCATTGTCTCGTGAATATGAGCGTGTGTGATCGCGAGAATAGGAGCAACTCATGCTCACCGGATCTGCCTCTTCCTCAGTAAGGTACTTGCTCGACTATTTGAGTCGATTTCGCATAGATGATAGCCTCCGAATTTCCCATGTGATGACCAAGGATCACAGACCAAGAAATCATATAGTACTGCGATGGTGGGTCATCGAACAAACTACCATTGGTAACATATAAGGTGACTTCGACAGCAGGCAATCACCAGCAAGATTACCGATGGTAACTTACTCAATACCTACAGCCACAAGAAACCAACGATGATTTGTGGTCGATGTTGTTTACTGCAACAAGATTTATAGAGAGATTTGTGGAAAGTCCTAGGGAACGAGGGTAATAGATAATATAATAAAAAAGAGGAATGTATTATCATGAGTAGTGTTTTTTTTTTTTTTTTTTAAGTTGAAACTAAAATATAAAAGAACAGAATAAGAAGTTTTTACCAAAAAAATTCAAATTGAAGCACACATTTTGAAAAATGAACACTAATAAAACTATAATAAGGTTCTGATTTAGATCATCTATATTGTTAATATCCTAGGTATTTCAAGTGAAGTTATAAAATTCAAGAGTATTTTTCAAGATTCTCCTACTTCATAGGTATTTTTCAATATTAGCATATCTCCTAGGAATTACCATAAGAATGTTTATTGAAAACTCTATGGAATGACTATGTCCCTCGATAAAGAGCATGTCACTTCAATGGTACGGATATACGAGGCATGAATTAAGCACTCTAAATGAGTACTAAATTAGCAGACAACAAGATAGAAACAAAGAGATCCATCCAACTCTCAAACCTGTGATCACTAATTTATAACGGTAATTTTTTATCGCTAGGCCATTTATACCAAGATCATAGAATTTAGGGGACAAATTAACTTTAAATGATGTTTTCAATCCCTATCCTCTTGTAACAGTTTGTATATGTAGATATTAAATAAATTGATGAAACAAATACTTTGGTCAAGACTTTTTCAGTTGGCATTGAATTGCTTTCTTACATTGTGTTTACAAGTTCTCGTTATGAATCTCAGTGACTGATAAGCGCTGCTTAGGACGGAGAACGATTCACATGAACTTCTTTTGGTATATATTGTTTCTTTTCCTCTTTTAAGTGGTGGCTATCGGAGCTTTAGTGATGAGATGAAGATCCAGAAGAAGGAAAAAGAAGCGATTGGTCTATTCTTCATTATTGTAACAGTAGATAGGGATACATGGGTAAATGACTTTTTTATTTTAAGAAGTTTTTTAAATGAACGATTGAAGTTTTATAAAATTAATAAAATAATCATTTTTAAGAAATGGTCCATCAGTGATTAATTGATTACGGTTAATCAATGAAAAATAGTCATTTTCCTAAATTAAAAATTTTGTTCATTTATTTAAATAAGTATTTAAAAAATATTTATTTACCTTATTTTCCTTTTTAAAAAATGAATAAATTCATGAATAGTTCCAAAGAAATATTCCACGAACTGAAGAGTGCCTTATAGATGGTCATTCTGTTAGATTAATAAACCGTTTACTTGGATGATAGTAGGGCGAGTTTAAGGAGTAAATTGTGAAAGTTGTCTAAATTCTCTTCTCTTAATAGAAGTAGTTTATTTGTTGAAGGTTGTAACAAATTTAGTCCCTAAACTTAAAAATAATAATAATAACCTTTCAAATAATAATAATAATGATGATAATAATGATACATGTTTTTGTTAACCAATATATAATTAAAAAATATATAGAAAACATCAAATTTGGTAGCTTAAGCCTCATTATATTTTTTGTTCAATGTTTTGTCTCCTTAATCAAAAGGTGAAATTTATAAGGAAAATAATAATAATAATCTTGCTATTATAAATTAAAAATGAAGAAAAACTTATTTGGAGGTATAGAGGTTAGGGTTTGGAAAGGGGTGACGTACTGCACGTAGTCAAAGTCAAGATTAGGCTTGGATAAATTAAGATTAGGTTTTGGGAATTAAAATTTTCTTCCCATTCATTTAATAGATGCACTACTTGGACAATTTGAATTTTGTTTTGTTTTGGTTTTTTTTTTTTTTTTTTGGGGGGGTGGGGTGGGTGGGGTGTGGTTTGGCTGGGTTTAGTTACTATGTTTGGTGTATCTTCAATATATGGACTATTGTAAAATCTAGAGCGCTCAGGTTCTTCATTCTAAAAGTCAACGGTTTAGTGAACTTTAGTGATGAGATGAGGATCCAGAAGAAGGAAAAAGAAGCGATTGGTCTATTCTTCATTATTGTAACAATAGATAAGGATACATGGGTAAATGACCTTTTTTTTTTTTAAGAATTTTTTTAAATGAACGATTGAAGTTTTACAAAATTAGTAAAATAATCATTTTCAAGAAATAGTCCGTCAGTGATTAATTGATTACGGTTAATCAATGACAAATAGTCATTTTCCTAAATAAAAAATTTTGGTCATTTTTAAATAAGTGTTTAAAAAATATTTATTTACCTAATTTTCCTGTTTAAAAAATGAATAAATTCATGAATAGTTCCAAAGAACTATTCCACGAACTGAAGAGTGCCTTATATGGTCATTCTGTTAGATTAATAAACCGTTTACTTGGACGATAGTAGGGCGAGTTTAAGGAGTAAATTGTGAAAGTTGTCTAAATTCTCTTCTCTTAATGGAAATAGTTTATTTGTTGAAGGTTGTAACAAATTTAGTC
Source organism: Ficus hispida (assembly GCA_025413025.1). NCBI lineage: Eukaryota > Viridiplantae > Streptophyta > Magnoliopsida > Rosales > Moraceae > Ficus > Ficus hispida. The sequence continues at coordinate 6,623,765 of CM046362.1, forward strand.
CGTAAACTTTAAATAATAATAATAATAACCTTTCAAATAATAATAATAATAATGATAATAATAATACATGTTTTTCTTAACCAATATATAATTAAAAAAAAGATAGAAAACATCAAATTTGGTAGCTTAAGCCTCATTACATTTTTTTGTTGAATGTTTTGTCTCCTTAATCAAAAGGTGAAGTTTATAAGGAAAAAAATAATAATAATCTTGCTATTATAAATTAAAAATGAAGAAAAACTTATTTTGAGGTATAGAGGTTAAGTTTTGGAAAGGGGTAACGTACTGCACGTAGCAAAAGTCAAGATTAGGCTTGGATAAATTAAGATTAGGTTTTGGGAAATAAAATTTTCTTCCCAATTATTTAATAGATGCACTACTTGGACAATTTGAATTTTGTTTTGTTTTGGGTTTTTTTTTTTTTTTTAGGGGGGGGGGGGGGGGGGGGGGGGGGGGGGGGGGGGGGGGGGTGGGCGGTGGGGTGTGGGTGTGGTGTGGGTGTGGGTGTGTGGGGTGTGGTTTGGCTGGGTTTAGTTACTATGTTTGGTCCATACATTTCAATATATGGACTATTGTAAAATCTAGAGCGCTCAGGTTCTTGATTCTAAAAGTCAACGGTTTCCATTTAAAATTATGATAAAAGGGTCAATAATTGATATGAAACTTTCCCAATATGGGGAGTCTTTAAGAAAGAGCAAAAAGTTTGACTACAAGAACTAATTCTAGAGAATGAAACAAATTGATATTACAGCAATGAACTCCCTCCAAGTAATTTTACACAGAAAATTCCAAGTAATTTCCTCTCCAACCAGAGGTGTATTTTCCCGTTTGAAACTAAATATTAACGGATTAGATTCCTAAGTTTTCTTTTTCATATCTCTCTAATAATAACATGATCTATCAATTAAAAATATATATTTAATTATTATATCGTACTAAATTAATTGAAAAATCATATTAATTAAATACGTGTTATAGTATTAATACATAAATAAAGGGACAAATGAACTAAATCCCATATTAATACTGTTTTCAACTTCCTAAGCAGTTGTCTTTTTTTTTTAGTTATTAATAAATGAATAGTAGGAACTAAAATATTCACTCAAATTTATTGAAAAGAGAAAAATTAAAAAGAGAACAAAAATAGAGCAAATCAAATCCAGTATTAGTGGCAAACCAAACTAAAAAAAAAAAAAAAAAAAAAAAAAAAAAAAAAAAGACATAAAAGACAATCTGACTCTAAACTAAAATTGAATTCATTATTATATCTTAAAATCTTTTCCCTTCCAGACACACAGTTTATGAGTTTTTTTTTTATTTTTTTATTGTAAGATTCCTGATACGTTCTTTTCATATTATTGAGTTCCTTTGATTTTATAAAAAAAAATCTTAAAACTCTTTTCTATTTCAACTTTAATTGCTATAAAATGTACCTCTATTATTTGCCGGTGCCACATTTAAATATAATTAACACATGTTAAGTAGTCAAAACATGTCTCTTTTATCATTTGACATTTAGGTTGGATTTCCTCTTCTAGATAATTTGTATGGTAAATAACCTCTGTCATCATCATATTGGCAGTGCCTATATAATGCTCATAAATATTATATATAGGTCTCTACTGGGGTAGGAAATAACGAACTACTCAATTACTTTGGGATGACTAATGCGATGAATATAGGGTGAAGTTTCGAAAAAAATAAAAATAATAATAATAAATAAAGAAGTTGACACACGGCATAAAGCATTGTATAGCTATATGTAAATGGTCAAAAAGATTGAACCGCGTGTTATTTATTGAAGGGTTTTTGTTGTCAACTTGTCACTTGTAAATCATGACATGCAATAATATATTAATGTCATATTTCCAACTCACCTATTACTTCTCTCTGCCACCTGCTTCCACCTCTTCTCTTTGCCTCACAACTTGTCATTCTTAGGACTTAATAAACTCTCCTTTTACTTTCTCTCTCCTCTCTCTCTCTCGCTCTCTCTCTCTCATCGTCTTCCACTAATATAAATTCCCTCCAAATCCAATGAACCACCCACAAAAAGATCAAAAGTTTCTCCATCTCCTTTACTTGTAATTTAGTGCACAAACTTGTAACTCCCTCAAAAACCAACCGATAGAGAGGAAAAATAATAATAATAATAATAATAATAATAAGTTTACATTATTATTGATCAATATTTTCTCCATATTATGATGTTGGTTTTCGTGATATCATTCTTGTTTGGCTCCATTTTGACAGTCCAAGGAGGTAACTTCTACCAAGACTTTGACCTCACATGGGGAGATAACCGAGCAAAAATTCTCAACAATGGAGAGCTTCTCACCCTTTCACTTGACAGATCTTCTGGCTCTGGCTTTCAATCTAAGAACGAGTACATGTTCGGGAAAATCGATATGCAGATTAAGCTTGTTCCTGAAAATTCTGCTGGGACTGTTACTGCTTATTATGTAAGATATTCCTTACCATTAAAAATATTCTTTATTAGTTTATAGTTTTTGACTTGTTTAGCTTAATAGTAAATTAAATATTCTTAATATTTCTATATATTTTTTTTATTAGTTATCTTCAAAAGGGTCAACGTGGGATGAGATAGACTTTGAGTTTCTGGGGAATCTGAGTGGTGATCCGTACACCATTCACACAAATGTGTACACTCAAGGCAAAGGCGATAGAGAACAACAGTTTCATCTTTGGTTTGACCCAACTTCGGATTTTCATACCTATTCTGTTCTTTGGAATCCTCAACGTATCATGTAAGTACTAATTAAGTCATTAAATCCCATAAGTTTAAAAATGTAAAATTGGTTAATCTTTCTTTCCTTTTTTTTTTTTTTTTTAAAGCAGTCAATTAAAAAACTTTTAAATAAGTGATGCTATCTTTTTATTATTAAAATTTCTATCATTATCACATTAATAATTATCCAAAGTAGTACTTACAGTAACCATTGGTAAACAAAATATATTAATAAAGCAACTGACAAAAACTAGCATCGCAGTAACCCAAAAAAAAAAAGGAAAGGGAAAAAAAAAATAGCTATCATTGTGATTGAAATTATTCTAATAGTAACTTAAAAATAAAAGAGATTTTACAATATTTTAACATCATCTTAATCATATAACTTTAATAAGACGATATATAAAGAGAACGCAAAAAAAAAAAAAAAAAAAAAAATCTTATTACTTAAAATCTTATTTTTATACACTGTCCGATTTATTTCTTAATCAGATAAGTTTCTTTATCAAATAAGTTGTATTTGGACACCATCGATTTTAAGCACTATTAAAAATAAATGATGGCTCAAATCTTGTATCATTTTACCAAATTTTTATTAATGACTAATGCAACATCACCAGTGTTTATAATATTATTTTGACAGAGCTTAAAAAAGATAAAGATAAAGTAACCCATTATTAAATTCAACCTGATACTTAAATAAAGAGTTATAAATATTTAAACTTTCCCTGATTTAACTTTTTTCCAGATTCTATGTGGATGGAACACCCATAAGAGAGTTCAAGAACATGGAATCCATAGGAATCCCATTCCCAAAGACTCAACCAATGTGGATACACTCGAGCATTTGGAACGCAGACGATTGGGCGACGAGAGGTGGTCTGGTGAAGACAGACTGGTCAAAAGCTCCTTTCACTGCCACTTACAGGAACTTCGACGCCCGGACTGCCTGCGTTTGGTCCGCTGGCAAGTCCTCTTGTACTGGCTCGTCTGGCCAACGCTCGGCCAGAGCTTGGCTGTCTAAGGCTCTGGACGCCACCAGCCAAGCGAGGCTCAGGTGGGTCCAGAAGAATTTCATGATTTATAACTACTGCTCTGACTTCAACCGCTTCCCTCAGGGTGTTCCTCCCGAGTGCGCCCTCGCGACAAAACTGTAGATGTCACGATGTGTAGATCACATATATATATATATATACATATATATATAAATATATATACATCAACTTTCGTGTCCGGCAGTCTTTTTTACTGGATATGTATGGCATGTCGTTTGGAAGCTTTGAATGTAAAGATGAACGATGCTGATGAGGAAAAAAGTGAATAGGAATATAAATTTTTAGGTTATATAATTTCTCTCCCTCTCCTGCTTGCCGGAGGTCTGGTCGCTGGATAAAAGAATTATTATATACCTCTATATATATAGGTCACGTGCATATCTCTAGACATGAGCACGTCAATCTTATGTATCTTATATGATTAACTTATGGATATTTGTTTCAAATATATACATGTGTCACTACTACAAAAAGCCTACTTAACTACGATTTATCTAGCGACTTTTCAGTCATTGATTAGAGGTCGGCATACTTTAAAGTTTTTTTTTAATTATTTTGTTTTGTTTTTTGGTTTTTTTTTATTTAAGTTTGAGGTAAATAGATTCAAATCTTAATTTTTAGTAGAGTCAAATATAAATTATTATTTTATTATACATGTAATCATATTTTAAAAACATTTTTATAATACCCACAAGAGGAATTTTTGTATTTGATTGGTTTAATTCTTGTATTTTAATTATACTAAGTGGATTCCATTAATTTCAAAAACGTATTCGAAAACTACAAGAACTTCAAGCGATTCCCCAGGATGTTCCTCCAGACTGTGCCCTCGCGACAAAACTGTAGATGTCATAATGTGTATATTGTATATATCAATATACATATACACAGGAATAGAGTTAGAAAATTATTTCAGTGGAAGTGTAGATTTAAAAAAAAATTTCAAGATAAAATAAAATTTAGTGAGGGTTATGTGAGAATATTTAATTTTAGTAGATTTATGTGAGAATTTTTAATTATAATAAGGGCAAAGTAATAAAATTATAAACATAGAATCAATTGTAGTAAGGATTTTGTGAGAATTTTTTATTTTTATTGGAAAAAAATAAGGATTATATAAGAATATTTTATTTTATAAGTGGGAACAAATTGTAAAATTATAAAGTTTTTGGGATAAATTTAAAAGAACAAAACATTTGAGGGGGGCTGTAGTGCCCACTAACATGCTTCACTCCACTAATGCATATACATATACATACATATATACATATATATATATATGTGTGTGTGTGTGCGCGCGCGCGTCACGTATAGATATTTAGATATGAGCACGTCATTCTTATGTGTCTTATATGATTAACCTTATTGGTTTTATATATATGATGTGCATGTGTATAAAAGAGTTGCATTATTAGTTAAATATAGTTCTCCATTATATATTGGCTATATAAAAAAAGAGACCGCGAGGGGTCCGGTGTCATCGTGCCAAAACAGTAGATCATGTGATGTGTATTTATATGTGTATATTTACATAATGCCATCTGTATATCTCTAACCACGAACACGTACAACTTATGTTTCCACCTATATCTATATATTAACAGTGGCTAGGATTAATATTAGTTACTAGGTCCCCATTATTACTGGCTATATTTATGTGGATAGTAATAAACATTATGCTTCACTCGCAAAAGCGAGAAGAAAAGGGAAATGTTGTGGCATATTTTGTGACAATAATTTTTTTGGGACAAAAATCAATTCAAGCTATGAGTTTTTTTTTTTTTTTTTAAGTTTCCCAATTCGTCACTTGTTTATCTTCTCGAAAATGTGAAGACTCGAACATTAATATTAGTGATGAGTAATAAAGTAAAAATGCATTTAACTATTAGTGATGAGTAATATTCTAAACTTGTCTATGGGGCCCACACGACCATTAATGCTGGAATTCTCCAAATGCAGTCACATTTACTAAAGATTAATTGTGAAAGAAAATAACTACCTATTCTCCATTTCCCTTCTATACGAAGCAAATAAAGAGTAAATAACTTCACCGTAATATTGTCACTCTCAAATCAAATACAATCGCAAAAATTATACCCAATTACTCTATACATAAAATAGTATGATTCATCTAATTAAATGAGTCTTTTAAACCACAGATTGGTCTTCTTCAAGTGAAAATGTCATATGACTAGCGCTATAGAATTAAGAAGGCTTTTCTAATTGGTACTGAAACTGTTATATGACTGGCGCAATAGAATTAAGAAGACTTTAATGTCTTACTATTAGGATCTCTTATTTTGAAACATAAAATTATTATTTAGTCTATGTCTTATATTTTAAACTTTTGAGATGAATAAATAAATTAATATGTATTAGAGCAGAATGTACTGAGTTCGAACCCTACAATTACGTTATTTAATCGCTTTATTATCATTCATATGTTGAGTATTTAATATGTTTTGGATTTCTTGTTTGTGGTAGATTCTCAAATTAATCTTTGAGAAATTACAACAACTATGCCATTTTTACAATTAAAAAAAATGTTTAAAGTAAATATCATATTTTAAAAATATTTGAGATAAATAACATATTTAAAGTAAATTGTTTAATTGCGAAATTTTGAAGGAAATTTTATCACAAATTACTTATTTATATCATAATATTGGTATTTACCATAAGCAATTTATTTACAAGAATAATTTTTAAGATTTTTTTTTTCTTTTTTTGCAATTATGCATTGTAAACGCATACTGTTAATGTGCTATTTACCATCATCAAAAAGGTTTTCTACTATTTATTTTTATTTCTATAGTTTTTTTTTTTGGGTCTATTTCCCTCATTCTCCTTTCTTATTTGTTCGCATGTTTATCAATTATCTAGCTTGCACGGAAGAAAAGTGTTGAAATATAAAAATTTATTAATCCTCCTCCTAACAGTTTAAATTTTTGGAATAGATTGATAAAATAACATCTCGAGATAATTTACAATACTAGATATTCATAAACTAACGACCTTACAAGATTTGAAGAACAAAAAAATTGACTTTCCTTACAAGAAGTCGATCTATCATTATTTACTTATTTTAAAGGTATAATCTAATGTTAATTTTATAATTCACACACCCGATTTAATTGTAGAAGAATCAAAAGTCAAAGCGTGAATTAAAATCAAAACCAAAAAGTGGCAAGACTTAAATGTGCACTCAGATGGGATTGGGATCAAATTCTAACTACTCGAATTAATTTAAATTGATGGACGGGATATTGTTCTCACTTGTTAGTGGCCAACTGTGATCCTTTATCAAAATCAATTAATTGTTATTAATTGTTCAAGAAAATTACTTACATTGTTATATCTCCAACTACAGCTCATCAATTAAAATCGATTAATTAGCTATAATTTATTCTTCTTTTTAAAAAATTCGAAAGAAATTAATTAGTATGTTTTGCCAAAGTGCAAATGAATTTCTCTGTCGATTGTCGATCTTGTAACTGCACTTCCATTTTAATTAGCTAAATAAATTTTTTTTTAAATCTAAATTTTTTTTTAAAATTGGAATCTTTAATTGCAAACGCCTTGGTAGAACACTTTTGACGTATTTTAATTGAAAACTAATTCATTATATCCACACTTAATAATTAAGATATGTGATTATGTCATTATTTAAGATAAATTATCTTTAGTTTTTTTGTTATTATTGCTCTCTCACTAAAAAATTTCCTACTCCGCCGCTGAAATCGGAGTCAAATTCCACTTCTTTTCTCTAATCTTCACAGGCGGGAATGAGAGATTTTAGATGGGGTTTGATGCGAGGCTGGGGACCAGCTGGTGTCAGCACCATGAATAGAGATGCCATTTCTCCCCAAGGGGAGAGCCCCGCAGATACCTGCCCCTAATGAGGCGGAGACGGGTGGATTTCTGAGGAGTACTGAGGACATGTTTTTGTGTCTGAATCAAGGACGGGATAGGGACGGGGATGGGGACGGGGACGGGGACGGGGACGGGGAGACACTTTTCATCAGATCTCAACTCTCCTTGACAACTGCCTCAAATCTTCAATTTTGGTCCCACCAAATACCATCTTCCACTATTATTTTTTGCAGGGTCCAAATTCAGTTGCATTTGTTTCTGACCCAACTTGTGATCAATACATCACTTTCCATCCAATTTCCTCTATTAAAAACCCAACTACTCACTTCTACGACAACATCTCTCCAAAAGGAAAAGGAAACCATAAATTCATTCTCTCTCTCTCTCTCTCTCTCTCCTTTAGTATTCACGTACCTTTCAAAGTTGCTCATGGGTTCTCCTCCTCCTCCTACTTTGAACACTCTTGTAATATTAATTCCAGTGGCACTTTTCCTTTCCGTTCTTTTCATGACCATCTCTGCGAGCAATTTCACCCAGGATTTTGACATTATGTGGGGATTTGATCGAGCTAAGATACTCGACGACGGCGAGGTTCTGACTCTATCTCTTGACAATTCTTCTGGCTCTGGATTTCAATCTAAGAAAAAGTATCTGTTTGGCAGCATCAATATGCAGCTCCAACTCGTTTCTGGAAACTCTGCTGGCATTGTCACCACTTACTATGTACGTACCTAATCAAACCTTTATATTTTAGATTTTATGTACGGTCCTTATAGAATGACCGTCGTTACCCCTAACATGTAGAGTGATAAGTATCTGCAGGTTATACCATTTAGAGTATTTAGCATTGATGCCGTTTAAACTTGTCACCGCTTGGTAATTATACGTTAGACTTTTAATTTTAATAATTTACCATCTAAACTTATCCAATTGTTGTAATATACCCCGTATGAATTAATATTTGGTTAAATTGGTATATAAAGCCTACGTATGCCTCATTTAAAAACAGAAAAACCTATTTTCAACAAAAAATTTCCAAATACAAAACCTAATATAAATATTCTAATTTCAAATCTTTAATTTAATGTAATATTAACTAAAAGGGGTATATTGCAACAATTTAATAAGTTTAGCGGGAAAATTGTCAAAATTAAATACTTTGTGGGTAAGTTGCTAAAGGATAACAAATTTAGGGGATATCAATACTAATGGCTTGTTTGGTGAAACCGTTCAACTTAAACTAAACTGTATTTTTTCATCTCAGTTTTTGTCTTTTTCTGAAAAGTCAATAAAAATTATAACTAGTTTTGAAAAAGTCAACCAACTCAAACTTAAAAATTTAAACTCAAATTATTTCATCAAATGGATCCTTAAATACCCACCCTATCATTTAATAATATAACATGTAACATCAAGAAATTTAATTATATCAAACTACTAACACTTTTTTTTAATATTAATATGGTACGTTTGGATCAAAGGTTTAAGATGAAATTTTTAGGTTAAAGTTTGTTGAATTTTTAAAAACTAGTTATAAATTTTGTTAACTTTTCAGAAAATGACAAAAACTGAGATGAAAAACTTAGGTTCACACCTGAGAACCAAACACATACGTAGTATCATTTTGAATACTTTTATCTGTTAAGAGGAAAGATCATAGATAATTTATATATTTTTAAATTTTACAACTTTAAAGTTTCTTTGTTACCTTTTCTGATCGATAATTAAAATATATATATATATATTTTTTTTTTTAATCTCGTGTTTTTGTAGCTATCGTCGAATGATTCAAAATGGGATGAGATAGACTTCGGGTTCTTGGGAAACCTAAGTGGTGACCCCTACATCGTCTACACAAATGTTGTTACAGAAGGCAGTGGCAATAGAGAGCAACAATTCTATTTATGGTTTGATCCGACGACTGATTTTCACACTTACTCTATCTTATGGAATCCCAAACGTATTGTGTAAGTTCCTCACCCTTATGGAATCCGCCAAATTAATCATCTTTCATTTGTTTTTTTATTTCGAGCTCCATTAATGTTCTTATAAACAATATGGACATTTAAAAAAAAGTGTAATTTGCAAAGAAGTTAATTATTTGAATTCAGTCTCTGTTTGGTAAGTAGCAATTGGTAGACAAATACACAATATACTTCTTAATTAGTTTTTCTTTTTATCTGAATTTTGTCATTACAAAAATATTGCCATGTGTACCTTTAGAAGCTATGAGCTGATGAAAATTTTAAGTTTCCCGATTTTACACATTGATATAAAGGATTTTGGGAGATCATAATATATTTAAGAAGAATAGTGCTAGGGATATCAATTCTAATCCCAAATTTTTGAATACCAACTCACGTATTATATTTTCATTGGCATATTCAATAAATTTATGTAGTATTGTCTTAACCACTTATCAATAAAAAAAATAAAATAAATTAAAGAAATAAAAAGAGTCAACTCATATGTCACATTGAGTGGTACTTATAAATTAGGATCAGAATTGGTTTTCCTAGCATTTTTCATTTAAGAAATTGGAAGGAAATAAATGAGAGGGGAAATATTTCAGGAATGGTTTTTGTGTTTTGGATAATTAGTTCCGACTTGATCGATGCTATCATCTATTTCAGCTTTGGAGTAGATGGTGCACCCATTAGAGTATTCAAGAACTGGGAATCAATGGGCATTCCATACCCAAAGCAGCAGCCGATGAGGATATACTGCAGCCTGTGCAATTCCAACGTCGACTGGGCCACGAGAGGCGGTCTCGTCAAAACAAACTGGAGTGAAGCTCCGTTCACCGTTTCCTACAGGAACTTTGACGATAACAAGTCTTGCATTTGGTCTAATGGGACATCTTCTTGCCACTCTACCGCATCATGGCTAGAGGAAGGGTTTGATTCCGCAAGCCTAGAGAGGCTGAGATGGGTCCAGAATAACTACATGATCTATAATTATTGTAACGATGTGGAGAGATTTCCCCAAGGCCTCCCGCCTGAATGCGACATCTTCTAGACAAAATCCTAGTTTTTTTTTTTTTTTCCCCCCATCGATTTGCTTAAAATCTTGTATAACAAATTCAGGATTAAATTTGACAATAAATGTTAAAATTATGTTCAAAATATTGATTTTTTTTTTTTTTTTTTGTAAGTGTTTATAATATTGAGTTAATAACATTATCATCTTGAAAGGTTATTTTTGGCAGATGACATTTAAGGGGTATCATCTGGTATAACCCCAGTTGATGCCAGAATTTCCTGTCAATCTTCGTGTTGTGTTTTCTTCTAAAAAAAAAAAAAAAAAACTATAGTCCTGACCTAAAAGGTCAAAATCTTTGATTATCAATAGAAATAAAAGGCTTTTAGCAAAATAATAATAATAATAATAAAACAGAAAGAAAAAAAAGATTAAATCGAAACGTCTGTCACAACGATGTCCCATCAAAACTATCACTGATCCTAAGTACAAATTCAAATGTTATAAATTTCAACATCTATGTGGCTTCCAAAACGTGGCCTATAATTAACCTTGATGTGTCACATGATGCTCGGTAAAACATAGATGATGGGTAGGGTGCGTGTCTAGCTTTCGTGTTGTCAAATTTGATGTTCTGATTTAATTGAATCTAACTTTCCTTTGTGACAAAAAAGATAGTGAAATTTGTCCTTCCAAAAAAGATAATGTTAATTTAAATAACTAATTAATTAAAGATAACCAATGAGGATTAAAAATCAATATTTTATAAAAGAAAAAATAATTTAAAAAAATGATGCTCTTGATTCCATCCCTCTTCAACTTTTCAAGGAGTTGTTTTCCACACTAAGAATTGCAACATTTTTCTTTGAAGGTCGCCAATGGATCAGTAGGATGGCTTTTTATTTTTTGAAACGTCGTAGCAAATTAAATGTTATAAAATCTGTTACATATCACGATGACATTATAGCTTTTCTAAGGTAATTTTTATTAAACATTGTAAAAACATTAAAATTAATTAATATTTTACCACGTTTCAAACTAAAGTAGTTTTTGAATATGTCTTGAAAATTTTGAGCAAGTATTGTAGTCCTAAGCTAGCAGGATAGAAACTTTAAGAAAGCTATGCTACCTACAGTAGAGCTAGATATATTTTATCTAATAGAAATGATGGTTATCCCGTGATAGAGAGAAAAAGTTTTAGAAACATTGAGTTGATTGAAGTTTTTGAACACTTACTTTAAAAAAAGAAAAAACTTTTTTCTATTTAGTGTATTGATTCATGACCCATTAGGTCAAACAAAGATTGACTAGTACAAGTGTAAAACATATATAAATATTGATTATTCAGTGATGGATCATTTAAAAAAAATTTAAAAAAATCTCATTTCTAATTTAATAAAATTTCAGACATTTACAAAAAAAAAAAAAAAAAAAAAAAAAAAAAAAAAATAAACTTTACAAGGTTATTTACCCACCTATCCCATCATTTTAGCAAGTTGATATTATCTCTTAAATTTGAAGCTAATATTTATATATATATATATATATATATTTTTTTAAAAGATTCATTCAAAGATTAATAGTTGATTTCTTCGTACTCTTATTAATAATTGGGTTAATTGTCAAGATCAAATGCTCCTTGCTGTGGTGTCTTAATTAAGGAATACTTTTAGCAGCTTCAAGCTTAATTATTTCATTTAAGTGCATGCTTATAATACGGACTCTGATTTGGGAATTGTCCTAACACTCATCGTTCAACAAGTGATATGATTTTCTACTTGGTTAACGCCAAATTTCTTGGAAGACAAAAAAAAAGCAACAAATCATTTTCTGGATAATCTGCCCGAGCTGAATTAATGAGCCATGGCTCAAACTGCTAGTGAACTACAATATGATTAAGGCTTCTATTAGCAGATTTTGGAATTAATTCTTCTGATCCAGCAACATTCGTAAATATCAAGCCGCCACTCACCTCGCTGCCAATCTAGTCTTTCATGAGCGCAAATAAATATATTGAAATAGATTGTCACTTCATCCGTGATAAAATCCAACATGGTTTGATTCAAAACATCACATATTTCCACAATGCAGCTAAGTCGCTCATATTTTTGCCAAGCCATTGGCCAGTGAGAACTTTAAAATCTAATTAACAAGTTGGGCATGACTGACATTTCATGCTCCAACTTGCAAGAGTATTGGCATTCATGCTTTAATTATAGCCCCACTATAATTTTTCTTTTTAATGTCTCTGCATATATGTACAACCTTAATTTTTGTGTTTACTCTTTTATTTGCTTTATCATATATATATATATATATATATATTATATAAAGATTTTGTATGTAATGTCAAGATATAAAATAGTACTATAAATATAAGTCGTCATATCCGAGCAGATAGGGAAATATGGGCCAGGCTAGAGCAAGCCCATATAAAGGAGCGGGCCGTGCCGAGCCAGATAGTTTTAGGAGTTAAAGGATTGCTCAACCTGGCCTTGTAGCCTGGCGGGTCACGGGTTAGGCTGGGTCGGCCCGCATATTTAAAACATAATCCAATGTTCTTTTGTAATAGAAAAAAAAAATTTAAATAATCATATTTTTTAATCTATTGACTAACATAACACGAATTTTCAAACATGATATAAATTTTAGTTCATTTTAATTTCATTTTATATCATGTTAATCTAATCTTGATTTTTCATATTATATCAGTATAACAATCTATAAATTCTAAATTCGTATCATTCATTGTGTTTTCCTTTTTTGTAATATTGGATTTTGAAAAAAGTTACGTAAAAACCTTGGCCCTACCCGGCTTTAACAATATGGTCAAGTCAATCCCACCCTGGGTGTTTGTGCGGGCTGGACTAGGCCGGTCCATGGGTAAAAGAGGCGGTCAAATGGTTGATTAATTTAACCCGACCCGTATTTGTAACTCTGATTATATAGCATAAAACTACCAAAAAAAAAAAAAAAGATTTTCTTAATTCGTTTTTATTATATATTTATATCTACTTCGACTTGGCCTTGTTAAGTATATAAAAATGTAAGCAAAAAAACAAAAAAAAAAAAAAGATTTTGGAACGATATGAAAAAGAGAAAGAAGAAGAAAAAAGAAAAAGAGTTTTTTTTTTTTTTCCCCCTGATTGGAAGGTTATTATGGGGCATAACCGTCAGATTATTCTGCTTGATTAGCAATAAATAGATGATGAAGGTGTTAAATACTAGTCTAACTGGGATATCTTAATACACTTACATATTTATCTTACCACCATTTAGGGAAAAATAATAATAAGAAAATTGGCTGCATGATCCTTAAAAAATGAAATTTCTTATAGCCCAAAGTATTCAAAAATGATGCTTCCTATTTTCTTTATTTCCTACAAACATACCGTTATTCAAAAATGAGTATTTTTCTTTATTTCAGTATTGCAACGCTTCATTTCTGCAACCAAAGACGCAAGCAAGAAACGAATTAGTCTTGGAAATCTTATATTGATGCCTTTACTACGGATGTAGCCACTTTATTATAATAATAATTATTATTATTTTTAAGGATATACATGAATAAAATCAAATTTTGAGGCATTATAATAGCACGAAATTTCCAACACTCTTAATATTGAGTGTTTTGTTTTGTTTTTTTAAACACCAAAAAATTTAAAACCGTAGTCGAAAATTGACATTCAACAATGTTTTTTTTTAATTGTCGTGTAATATCCATACTTTTTTAAAAATATAAATAGATAGTTTTAGCCAAACAATTGATCAGATGATATTTATTACCCGGTTATAATTCATAATCACCATCAATAATTTTTTAAAATATCATCCACAAATTATTAAAGGCCATCATATTTTATTAACACAACACAAATAACAAACTCTAAATTATACAAATTCTCCTCATCATATTCACCAATATATCAAACGTAAAATACTTAATTACAAGAAAAACTCATTTAGAAATAGACAAAAAAAACTTAAATATAAAAACAAAATCCAATTTTTAACTCAATCAAAATTAATTACAACAACGATAAAGGAAGATGAGAAAGGTCACGGTGGTCAAGGTACTAGCGACGGACACAAGGTGGTGGTGCCTTGGTGGTGATGAAGCGTATCATCGTGGGAGTTTTGGTGCCATTGGCGAGGACGAGGGTGGCGGCGAGGGGTTGGGTGAGTGAGGAATGAGGAAGAGAGAGAGAATGGAGTTGTACTGATAATAAATCTTAACATATATAAAAGAATCAATAATGCTCTCGCTCATTCTACCATGTGTCAATCCAATGTTTTTTTTTTTTACTTCTCTTTGTTGCTTGTATCATTTTTCTTTCTTTTATTCTTCTTTTTCTTCTCTATTTTCTTTTATGCTTTTATCCTTTTTTTTATGTCTTTTATCTTTTTTGTTTTTCATTATATATATATACACATATATATAATCCTCTATATATCTATTCAATAACTTATAACTTTTATTAATATGGTTGAAAAGGTTTTTATCTAAATTTTTTTGAAATTTTATTAGAAATTTTGGTTTTTGTTGTTTAAATTTCGTGTGAAATTTCGATTTTTTATTTCTTTTTCTTATTTTGTCATTTTGTACCTTTTTTTTTTCTTTTCTTTTAATTTTCTCTTTTAAATCATTTATATAATATATTATTTATAAGTGCGAAACGCGATTCAACTAGTATAAATATAAAGTTACAAAGTGCTTTCAAAGGGATCAACTATACAAGTTGAACAACTCCTCTGCCATTCGTCACAAATACCATTAAAAATAAAACCGCTTTCCATTGTTTGTCACAAATATCATCTTTCTGTCATTTATTACAAACATGCCACTGATAATAAGATTGGAAAGGCAGAAATAACCGCATAAAGCCCATAGTTATAAGAAAATTTATTTATAATTACGGTAAAAGTTAACAAGATAGAATACAACTAAAACAAAATTTCCAGTAAAAAATAAAGAAGATAAATTTCGCTAGTGGACAATGGCGTACGTTTTTTTAATTATTATTTACATGGTTGTTCTTTAAGGGGAAAAAAAAGTTGACTGAGAAAGTTTTGTCATTTGTTCTTTTGTATGGATAACTAAAAAGTTGTTATTTGTTAATTCTTCCATTTGCATAATATCTTTAAGTCTAATTACGGAAGATGTGTATTTTTATTCTAGCAAGTCTAATTAATTGACTTATTTGGTTGCAAAAACACGACCGTAGTTATTGGGAAAAATATATATTGTTGTTTCTGTATCGGTAGAGCAAATTGAGGAAAATTGGTTTTAAAAATGATAGAATCTTTTTATTAAGAACAGCTTAAAAGATTTCAATCATAAAATAATGAAAAAACGGTAAGAAAATTACTTTTAAGTAGTGCGAGGGAGAAAAAAAAAAAAAAAGGTAAGGAAAAACAAGAAGTAATAAGAGTAAATAAACAACATTATTCGGAAGAGTGGCATTCTACGTAATAAATGAAAAACTTGTAGAGTATAGTTTTTTATTTCATTTGTTCTAGGAAAATGAGATGACAAGTGGTAAAATACAAATTTAGAAATGACAGAAATAGTGATAAAGAGAGTGATCCACATTTCTTAATAATAATAAGATATAATAGGATAAATGATTTTACTTTTGTCAAATTTAATGGAATATTGTTCCCTCAAAAAAAATTAATGGAAATTGGTCTTTGCATTACTATATTTTAGCCTCTCTTTTTTTAAAGGAAATTATCAATCAAATTAAAAAATATATACAAACATCAATATCGAATATAAAACAACTATGTGATACAAGAGACATAATTCTCGACTAAAACCGATTCCAACAGTAAAATCTAATGAAGCTTAGTGAGAAATACATAAGTCAATACCGGTGATGGAAATATTACTCGAATTCGTTAGCGATCCTATAATCAAGCATGTACAATGCTTTTTTTTTTTTAATCTATAATCAATGAAATATTCCGATCGATCGAGAGACAGTTACTCGCAGTACAAAGACTACAACAAACTCCGCTAAGCTATAATACTAACAAAACAAAGAGGCATATACTGTTAGAAAATAACTCAAGTAGAATACATATACAAAACCAAACCGGAGGTGGGGGACTTCCTTTATTTCAAAATTAAAATTAAAACACAAGCAACCCATTAAAATAAAATAACATCGATCGCAAAATTATCGCCAAACATGAAATAATTACTCAGCCGTATGTTACAACGTAGAGGAAATTAATTGGCTTGAAGTAAGATATCGTCGTGTCAACCATAAAATCACCAAGGTTTCATTAGATTCTGAACTGTCGGAAGTCCGTCTGTTAGATCTAGTGAACAAACTCCCAACTAGGACCTTACGAGTCCATCCCTGCCAAAATCACCGAGCCATTGATCACCTTTGCTAGCTACAGTGGCGGTCGTGGAAGTCCTACACAAAGAAAAACCCTTGTAAATGAGAAATTTGAGGGAAAAAAAAAAGGGGTAGAGAGAAAGGGAAACCTAAAGGAATTACTTTTTTTCTATTTTAGCTTTTTATGCATCTGTATTTAGATATTGTGTAGAATAGATATAAATTTCCTTTGACAATGACTACTAGTAATACTCAAGACCTTCACTCAACCAAACATAGGAACTTTTTCTTTTGTAATTCCATCCAACCAAATGTCACCAATTTTCGTTACGTATTTCAAATTTGGTCAGCTTATTAGATTGGACTATAATATCAGATTTGAAATGGAATGACTACTTCATTGGTTTTTTTGGGAATACATTTTAGATAGCATTATAGAATTGCCATTCCTTTAGCACTGACTATTCTCTGTTTTTTTTTTTTTTTTTTTCGTTCAACTAAACATAGAAATGATTTTTTTTTTCTAAATATATAATGGTAACTCTTCAAATTATTATTCGATCCAACCGAATATCACCTTAATCCAGATGACTTAATTCAAAATGCAGTCAGGTTGAATTTGTTTCAGTCCCCGTTTTAATTCGTTAAATTGTCATTTTATAACTAAGATGAAAAAAATATATTAGTAGGAATTAGAAATTTTAAAATTTAAATTATATAAAAAGGCAAAAACTAAGTGATAAATAAATAACGTATTTTTAAATATTTTAGCGGTAAATAGACTCTAGCTATCTTCCGAAACTTAAAATGATAAATAACATATTTTTAAATATTCTACATAATTTATTTATGAAGCATATTATCATAAAACTAATATATAAATTATTTTGCAATATATCATTTATCATGATATATATTTTAAATATGCTTTTTACCATAAAGAATTCTAAAAACTATTCTGTAGATCAAAATTTATCGAGAAAGGGGTAAATGCACATTAATCCCCTGAGTGCGAAACGATATATATATATATATATATATATATTGGTAATTTCAGAGAATATTTATATACACACATTAATTCCCGTTGGAAAATGCATGGGTATTTGCGTTGCTGATGTGTATACAGTCTGAATCACGTGAATGTTAGTGAGAAAAATAAAATGAAAAAGAAAGGTAACATTAATAATATTAAGCATCATTAACTAATAAAAGATAAATTTCATGATATATAGGATCATCAGTGACATCCATCTCTCTTAATATGATGTTTAATATTAATGATATTCTAAAATATTTTTTAATGAAAAATGAGGCTGGTCCCAGTTATTGTTTGTGAGAGATCTAGAGTTCGTAACGTTGAATATGGATACTCTTTTAAAATAGGTGTTAAGATATTTATTTTGACAGCCTATCGGTACGTACACTACTTTGAGATGGGTTTTGGATAGGAATCTAGGATCTGTGGGTTCAATCACACGCGTAGTATTTATTTTTTTATATATAATTTTAGCGAACATGTTCTTTTAATAAATTTTAATAAGGGGAAAATAAAACAATGGTTACTTCACGTGGGAACCATATGCAAGATCCAGTTAGTATTTGGGCGTGTTATGAGTTAACACAGCCTCCCCACAAGTCAAACGACAAAAATAATTAGGAAATCTTATATATATATATATATATATATATATATCTGCTATATGAGAGTAATACAGTTTTAAAATATCATATTTTTATCAAATTTTGTTAAGAGAGAAAGAGGAAAACGACATTTTTGAAGAGATTAATTGTAAATTATATCACATAAATTAATTTCAAATATAATAATAAATAATATAATCATATTTATAATTATAATTAAAATACCAAAAAAGAAACTCCATCATCATCTCTTTCTAATATGAAACTAGATACATGAATTCGTAATTAAAAATTTAATCGTAAATATGTTGTTTTCTAAAAAATTCAAGAAAGTTCCGAAAATTCAAGGATTTCCCAGAACATATATACTATAACCATCCTCTCTTAAAAAAACCTGCTATAAACTTCAAAAATCCTGTTAAAATATGCTATTAGTTACAATTTTCCTATGTTAGCTTATCATAGTTTCTTCAATCCTATGTGGTCTAAGAATTTAAAATAATATCACTTCAGAAAAGAATCCTACTATTGGGTTGTATTTTCTCAAAGAGTTCTCTGAGAGATATAAGCAAAACATATATTTAATACTACGCAGCCACCCCACCACTCAAACAAACAAAAGTTTTACCAAAGGATAAGAATGAATTTTTTTTCAAGACAAGTTATCATTATTTCTTTATCATAATTTAAAATAATATCCAACCTTTTTCCTTTTTTTGTTTTTTTTGTGTTTTGTTTTTTTCCATATTCTTCTACTAGTACTTCTCTCAGAAAGAAAACACTGCAAAACATATGCATGGTGTTCTTTTCTGACAGCTTGTACAAAAGAGTACTTTCTATATTATAAACATGTACATAATTATGCTATATCGTAAGAAACTTGGATTTTTTTTTGTTTGATATATGAGTATTTAAATTAGAAACCTGTAGCACGTGACATAGATTTTAGCGACGAGAGTCGATCGTCGTATAGTATACACGACAATGACTAGGTACTAATATGCATCAATGGTCTTAAAAGACCATCAATGGCCAACATATCCGTTAGAAATTTCCGTTAGATCATCAATAGTAAATTTTCGTTAGAAATTTAACGGAATCAGACGGAAATGACTAAAATAACCAACATTTAGATGGTTTAAGGTCATCTCGATTCAAAAAAACATAGATTAAACCATCACCTTTTAAAGAATTCATGAACTATTTAAGTTAATTTCTCTTATAATAATTACATGAAAAAATTAAGAAAACAACCATAAAAATTAAATATTATATTAGGCGTTGATTGTACATTGTGACAAACTTATCATCAAATTTAACAGAAACAATATCACTTTATTAGAGAGTATCAAAATATTATTCTACAGGTGATTATGTTAGGCCCCTCTCAAAATCTCACTTATATACACGATTGTGGGCTCCTGATTAGCTGGAGTTGTACTGGCAATAAATATAAATATTTAAACTTTATAAAGTGCTTTCAAAAGGATCAACCATACAAGTTGAACAATTTACCACCAAAAAAAAAAAAAAAATTATATATATACAAGTTGAACAACTCTTCTTCTATTCGTCACAAATATCATTAAAAATAAAACCGAGTCCCATTGTTTGGTTGCGCTTTGGTAGTGCGATTTTGACTTGATCAAAATGTTGGGTACTTTTTCTAGGCCCAACAAACAACTGGCTACAGCTTGTATTAAATTGGGACCTTCCCTAGCTACTTCCTCACCATTATTTTCCGATACTTATCTCACCAATGAGCTCTAGTATAAATATCACCACCTCAGTTTTAAGCCCACAACACAACAACTCCAATCTTCTTCCAAAGATTTTAGCTAACAAGTCCCTTCTCATATGGCTTCTCTTTCTTTACCCAAGTCTTTTATTTTTATGTTTTGCTTTGTTCTTTGCTCTTTTATGGCTACTTCTAGTGATTTGAACAAAGATTTTCAGATTACTTGGGGTGATGGCCGAGCTAAGATACTCAACAATGGAGAGCTTTTGACTTTGTCTCTTGACAAAGCCTCCGGCTCGGGATTTCAGTCAAAAAATGAGTATTTGTTCGGCCAGATTGACATGCAGCTCAAGCTTGTCCCTGGCAACTCTGCTGGCACTGTTACTGCTTACTATGTGAGTTCTCCTAACTATCTTATTTTGGTATTTGGCCAATTGTCTTACTTTAAGGTTATAGACATATAAATATATTATAAGTAGAATAAGTCCAAAGTTTTAAATTTCAAAACTTTTACCTAAACTATTCACTTCTCATCTGCTGAGCTAGTCCTAACAACGAGGTTTATATTGTTACATATAACTAATGAGCTAATGAATACTCCTTTTTTGCTTCGATTTTGCAGTTATCATCAAAAGGGTCGACATGGGACGAGATAGACTTCGAGTTCTTGGGAAACTCGACAGGCGAACCTTACACTCTTCACACCAACGTCTTCAGCCAAGGCAAAGGCAACAGAGAGCAACAGTTTCATCTCTGGTTCGACCCGACTGCCAATTTCCACACCTACTCTATCCTCTGGAATCCCCAGCACATTATGTAAGGACTAAACATTAAAACTTCTCAATATTGCACTTTCTTTGTGGTTTTCTTGATGGGTTTTCTTTAGAATTGCTGAAAAGTTTGTTGGTTTGTTTTTTTCAGTTTCTCAGTGGATGGTACACCAATTAGGAAGTTCAAGAACTTGGAATCGAAGGGAGTACCGTATCCGAAGAACCAGGCGATGAGAATATACTCGAGTCTGTGGAATGCAGATGACTGGGCCACCAGAGGTGGTTTGGTGAAGACAGATTGGAGCCAAGCACCTTTCACTGCCTCATACAGAAACTTCAAGGCCAATGCTTGTGTTTGGTCCTCTGGAGCTTCTTCTTGTGCTTCGAATTCCGCCACTTCCAACTCATGGATGTCTCAGGAGTTGGATTCAGCTGGTGAACAGAAGTTGAAATGGGTGCAGAAGAACTACATGATTTACAATTACTGCACAGATGCTAAGAGGTTTCCCCAAGGCTTTCCTCCAGAGTGCAAGATAGCTTGACGATTAGTGACAAAAATATGAATGTATTTGTACGTTTGTTGTATCTACTAGGTTATTTATATATTGTTATCAATATAATTCTTTTATTGCTTTTGCGTTATGTCCCACAAGGCGATTGAGTTTGTATTATGTAGTCAAAGATTAGTAAGCAAATACAAGAAAATAGACGTGCAAGAAAAATAAGGTACCAAACCTGATTTTGGATAGTGGTTGCAGGCATAGTTTTATGGTAATTTTACACCTAACTCCCTCATAAATAAGATGTAAATTTTCAAATCGTCAACCTAAGTTAAATTAAAAAAAAGTATTCTGAATCTTTTTTTTTTTGTTATGATAAAAAAAAATGGATTTTAAATCATGGTCATTGATCAAGCTCATAATAAAAATATATATATATTTTTAAAAAAAACTTAAGAATACAAAATCATATTTTGAATAGATTTTGAATAGTGGTTATTGATCATTTGATATAAATGATAGCCTAAGATATATAGGGCTAGAACTACAAGAGAATTGACACAAAAAAAAAAAAAAAAATGACCTAAAGAAATCAATTATGAGTGACAATTTTCTTAATTTGCTCATATAAAACACAATTATGCCATGATAATACAACCGAGACGGACCCGCTTTCACCTTCTCCCGTCTCTCGTTAGCTTGCAAAAAACTATGGTTCAAATCGGTCCCACTAGGCTCGCCGTCACCTTCTCAAAATTGGCATTGGAGTTCAAATGGCACCGAGCTTGGTACTTGCGAGCGCTCGCCGGTGAAGACAGAGTAAATGCCTGTTGGGAGAGCAACAACAGGTTGGAGCCGGATGGCTAATGACTAGGGTAGGGTGTTGTGAAGCGGTTCACCGGTGTCGACATTCGCCATATTTTAACATGGAATCCGGTGCGTGGTGGAGACGCTCCGTCGCTTGCAGTGCATGGTGTTCTAGGAGCAACATGAACGATAAAAGTCGAATACTGGGAATTTTTTAAATAAATAAGAGGAGCAACTAAATTCCCCACTCAAATTTATTAAAAGGAGAAAAAAAAAAAAAAAAAAAAAGAAATTCAGAAACCAGCCTTAATGGAAAACCAAACGGAAAATAAAGGGCAAAAATAGACAACCCTTTAGAAAAGGTAAACGACACAAACGAACATTGTTTCATTAATAAATCTTGAGTACTGTATTTCCCTTTTGAACGCGAAGAATATTAGGCTATTTTCTTTTCAAAATCAGTGATTCATTAACGAATCCACTAATTTATCCAAAACTCTAAAATCACAATCTCCATTTCATTATTCTGAGCAAGTATATATAAATATTGATTTTCTCTTCTGATTTCATATTTGGTTTTACATATTTATCCGTTTATTCTTAATTTTTGTTTTGATAACTAAATCACAAATAAATCTATTGACATGCAGTTGAAATTTATTTTTTTCTAGTATTTAATTGAAATGCTAAATCCTATCCTATCTAACGTTACAATACAAAACATAAGACAAGACTCTAATTTAAAGCTCTAATGTCATCTCTTATACAATATTATCCTATTATGCATACCAAACCGACCCTAAAACCTTTCTCAAGAGTATCCCAAAATATTTATCACTTGCTTTTCTTTTTAGTAATTCATTTTGATAGAGAAAAATATATTAGACTTTTGTGTCGGTGATGGTATTAATTTCTTCAGACTATAAATGGAACAGTTACAAATTCCATTTTTTCAATATGGAAATAGAGAAGAAAGTCCACAAACCGCCCAAGTATCATCATCACTTCACATTAAAATATCATCAAAACCGCGTCAAAGCGTTTCATGCTTGGATTTTGCCATCTTAACAAAACAATAAATTAGTATTATTATCATCATTTCCAAGACTTAAACGACAACAACTGGCCACAGCTGAGAGCTCACTGAAACTTTTATTTTCTGTTCTCTTTTTTTTTTTTTTTTTTTTTTTTTTTTAGGTGGGGACCGAAACTTCCTTGTCTACTTCCTTAATATTATTGCCTTTTTTATGAACCACCAACTTTGCATGAGCCATGTATTAATACCACTTCACTTCAAGAGCCATAACTCACAAATCAATATTTCTCTTATACCCCACTTCTATTCAAGATAAATATATATAAACACACACACACACACACACACACACATATATATATATATATATCCATGGCCTCTCTCTCTTCAATTATTTCAGTTTTGCAGCTGTTTTCTGCCTTTGTTTGCTCTCTCATAGCTCTCTCTGCTGCCAATTTCAACCGAGATTTTCAGATCACTTGGGGCGATGGCCGGGCTAAGATACTCGACAACAGCGAGCTTCTGACTCTGTCTCTTGACAAGGTCTCTGGCTCTGGATTTCAGTCCAAAAATGAGTATTTGCTCTGCCAGATTGATATGCAGCTCAAGCTTGTTCCTGGAAATTCGGCCGGCACTGTCACCGCATATTACGTAAGTATAGAATAACAAAGCTATGTTTACATTTTGCCAAGTATGATTTTACAAAGTTTATTGAGCTAATGAATTTTCTTTTTGTATATGATGTTTCAGTTATCATCAAAAGGGTCGACGTGGGACGAGATAGACTTCGAGTTCTTGGGAAACTCGACCGGTGAACCTTACACTCTTCACACCAACGTCTTCAGCCAAGGCAAAGGCAACAGAGAGCAGCAGTTCCATCTCTGGTTCGACCCGACTGCCGATTTCCACACCTACTCTATCCTCTGGAATCCTCAGCACATTGTGTAAGTGCCCAATCAACATACTCTCTATAATTTAGGATATGTTTGGTGGTGTTTGAGTTAAGTTTGAAATGAAATTGATTTTTTATATTAAAGTTGATTCACTCTTTAAAAATTAATTATAATTTTTATCAATTATTTCAGAAAAAGACAAAAAAAAAAAAAAAAAAACTAACCGTTAAATACAATTGAGTTCAAAATGAACTCGAACACTAAATGTAGGCTTAGACTCTCAATCTTGATTTTCTTGACGGATTTCAAATGTATAACTTTAAAAAATGTGCTAAAAAAACTTCTCTTTTTTTTTTTTTTTCCTAGTACAGTTTCTCTGTGGATGGTACACCAATCAGAAAGTTCAAGAACTTGGGATCAAAGGGAGTTCCATATCCCAAGAACCAGGCGATGAGAATATACTCGAGTCTGTGGAATGCAGATGACTGGGCCACAAGAGGTGGTTTGGTGAAGATAGATTGGAGCCAAGCACCATTCACTGCCTCATACAGAAATTTCAAAGCCAATGCATGTGTTTGGTCCTCTGGAGCTTCTTCTTGTGGTTCGAGTTCTGTGAGTTCGAATTCATGGCTGTCTCAAGAATTGGATTCAGCTGATGAAGAAAAGATAAAGTCCGTCCAACAGAAGTACATGATTTACAATTACTGTACAGATGCTAAGAGGTTCCCCCAAGGCTTTCCTCCAGAATGCAGCATGGCTTAAATATGGCAGACAAAACAACTATATACGTGTTAATATGGTTTCTGTACCTATTTTATTCGATAATTTTATTTGTTTATTTTTTTATATGTCTCCCTAAACCTCAAAGATATTCCTTGAGGAAAAAAAAAAAAAAAAGCAAATAAAAGATCACATGAAATACCAAACCTGGAATTTATAATTTAAAAGAAAACGCCTTTCCAGAAATTGGAAAAGATAAATAAATAAATAAATAAACTTTTTTTAAAAAAATTAAAATATTTGGTCAATTCATGCTAACTCAAAACAGCCAATGGAGTAAGCTTACAGCCATTACTTGGTAAGAATTTCAAGTATATTGGACGTTTTCGATTGGTTCATAGTGACAATCGAAGATTGAGATCAAATAAATGGGAAAAATTGAAAAAGAAATAAAGAAATAAAAATAGGGACATGCGATAAATTAGGATCTATCTTGATTCCATATTTTTTTTATACTTTTGACTTAAGACTTAAAGGGCGACAAAAGAAAGAACGGGTTATATATCTCTAGTGCTTTAATTTACGACTAAATTTTATTGGCATACATGACATCATTATATGTAAAATTATAGTTAAATAAGGTAATTGTAATTAAATCGTAATGGAAATGGATATAGTAAAAGTTTAAAATTTTCCTAATTTCCCTGTAAACTACATGATATATGCTCGACTCTTCGAGCTTTGTGGTAGGAGGAAAAAGAGAAAGAGAGAATAATGATATTAAAAGGGAATAGTAACAGAATTTTGGGATTCATATTTTATTTGATGAAAAACAAAGTAATGGATTACATAAATGATTCAAAATCTTTCAAAATAACTTTAAATTTAAGCTTGTTTAATAAGAAAATACTAAAAAAGTGCATTCATATTAAACCCAATAAAAAAAAAAGAGCGAAGAAAATATAATATTTTTTTTCAATAAATAATTGAAGTAAAAGCAGAGTTTAAAAATAATTAAGGTAAATTTATTCATTAAAATGCTATTTACTATAATTTTATTGACTAAAAGGAGAAGTCTTTCTTTACTTTTCATTTGTTCTCATCACCTAGGTAATGTACGTTTTTTTTTTAATTACTATAGTTAACAATTACTTTGATAACTTGTTGGGATAGCATAACAGTTACTTTGATAAGTAGTGGGGATAGCATATTGACGAATGAGAGAAATTTATTAAAATGACAACCTTAGAAAGTGAAATTAGGAAAATAAACTTCTTTCAAATAGATACTGTATAATTTTGTCATTGTAAAAATAGATCATTCCAAAGTTTTTTTTTTTTTTTTAAAGAGAAAAAGAAAACACGTCATTTTTATAAATAAAAAAAAAAAGGAAAAGAAAATGTTGAAGTCGTTTTGCACTTCAAAAATGAAAATCCCATTTAGTGGGATAGTACTCTTTTACCCAAGTTAAGAACAGCAAGATAATCGAATAAGTTAGCATTTAAATACAAAGTATTGATTAGATTTTTTTTTTTTTTAATTCTAATAGACAACGGATGGGAAACAAAATTAACATATCCGAAGTAAATTGGCATTCATTCATTAGATATATCATTACTAAAGATTAGATGTACCAAAATCTGAAAATAATTGAGATAAACTCTAACCAAAAAGTAGAAGAATAAAGTATTTGAGATATAAATCGGCCAAAATATGAAATTGCAAAATATGTAATTATTGGTTTTTTTTTTTTTTTTTTTTTTTACATCAAGGCTTTGTTTAGTATTCAAATTTAACTCCAATTAAATTTTCCTTTTTCATATCAATTTTTATTTTTTTCTAAAAAATCAATAAAATTTATAATTAATTTTTTAAAAAAGAAATCAATTTTAATTTAAAAATTTTATCCCCGATTAGTGAATCAAACATAAACTCAAACTCTAACTATGGCGGTGATGGCCTTGCATGAGAGTTGAGACCCCACACTAATTACCAAATAAAAAAATAATTCCACCAAACAAAAGAAGACAAGTGCAACCACTAGCTTCAAATATGGAAACAGAGAAGAAAGTACTTCTACTAAAAATAAAATAAAATAAAATCCACCAACCGCCCAATTTCGTCACGTCATTAAAATAATGAAAAAGCCGCGTCTTCGCGTCCGATGATCTGGTTATGCCTAGATTGTGCGATGTTGACTCTCGACACTGAGCTGCCCACAGCTAAGACCTGGCAATGAACCGTCCTTAGCTACTACTTCTTCACTTTTTTCTGTACCTTCACAACTTGAGCCACGTTTATATATATATATATATATATATGTTTATAAATACCACACTTCAATAGCCACAATTCACCACTCAAAACTTCGCTCATATTTCTCTTCTTTTCTAATGACACTCTGCAAATTCAGATCAAAAACTCAAATATCCATGGCTTCATTTCTCTCTTCTAGGATTTCGATTTTGCCGATGTTTTCTGTCCTTGTTTGCTCTCTAATAGCTCTCTCTGCTGCAAATCTGAACCAAGATTTCCAGATCACTTGGGGCGATGGCCGAGCTAAGATACTCAACAATGGCGAGTTGCTGACTCTTTCTCTGGACAAAGCCTCTGGCTCTGGATTTCAGTCCAAAAATGAGTATTTGTTCGGCCAAATCGATATGCAGCTCAAGCTTGTCCCCGGAAACTCTGCTGGCACCGTCACTGCCTATTATGTAAGCTCTCTTTTTGACTTGATATAATTTGTACTCCGCTATACATATGTACAAACATCAGTTCATAGAGCTAATGAGTTTTCGTTTGCCATGTTTGAAATTTTCAGTTATCATCAAAAGGGTCGACATGGGACGAGATAGACTTTGAGTTCTTGGGAAACTCGACCGGTGAACCTTACACTCTTCACACCAACGTCTTCAGCCAAGGCAAAGGCAACAGAGAGCAGCAGTTCCATCTCTGGTTCGACCCGACTGCCGATTTCCACACCTACTCGATCCTTTGGAATCCCCAACACATTGTGTAAGTACCGGACACTAAAACATATCAATATTGCATTTTCTATGTGGTTTTCTTGATGGGTTTTCTTTAGAATTTCTGAAAAGTTCATTGCTCTGTTTTTTCAGTTTCTCGGTGGATGGTACACCAATTAGGAAGTTCAAGAACTTGGAATCGAAGGGAGTTCCGTATCCGAAGAACCAGGCGATGAGAATATACTCGAGTCTGTGGAATGCAGACGACTGGGCCACCAGAGGTGGATTGGTTAAGACAGATTGGAGCCAAGCGCCATTCACTGCCTCTTACAGAAATTTCAAAGCCAATGCATGTGTTTGGTCGTCTGGAGCTTCGTCTTGTCGTTCAAATTCTGTCAATTCGAATTCATGGATGTCTCAGGAGTTGGATTCAGCAGGAGAAGACAAGCTGAAATGGGTGCAGAAGAACTACATGATCTATAATTACTGCACAGATTCCAAGAGGTTCCCACAGGGCTTTCCTCCAGAATGTCTGATGGCTTAAAGATGACGATTTTTTTTTTTCTTATGTTTCTTTTTTAGTGCGTGAATGTCCAGGCCACTAAAATATTTTTTATTCATTGTAATATTATTCTTTTAATATATGTTCAAGAAATCATTGTAATTCTTTTTACATATGTCCCTAGCATGTTTCATTCAACGCCAAAGTACATATCTAAAACAAAAGAACACGAACTTTAAATAAAATAAAATAAAAGCAATGCGCAAGATTACCTATTGACATTAAATATATATATATATATATATTCTCATTTATACCAACTGAATTTTGGAATCATAGTAGTTTGTATCTTAAATTTTAAAAACTCATAATTTATCTCTTGAATTTTTAATTTATCTACTTAATCCCTTTTTTAGAATTCTTATTAAAAACCGACAAAAACAATAAAGAAATTAGTTTTGTCAAATTAATTTTTTATGATTTTAATTGATAATAAACGAAAAATGATCACATGATTGTAGTTAATTTACTTTTTTCCGTTAATTTTTTATTGAAATTTTAATTAAATGGGTTAAGTAGGGTTAATTTAAGGTAAAACAAGAGTTTTTAAAATACAGATGATAAAGTAAAAACGGACGATAAAATTCAAGATCATAGATGAAAAAACAAAAAACCTAAAACATTTGACCATAACGTACTTACTCTTTGTGGTGGTGGCGGTAATTCTTGACATCACTACTCCAAAATAGACTAATGGAACAAATACAATCAAAAGGGCTAGCTTTGGAAAGAAACCGAGAACACAGCCCATCAACCATCCAATTTTGTCAAGAGTACATAGTTCTCATAAATAGTCTGGATGTTCGATACGAGGACTATAACTCTTATTTATTAAATAAAAGTAAACATATTTCTGGGTTTTAAACCTTATAATTTTTATCCAAAAACCCTCTCTTCCTATCTATCTATCGAGTCCCAACGGGATTAATTCTTTTGCAAATTTATTTATCCGTTTTTTCCCATTTTATTACGAATCATTGCGTGTAATTTGTTGGGTTTTCATTCAAATATAAACTATAATGTTGTTGGGGGTTTTGACAATCAAGTCTCTACACTAGTTCCATGTAAAAAAGCAACAAGGTCTCTTGGAAAAAAAAAAAAAAAAAAAAGAGAAAGAAACAAACAAGGTTCTTTAGCACTTTAGAGTTTCCACTCCACAACATTGAGTTGGAAAAAAATATAACCCAGGACTCCCTATGTGGTTCGCACACGAAGGTGTGGTGTGGGCAGTGAGACTGTAGAAGTGTTCATAAAGGCACCACACATTTGGACACGAAGTACGTGTGCGTTACATCTGACACAGGGTGAAATATTGCAATAAAGTATCATTTCTTTTTATATTTTAATTCTGAAATGTTTAATCAAAATTTTTAAAACGTTGTTATTTTTTTTTTCATATAAATCGTATCTTTTCATAATATCAGTTATATTTTGAAAGACGCCACAAAATTTCTGTAAAGAGATGTATAGAAATCTAAATTATTTACTTTGAACTCTAAAATCGTTTTTCCTCTATCTTTTCTTGAACATTTTTTTTCTGAAAATTTTATTTTTTCTGTGAGTATTCCTTTTTTTTTTTTTTTTTTTTGGGCACCAATCTACAAGAAGGCTTGTCACATCTTGTAAGTAATTTGTTGTTCAATGCAAAACAATCTCAACTGAGAAAAAGCACATAACGCTTTAATAAAACACATTTTTACGTGTTTCAAAATTTCCATACATCAAATTTAAACTACCTATTTACACTTTCAAAGCTACATCATTTACAATTAATATTACTTTCTTCTAAGGTGTTATTTCCCATTTGATAGACATATATATTGTCTTGTAATGATCAAGCTGTTGGAATCTTTTGGAGGCTAGGCTGGTGCTCATCATGCTGACGGGAATAAAGATAGAGTCGGTCACCAGCAATTTTAAACATAACAAAAAAGCGCGTATTTATAACAACTATATGATATATATATATATATATATATGCATATAAGTTATAATTTATGGGGTTGGTAATTAGCTTAATTTTTCTTCATAATTTACAGCTATGTTTTATACATTCTTGCAAGTCAAATATGAAAAGTCCCAGAGCGCAGGCATTAAATTATTTGCTGCAACTTGCAACAAAACGACCTGTGTTTATAGTAGGTTGATAGTTGTTGAGAAAGAAATAGCAAAATGAAAACATTGTATATTCAGATATTATTATTTCCATGTAAATTACCGTCAAGTTTAGGATTTGACTTCGGTTGACTCAAATGACCTACTTCTAGAGACCATTGACTGTCAAGGGGGAAAAAAAACAAAAAGAAAAAAAAAAAGCAAATTTCATTATTCTGTGGTTTGACCCTGTCAAAGGAAACGTGGTGAATATAATTGAACTTGTATTAAATTAACAACTATTTGCATTAGGGTTCACTTTACTATAATATAAAATTAGCCTATATTGCAAGAGGTTAACGACAAATTCTTAGCATTAGACTTGTATTTGACTCTTTTTTTTTTTTTTTTTTTTTATTTTGATCCCCCTCGTATCCTAAGAAATATTATGATGCTTAGATTGCAAACGTCTTTTCAACTAAAATATCACATTAAAAAATTGAAAGAATTTATTAGTTAAATATGTATAATAATGTTATTGTAACAATATACAATAAACACAAATAAAGACACATGTGGACCAAATCCTTGACACATATTCAAAAAAAAAAAAAAAAAAAACATTTAGCTTGATGGCATGTTAGAGAACAATAATATCTATAGGTAATACTATTTCAGATGCGGTACTCCTTTTTGTTATCCTTATTAAAGCCTGCAAAAGTTTTTTTTTTTTTTTTTTTTTGAGTAGTAAAAGTAAAATTTTAGTCTTTAAATAATTTAGAAACGGTAATATATATGATGACTATGATGTTAAAAAATTAATACGTCAAGTAATCAAATGTCAAAATTAGACGTTGTAATTGTTAAACTTGGCAAAATTTAGATGCATATGAATTTGATATATCCTTAGTCAGATACTCCAAGAAGTAATGCAAAACCTTTTTATTTAATTAGTAATATTTCTCTTTTTAACCTTCGTTTCAAACATGCAAAACCCCATTTAAAGCATGTGTTAATTTCATTTTTTTAATGTAAAAAAAAAAAAAAAAAGAACCATTGGTGCTGAGTACAACTCCAAGAGTTTATTTATCAAATTTTTTGTTTTTGTTTTTGTTTTTGTTTTTTTAAATAAGGGATGAAATCATCAACTACTTCTTTGTTTCAGAGTAAAAAAATATCTACTTTAAATCCATGGTCGTAACCTAAGTCTCAGCACTGATGATTACTTAAGCTATTCTTTTTAATTATTTAACAATTTAACAATTAATAATTAGGGATTTATAGCAAAATAGGTTTTTTTTAAGAAGTTTTTCAATAAATGACTAAAGTTTTTAAAAGTTAGTTAAAAGATTTTTTTTCCTAAAATGGCTAATCAATTTTTTAAATGGTCAATCACTGATTAATTAAATAATAGTTAACAGTGATTGATTTACGATTAACCAATGATTAACCATAACATAAATAATCAAATTTCATAATTAATCACCTATTTTCATAATCAATCATTGATTGACTATTTAGTCAATGATTTATCGAATTTAAAAAATGATAAATGAGCATTTTTCTAAATAAAAAAAATTAGGCTATATATTAGATTATGTTATTAAAAAAAGCCACGCAACCTAATTTTTCTAATTATTATTATTTTTCTGTTTTTAAAATTGATCTTATCCATAGTGTTGATAACAATTAAAATTTGAAGAACAGAGAGACATAGTAGTTAATTACCCAAAAAAATAAAACTAAAATATTGGGAAACAGATACTTCACAGCTCACTTCCTCAAAAGTATCGAACTCTTAATGACGTTCTAGTCCTTCTTGGAAGTTATACTGGGTAATTTATAAAATTACGTAAACGTGTTTCATAAAAAGCAATTTAACTATTAAAAAAAAAAAACACACACACACACACACACACACAAACTTTTTGAACAGTTATTTTGTCAGTAAATCAAATTTTTTGAACGAATTAAAAAAAAAAAAAAGCATACACACAGTTTTAAACTTGATTATTGTATATTATACATAATTCTCCAACTTTTAATTTATGAAACGTTCGATTTTATGGTACGATATTTTATTTTGTACTACATAGTAAAACAATTTAATTGATTTTTCAACGGCCTTATATAAGCCTGGGAACAATTGTGTATTTCACATTTTTAAATTTTAATACAATAGACCATTTAAAATCAGTATAGTCAATTATAGAAACATAATGAGCCCCACCAACCAACTATGCAATTTCGTCACTTCATTGATACCAAAACCGCGTCTCCATGCTCTCTGGTAATGCTTATAGGACACTGAGATTTAAAGGTCAAATAAATATTAATAATTAATAAAATCATCTTTTTGTTTTCGTAGGCCCCAAAAACACAACTGGCCACAGCTGAGGCCTCACTGAGCCTTTCCTTTGTTACTTCCTTCGCCTTTTTGTTACATGAAAACCAACTATAAATATCACCTTATTTTAAAGCCATAACTCATCCATTCTCTTCTATTCTTCCCTTACTCCTATAACTTCTTTGCTACACAAAAACCACATCCATGGCTTCTCTTTCTTCCTCAAACTCGATCTTGCTTGTGTTCTGTATCGCCATTGGTTCATTGATTGCCGCATCGGCCGGCAATTTGAACCAAGATTTCCAGATCACTTGGGGCGATGGCCGAGCTAAGATACTCAACAATGGCGAGCTGTTGACTCTTTCTCTTGACAAGGCCTCTGGCTCCGGATTTCAGTCCAACAATGAGTATTTATTCGGCCAGATCGATATGCAGCTCAAGCTTGTCCCCGGAAACTCTGCTGGCACCGTCACTGCTTATTATGTAAGCTCTCTTGACTTTATATAATTACTACTCCACTGTATATATGTACAAGCATAAGTTTATTGAGCTAATGAGTTCTTGTTTGCCATGTTTGAAAATTTCAGTTATCCTCAAAAGGGTCGACATGGGACGAGATAGACTTCGAGTTCTTGGGAAACTCGACGGGTGAACCTTACACTCTTCACACCAACGTCTTCAGCCAAGGCAAAGGCAACAGAGAGCAGCAGTTCCATCTCTGGTTCGACCCGACTGCCGATTTCCACACCTACTCTATCCTCTGGAATCCCCAACACATTGTGTAAGTACTAAACACTAAATCATATCAATATTGTACTTTCTATGTGGTTTTCTTGATGGGTTTTCTTTAGAATTACTGAAAAGTACGTTGCTCTGTTGTTTTCAGTTTCTCAGTGGATGGTACACCAATTAGGAAGTTCAAGAACTTGGAATCGAAGGGAGTACCGTATCCGAAGAACCAGGCGATGAGAATATACTCGAGTCTGTGGAATGCAGATGAATGGGCCACAAGAGGTGGTTTGGTGAAGACAGATTGGAGCCAAGCACCTTTCACTGCCTCTTACAGAAATTTCAAAGCCAATGCATGTGTTTGGTCGTCTGGAGCTTCGTCTTGTGGTTCGAATTCCGTCAATTCGGATTCATGGATGTCTCAGGAGTTGGATTCAGCAGGAGAAGAGAAGCTGAAATGGGTGCAGAAGAACTACATGATCTACAATTACTGCACAGATGCTAAGAGGTTCCCCCAAGGATTTCCTCCAGAGTGCAGCATGGCTTAAAAGATGACAATCCTTTTTTTAATTATTATTATTATTTTTTGTCCGTGTATGTCTTGTCCACTTAAATATTTTTCATTCATTGTAATTTAATTCTTTTATTCTTATAATATAATTATTTCTTTAAAATAAAGACTATGATATTTTTCACCTTGTGTCTTGTTGGTATATTTTAGTGCTTATTTTATAATAATGAAGGCAGTTTCTCCACGCTCTCTTATTATTTGGATGCAAGTTCAATCCACGAGAATTAATTATATACAATGTTGGGGGGTGATCTTTTCGCTATGAGTCTCTTGTTCCCGATCGATCGGAGTTTTTTATTGATTATAGGAGTGTTGTTGAAATAGTCATTTATATGCTCGATGACTGATGTGTCTTTTTGATTTCCTATTGTTAGATTTCGGTATACATTTTACTCTCTTGTTCGTTTCATTAGAATTAACTAGTGGAATCAATTTGTAATTGAGGTTAAGTTTTCTTGTGTTATGAGGTCATTCAAAGTATTAATATTTTATTTTATTGATTTGAAATACAATTATCCTTTTTAAAAAATATGTATATATATATATATATATATTAAAAGTCTCAGTGCAAGGCATTAAATCATATGCTGCAACTTGCAACAAAACGACCTGTGTTTATAGTAGGTTGATAATTGTTGACAAAGAAATAGCAAAAGAAAAAATTGTAAATTCAGATATTATAATTATTTTGGGGCGTTAAATATTGTAGTCAAATTTAGGCTTTGGCTACAGTTGCCTCAAATGCTAGAAGTCTCAACTCCATTGATTCTCAGGAAAAATAAATGCAATTTTCTTAAAACTGAGGTTTGACCGGCCTGTGGAAGAAAACATGGTATATATAATTGACCTTGTTCTATTAACAATTATTTGAATTAGGGTTCACTTTACTTTAATATAAAATTAGCCTATACAGCAATAGATTAATGACAAATTCTTAGCTTTAGACTTGGATTTGACTCATATTTTCTTCTATTCTGATCCTCCTCATATCCTAAAAAAATATCATGATGTTTCGACTAAAAACATATTTTTAATTAAAATATTATATCATATTAATTAATTAAAAGAATTTGTTAGTTAAATATGTATAATGATATTATTATAGGTACATGAAAAAGATATAAATAAAAAGACAGATGAGCCAAATCAGTGACACGCAATCAAGGAAAATAAATTTATTTATTTATTTATTTATTTATTTATTGTAATACAATTCTTTTATTCTTTTAATATGTGTGCCAAGAACTCCGTGTAATTTTTGTACGTATGTCCCAAGCATATTTTATCCAACTCAAAAGTACACATTCAAAAGAAAGCAACACAAAAGGTTAAGATTCGTGTCTAAGAAATTGTAGTCTATCTTGTCTTTATTATTGAGAACAGACTGTTCCCAGTAAGTAGGATCCCCACACATTTCTTTGTCGTACGTATAGTACATATAGACCTACTGATACATATTTTCCTTTGTAGTTTTAGCCGAAAAGTTGGATACATTTGAAAAGCTTTCAAATTCCAATATTGCTTAAGCTACATTTATCAAAATGCGAAACCAATTGACATTTAAAAAAAAAAAATTATTCGCATTTATACTAACTGAATTATAGAGTCGTTCTCCTTTTGCAACTTTAACTTTAAAATTTTTAATTTTTCTTCTATAACTTTCAATCCTCTTTATTTGAATTTTGATTAAAGACAGACTAAAAAGTAGATAAATTAGACTTATTAAATCAATTCTGATTTGAAATATAATTTTTAGATTAAAATTATATGATCTTTTATAATTTTTATTAACATTAAAAAATAAAAATAAAAACTGATATGAAAATTTTATATTCAGATTTGCGAAGTTTACTCCTTTGTAAGGTGTTATTTTCTATTTGATAGACATATATATATATAAATATAGAAAAAAAAAAAAAAGAAGACATATATATATATATATATATAATATATATATACTTGTCTTGTAATGCCTCAAGTTGGTTGGAGATTATAGTTGCAATCTTTTGGAGGTTAGGCTGGTGCTCAGCATGCTGACGGAAACATATATATATATATATAGAGTCAGCCGCCACCACCACCAGCAGCTTTAGACGGTGTAAAAAAGCGCGTATTTTTAACAACTCTATAATATATATGCATATATGTAAACTATGTAATTAGCTTAACTTTCTTCGTAATTTGCAGCTATGTTTTACACTTTCTTGCAAGCCAAACATTAAAAGTCTCAGTGGAAGGCATTAGATTATACGATGCAACTTGCAACAAAACGACCTGTGTTTATTATAGTCGCTAGGTTGATAATTGTTGAGAAAGGAAATAGCAAAAGAAAACATTGTAAATTCAGATATTATTATTTTCGTGTAGATTACGATCAAATTTAGGATTTGACTTCGGCTGCCTCAAATGACATACTTCTCAACTCCATTGACTGTCAAGAGAAATAATAATAATAATAATAATAATAATAGTAAAGAAGCAAATTTCATCACACTGTGGTTTTACCCTTTAAAAGTAAACGCGGTAATTATGAGTTCACTTTACTATAATATAAAATTATACTATATAGAAAAAGGTTACTGACAAATTCTTAGTGCATTATTACTCTTGAATTCAACTCGTATTTTCTTTTATTACGATCCTGTGGCGTTCGATTGTTAGTTTACTTTTTTGCTTGAACTAAAAGGATTGTTAATTAAATACGCATGATGATATTATCATAGAAACACATAAAAAACATAAATAAAGAGATATGTTAGTCATACTCGTAACACGTAAAAATAAACTTCTAGTATTTAAGTAGTTTAAAATTAATAATATGATAGTTATGATGTTAAAAAATTAATACTTGAATCAAAAGTAATAAATGTCAAAATTTGACAAATGTTCTTGTTAACTTTAACACAAAAAATAGTATTCTTTTGGAGTAGTTTTTCTACTTAAAATACCAAAATTTAGAAGCATAGAATTTGAGATTTCATTAGAGAGATACTCCAAGAAAAAAACGAAAAACCTTTATGTCTAATTATTAATATTGTTCCTTTTTCTTGATTCATTTCAAACATGCAAAACCCTATTTAAAGGATGTGGTAATGTACAATTGTTTTTTTTTTTTTAATGTTAAAAAATAGAATCATTGGTGCAGAGTACAACTCCAAGAGTATGTTTATCAAAATTTAAAAACATATATAAGGTATGAAATTGTCAACTACCTCTTTGTTTTAGCATTTGTTTGATAAATTAATTGGGGATAAAATTTTTAAATTGAAGTTGATTAACTTTTTAAAAATTAATTATAATTTTTATTAATTTTTTAAAAAATTAAAAATTAAATTAAAAAATTTAGATTTAAGATGAAACAACAAACGTAGCATTAGAATAATAAATTTGTGTTCTAACAATGGCTGTAGGCTACTAACATCGCGTTAACGTTGCTAATAGCCGCCAACATCCGGCTAGCACTCAGCACTGACTGATTGATTGAGCTATTCTTTTTACTAATTTATTTATCTATCTATATATTAATTAATTAATTATTGTTATTATTATCATTAAAATCGATCTTATCCATAGTGTTGATTACAATTAAAATATTTCAAAAAAATAACAATTAAAATTTGAAAAATTACCAGAATGAAACTAAAAAGTTTGGGAAACAGATATTTTACAGCTCACTTCCTCAAAAATGTCAGACTCCTAGTGGCTGTGGTAATCCTTCTCGAAAGTTGTGCTCAGTAATTTTTAAAATTATGGAAACTTGTACCATAAAATTTTCTAGTAATGCTTATAGGACACTGCCATTTTGACAGTCTAATAAATTTTAATAGCAGCTGGCCACAGCTGAGGCCTCACTGAGCCTTTCCTTTGTTACTTCCTTGCCTTTTTCTAACATGAGAACCAACTACAAATACCACCTCATTTCGAAGCCTTAAACTCACCAATTCTCCTCTATTCTTCCCTTATTCCTTTAACTTCTTTGCTACACAAAGCCCACATCCATGGCTTCTCTTTCTTCCTCAAACTCGGCCTTACTTGTGTTCTGTATCGCCGTTATTAGCTCGTTGATCACCGCGTCGGCCGGGAATTTGAACCAAGATTTCCAGATCACTTGGGGCGATGGCCGAGCTAAGATACTCAACAATGGCGAGTTGCTGACTCTTTCTCTGGACAAAGCCTCTGGCTCTGGATTTCAGTCCAAAAATGAGTATTTGTTCGGCCAGATCGATATGCAGCTCAAGCTTGTCCCTAGAAATTCTGCTGGCACCGTCACTGCCTATTATGTAAGCTCTCTTGACTCGATATAATTTGTACTCCGCTATATATATGTACAAACATAAGTTCATAGAGCTAATGAGTTTTTGTTCGCCATGTTTGAAAATTTCAGTTATCATCAAAAGGGTCGACATGGGACGAGATAGACTTTGAGTTCTTGGGAAACTCGACCGGTGAACCTTACACTCTTCATACCAACGTCTTCAGCCAAGGCAAAGGCAACAGAGAGCAGCAGTTCCATCTCTGGTTCGACCCGACTGCCGATTTCCATACCTACTCTATCCTCTGGAATACCCAACAAATTGTGTAAGTTCTAGACATTAAAACTTCTCAATATTGCACTTTCTATGTGGTTTTCTTGATGGGCTTTCTTTAAAATTACTGAAAAGTTCATTGCTCTGTTTTTTTCAGCTTCTCAGTGGATGGTACACCAATTAGGAAGTTCAAGAACTTGGAATCAAAAGGAGTTCCATATCCGAAGAACCAGGCGATGAGAATACACTCGAGTCTGTGGAATGGAGATGACTGGGCCACAAGAGGTGGTTTGGTGAAGATAGATTGGAGCCAAGCACCTTTCACTGCCTCATACAGAAACTTCAAAGCCAATGCATGTGTTTGGTCGTCTGGAGCTTCGTCTTGTGGTTCGAATTCCGTCAATTCGAATTCATGGATGTCTCAGGAGTTGGATTCAGCAGGAGAAGAGAAGCTGAAATGGGTGCAGAAGAACTACATGATCTACAATTACTGCACTGATTCTAAGAGGTTTCCCCAAGGACTTCCTCCAGAATGCAGCATGGCTTAAAGATGGCAGACAGAACAACTAACTTTGAGTTGATTTTTTTTTTTTTTTTTGGAGTACCTATTAGATTATATAATTTATTAGGAATAAAATTCTTATATTGGCAAATAAATAAAAGATCACATGAAATGGCAAAAGTGGGAGTTTATTTTTATATTTGTCTTTAAATAAACAAAAATAAAAAATAAAAAAACAAAAAGAAAGAAAAGAAAAAAGCCACTGCAAAAGAAAGAAATATAAAACTAAAAAAAGTAAAATAGATCTGGTCAATTCATGCACACACAAAACAGCCAATGGAGTGAGCTTATGACTTTATAATTGGTCCGACAGCCATTACTTGCTTAAAATTCCAAGCATCTTCAGTGCTGTATCCATATACGTGAGACCATTTATGAAAAGTCGGTAAAAAAGACCGAAGATAGAGAAGAATGTTCGTGGTCGGAGGTTCGGCCTATCGACAGGTCTCTAGGCTTCAAATTTCATCTACGAGTTCATCGTCAAATGTTGAGACTTCGCAGTAGGTTCATACTATCTGTCGAGGAGGGTGGCTTCCAGATTCAAGCAGTGAATGGGGTTGGATTGTTGCCGGTTTCGAGTCGTTTTCGTGTGTGTGTTGGTCATCGTTTTGGCCTATTCCCATTAGAAGTTTCGGTCTGCAAGAGGAAGAGATTCATATGATGGTGTGTTTGTCGATCTTTGCTACCATCAGAGGTGCATGTTTATCAATTCCTTGCATTTTCTATCATTTTCTAACGCTGTTTGTTGAGGTGTCTCGCTCTCCTTGGTTTTTTATGTTTTGACTTATGAACTTCGTCATTTTTCATTAAGAAAAATGATGATCGTTCTAACATATCATTTTGATTGGATATTTGTCTGGTTTTATTTATTATTTGGTTTTGTTTTTCCGTCTGCAAACTCTGATTTTTTGTAGTTATATTTGTGTAACCTTGGTATTACGGATTTCTTGTAATTGCTCCGTCGGATGTTAAAGTATTTATTAAAGATTCATAAATATGCTAGATATTTTGTGTACTATTTTGGGTATATTTCTTTTGTAAAGTTCAGCATTCGTTATTTCTCTTTGTGGATACTTTATATATCTGGGAACAATTTTTCATTTTCAAAAATATATATGTTCAAATATGTCACCAATAGCGTAGAGTAAATATTTTCTGATCTTCCCATCAAGTTTAAAAAAATGTAAATGGATAAAGTAAAATTTTTTTCAAATTTCCTAATTTCCCCTTAAATTACCTCATATATATGCTCAACTCTTAGAACTTCTTGGTAGAAAGAAAAAAGAAAAAAAGAAGAAAAAGGACAATAAGGAGATTAGTGAAAGGATTTTGGGATCAATGATTATGATAGTAAAAAAAAAAAAAGGGAAAAATAAAATCAAATCAAATGAAAAAGGAGATGAATTAGGTGGACGATTTCAAAATTTTCAAAAAGAAATTATATATATATTTTTGTCATTTTCAATAAGAAGATATCTCACTTAAAAATAATAATAATAATAATAATAATAATAAGATATGAAAAGAGACAATTCAATACGTAATTAATTACTGCTAAAAAAACACGTTATTTTATCTTTGTATTTAACTATGGCGGTGATGGTCTTCCCTGAGAGTTGATGCCCCACACTCAACCAAGAATAAAATAAGATGGAAACAAAAACGCAAAAAAGAGAGCAATAGAAATATGAATAACCTTTTAAAAATAGAAAAGAGAGAAGAAAAAGAAAAATCTCACCAACCTCCCATTTTTTGTTATTATATCAAAACCGCGTCTCCGCGTCCCATGCTTACGTTATGCCTAGATTGTGCGACGTTGACAGACAATAAATTAATAATATTATTATTATTATTAAAATCAATGTTTTCTTACTCACTGAGCTGCCCATAGCCAAGACCTGGCACTGAACCTTCCTTGGCTACTTCTTCCCTTTTCGTGTACCGACTCAACATGAGCCATGTATATGTTTATATATATATATATATATATCACCACTCAACATACCCATAACTCATCACTCAATACTTCGCTCACATTTCTCTTTCTGTTCTTGTAACACTCCTCTACAAATTCAGATCAAAAACTCAAATATCCATGGCTTCTTTTCTCTCTCCTAGGATTTCGTTTTTGCCGATGTTTTCTGTCCTTGTTTGCTCTTTCATAGCTCTCTCTGCTGCAAATTTGAACCAAGATTTCCAGATCACTTGGGGCGATGGCCGAGCTAAGATACTCAACAATGGCGAGTTGTTGACTCTTTCTCTTGACAAAGCCTCTGGTTCTGGATTTCAATCCAACAAGGAGTATTTGTTTGGTCAGATCGATATGCAGCTCAAGCTTGTCCCCGGAAACTCTGCTGGCACCGTCACTGCCTATTATGTAAGCTCTCTTGACTTTCTATAATTAGTACTCCGCTATATATATGTGCAAGCATAAGTTTATTGAGCTAATGAGTTTTTGTTTGCCATGTTTGAAAATTTCAGTTATCATCAAAAGGGTCGACATGGGACGAGATAGACTTTGAGTTCTTGGGAAACTCGACCGGTGAACCTTACACTCTTCACACCAACGTCTTCAGCCAAGGCAAAGGCAACAGAGAGCAGCAGTTTCATCTCTGGTTCGACCCCGACTGCAGATTTCCACACTTACTCTATCCTCTGGAATCCCCAACACATTGTGTAAGTTCTAGACACTAAAACTTCTCATTATTGCATTTTCTATCTGGATTTCTTGATGAACACAGATTCAGCAAAAAGAGAGAGACACAGAGCACTACACAAGATTTCAAAAACAGGGTGTCTAGAAAATAG
This sequence comes from Ficus hispida, assembly GCA_025413025.1. Classification (NCBI taxonomy): domain Eukaryota; kingdom Viridiplantae; phylum Streptophyta; class Magnoliopsida; order Rosales; family Moraceae; genus Ficus; species Ficus hispida. Next base: position 6,666,044 of record CM046362.1, read on the forward strand.
TACATCTTTTACAATGAAAGGCTAAGATTTGTGTCCAAGAAATTGTAATTCATTTCTCTCTGTCGTAGGATTTAGTATAATTGGAGTGTCTTTATTATTCAGGACAGACTGTGTCCAGAAAGTAGGATCCCCACACATTTCTTTTTCAAACGTATAGTCCATATAGAACTATTGATGCTTATATTCCTATGTACGAATTGGGTGGGTCCTGGAAAGTTGAGAAATTAATCTTGTTAAACTCATTTTGTTCGGATTTAATTATAAATAAATGGAAAACGATCGTAGTTAATTTACTTTTTTTTCTATTTGTTTTTAATATAAATTTTAATAAATTGATTAAGTGGGGGTAAATTTAAAGTTTAGGGATGAAATGAGAGTTTTTAAAGTTCAAAAAATAAAGTGAGAATGATCAAAATTCAGGATTATAGATGAAAATAATCTTTAAAAAAAAAAACACCTAAAAGATTTGGGAACAAAGAGACATTTCGGCCCAATTTGGTCCGTTAGTTGGAGTTAAAATTTATATATTGGAGTTAGTTAAATTTTCAAAAAAAAATAATAATAAAATTTTTTGTTGACTTATTAAAAAAAGATAAAAACTGAGTTGGAGATGAAGAACCAAACATACACGATCGTTCGTAATGTATTAACTCTTTTGGGGTGGTGTTGGTCATTCTTGACACTACTACTTCAAAACAGAGTTATGAAACAAATACAATCAAAAGGGCTAAAAGCTTTGAAAAGAAAACAGAGAAGACAGCCTACCAACCGCTCAATTTCGTCAAAGTAAGTTCTCACAATTAGGATGGACGCTAAATAGGTTTACGATTGCTATTTATTAAATAGAAATAAAAATATTTTCAGATTTGAATATGATAATTTCTATCCAAAACCCTCTTCTCTCACTCATTGAGTCTCAACAGGATTAATTCTTTTATTTATTTATTTATTTATTGTAATACAATTCTTTAATTCTTTTAATATATATCCAAGAACTCCATATAATTCTTTTTACGTATGTCCCTCCATTTTTTTATCCAACTCAAAAGTACACATTCAAAAGAAAGGAACACAAAAGGTTAAGATTTGTGTGGCTTTGTTTGGTTTAGTTAGTTTAAACTAACCATTTCAAACTTTTTTTTGTCTTTTTCCCCAAAAATTTTTGTCTTTTTCCCAAAAAGTTTTTTATCTTTTCTAAAAAGTCAACATAATTTATTATTTAAACTTAAAAATCTTAACTCAAACTTACACACCAAATACCCTATTAAGAAATTGTAGTTTTTCTTGTCTTTATTATTGAGGACAGACTGTTCCCAGGAAGTAGGATCCCCACATGTTTCTTTGTCGTACATATAGTACATATAGGACCTACTGATACATATTTTCCTTTGTAGTTTTAGCCGAATTGTTGGATACATTTGCAAAATTTCAATATTCCTTAAGCTACATTTATCAAAACGCAAAACCAATTTACATTAAAAAAAAAAAAAAAGTTATTCTCGTATACAGCAACTGATTTATAGAATCATTCTCGTTTTGCAATTGAAACTTCAAAAATTTTAATTTGTCTTCTATAACTTTCAATTTGTCCACTTAACTTGAATTTTAATTAAAGACAGACTGAAAAGTAAAGAAATTAGATCTTATTAAACCCATTCCGATTTGAAATATCATTTTTAAATTAAAGTTAGTTGGCATTTTAAAAATTAATATAATTTTTATTAATTTTTAAGAAAAAAAAAGATTAAAACTAATACAAAAAACTTAAATTCTAAGCTTGCTTTCTTCTAAGGTATTATTTCCCGTTTGATAGACATATATATATATATATTATTATTTTCTACAGAAAAAAAAAAAAGAAGACATATATATATACATATATATACTTGTCTTGTAATGCCTCAAGTTGGTTGGAGATTAGGCTGGTGCTCAGCCTGCTGACGGAAACATATATAGAGTCAGTCACCACCACCAGCAGCTTTAGACGGTGCAGAAAAACGCGTATTTTTAACAACTCTATAATATATATGCATATATATATATATTATAATTTATGGGGTTGGTAATTAGCTTAACTTTCTTCGTAATTTGCAGCTATGTTTTACACTTTCTTGCAAGCCTAATATTAAAAGTCTCAGTGGAAGGCATTAGATTATACGATGCAACTTGCAACAAAACGACCTGTGTTTATTATAGTAGCTAGGTTGATAATTGTTGAGAAAGGAAATAGCAAAAGAAAACATTGTAAATTCAGATATTATTATTTTCGTGTAGATTACGATCAAATTTAGGATTTGACTTCGGTTGCCTCAAATGACCTACTTCTCAACTCCATTGACTGTCAAGGGAAAAAAAAAAAAAAAGCAAATTTGTAATCGTACTGTGGTTTTACCCTGTAAAAGTAAACGTGGTAATTATAATTGAATTTGTATAATGTTTTTTTTTAACTACTATTTGCATTAGAGTTTACTTGACTATAATATAAAATTAGACTATATAGAAAGAGGTTAATGACAAATTCTTAGCGTATTAGTACTCTTGAATTCGACTCATATTTTCTTTTATTACGATCCCCTCATGTCGTTATGAAAATATCATGATATTTCCAGTGAAAATGTAATTTCAATTAAAAAATTATGTCGCATTAATCTATTAAAAGGATTGTTAGTTTACTTTTTTTCCTGACCTAAAAGGATTGTTAGTTAAATATGTATAATGATATTATTATAGGAACAAAAAAAAACATAAATAACGAGACATATTCGTCAAATATGTGACAATTGTTCTTGTTAGCTTTAACACAAAAAATAGTATTCTTTTGGAGAGTAGTTTTTCTACTTAAAATACCAAAATTTAGAAGCATAGAATTTGATATTTCATTAGAGAGATACTTCAAGAAAAAAAAAATGAAAAACCTTTTTGTTTAATTTTTAATATTGTTCTTTTTTCGTAATTCATTTCAAACATGGAAAACCCTATTTAAAGCATGTGGCAATGTACAATTGTTTGTTTGTTTGTTTTTTTTTTTTTCTTCTTAATGTTAAAAAGTCTAATCAGTGGTGCAGAGTACAACTCCAAGAGTATGTTTATCAAAATTTAAAAACATATATAAGGTATGAAATTGTCAACTACCTCTTTGTTTTATAAAAATAAATTTATGTTCTAACAATGGTTGTAGGCTACTAACACCGTGTTAACATTGCTATTAGCCACCAACATCAGTCTAACACTCAGCACTGACTGATTGATTGAGCTACTCTTTTACTAATTTATTTATTTATTTATCTATCTTTATATTAATTAATTTTTGTTATTATTATCATTATTTATTGATATTATTTTAAAGACAATGGGTTGTCTCTTGGTACATAGTATCGATGAAGATCGTTAATATTGGCTAGAATTAATTCATACACACGATTTCATAATATATATTTTTTAATGTTTCTAAAATCGATCTTATCCATAGTGCTGATTACAATTAAAATATTTCAAAAAATAACAATTAAAATTTGAAGAACAGAGAGGCGTAGTTGTAAATTACCAGAATAAAACTAAAAAAGTTGTGAAAGAGATACTTTACAGCTCACTTCCTCAAAATATCAGACTCCTAGTGGCAGTGCCAGTCCTTCTTGAGAGTTATGCTCGGTAATTTTTAAAATTATGGAAACGTGTACCATAAAAAACACATGAATTTAACCATTTTTTTTATTAAAAAAAAAAACCCATGAACTTTTTGAACAGTTACACGGTCGGTAAAACACATTTTCAAACAACACCTCAAATTCATATCAAATTAAAATTGAAAAAATAATATTATTAATTTAATAAACAAATTTGATTAATGTTTAACAATAAAATAATCATGTAAGAAATTTTTGGTATGAGATGCATAATTTTTCAACTTTTTAATTTAATGAACAAGAAAATTGTTACAATAAAATTTTGTACATGTAGAGATTGAATAAATTTATGTCTTTATTATTATAATAATTTTTCAACAATATGATTTATGACTGAAAGTAACTATATATTTTACATTGTAAATTTTTAACATGAACACCTATTAAAGTATGTCACAAAAAAATTAAATCAAACAATTAAAATAATTTCTTTACTAATAGCACAAACTTAAAGAGCTCCTATGGCAGAGCCTTTACAAAAATAAAGCATCTACTTTGAGAGGGAATTTAAAGAAAGAATATCACAAAGAGTTCCAACCAACCTTGCAATTTCGTCACTTCATTGATACCAAAACCGCGTCCCCATGCTCTGGTAATGCTTATAGGACACTGCGATTTTGACAGTAAAATAAATTTAAATAATTAATGAAATCTTCTTTTGTTTTCATTGGCCCCAAAATAACAACTGGCCACAGCTGAGGCCTCACTGAGCCTTTCCTTTGTTACTTCCTTTGCCTTTTTCTAACAATGAGAACCAACTATAAATACCACCTCATTTCAAAGCCTTGACTCATCAATTCTCTTCTATTCTTCCTTTACTCCTATAACTTCTTTGCTACACAAAACCCACATCCATGGCTTCTCTTTCTTCCTCAAACTCGGTATTGTTTGTGTTCTGTATCGCCGTTATTAGCTCGTTGATCGCCGCCTCGGCCGGGAATTTGAACCAAGATTTCCGGATCACTTGGGGCGATGGCCGAGCTAAGATACTCAACAATGGCGAGTTGTTGACTCTTTCCCTTGACAAAGCCTCTGGTTCTGGATTTCAGTCCAACAATGAGTATTTGTTCGGCCAAATCGATATGCAGCTCAAGCTTGTCCCCGGAAACTCTGCTGGCACCGTCACTGCCTATTATGTAAGCACTCATGACTCGATATAATTTGTACTCCGCTATATATATGTACAAGCATAAGTTGATAGAGCTAATGAGTTTTTGTTTGCCATGTTTGAAAATCTCAGTTATCATCAAAAGGGTCGACATGGGACGAGATAGACTTTGAGTTCTTGGGAAACTCGACCGGTGAACCTTACACTCTTCACACCAACGTCTTCAGCCAAGGCAAAGGCAACAGAGAGCAGCAGTTTCATCTTTGGTTCGACCCGACTGCCGATTTCCACACCTACTCTATCCTCTGGAATCCCCAACATATTGTGTAAGTTCTAGACATTAAAGCTTCTCAATATTGCACTTTCTATGTGGATTTCCTGATGGGTTTTCTTTGGAATCACTGAAAAGTTCATTGCTCTGTTTTTTCAGTTTCTCTGTGGATGGTACACCAATTAGGAAGTTCAAGAACTTGGAATCGAAGGGAGTTCCGTATCCGAAGAACCAGCCGATGAGGATATACTCGAGTCTGTGGAATGCAGACGACTGGGCCACCAGAGGTGGTTTGGTGAAGACAGATTGGAGCCAAGCACCTTTCACTGCCTCATACAGAAACTTCAAAGCCAATGCCTGTGTTTGGTCGTCCGGAGCTTCGTCTTGTGGTTCGAATTCCGTCAATTCGAATTCATGGATGTCTCAGGAGTTGGATTCAGCAGGAGAAGAGAAGCTGAAATGGGTGCAGAAGAACTACATGATCTACAATTACTGCACAGATTCGAAGAGGTTCCCACAAGGCCTTCCTCAAGAATGCAAGATTGCCTAAAGATAACAGAACAAGTTTGAATGTGTGCTCGTCTGATGTGCTGATAAAGTTATTATTCTTTTTGTAATATGATTCTTTACTTAGCTTCAAATTTTATTAGTGTAATGTGTAAGGTTATTATTTTGTACTTGCCAGTTTTATGGAATGATATTTTGAAGCGATATAGAGGCAAACAACCTTTTTTAAAGAAGTTTTTAACAAATGACCCAAATTTTTTAAAATTAGTTAAAAAGATTTTTTCTTTAAAAATAGTTAATCAATTTTGTAGTTGTGATTGATCATATTCATTGATTAACTCCGAGTCAATCACTGATTGATTCCAAGTACATCACTGATTGATAATAATATATCATCAATTTTGTAGTCCGTCACTAAATAACCATAAGTAAATAAGTGATTGATAAATATAAATCACTAATTTTTTTAATTAATTATTGATAAATCAAAAGTAAATCAGTGATTTGTCATTAAGAAAATAAAATAAAACAACAATTCTGGCTTAATCCTGCGCCACCCCCCCCCCCCCCCCACCCAAATTCTCGATTATCTCTCTCTCCCCTTTGCTTCTCTCTCTTCCTCGCAGATATGCAAGCAAATCGTCGCCAGAGAAGACAAAACCAATTGACCAAAATATACGCATCAAGTCATTTAATTAAATAAATAAAAGTGAGACTGTCTATTAAATTAGATAATTTAAATAGGCCAGTTAATTTAATTTTCCTATTTTGAATAATAGTAAACATTTATTTGTAACGGTTAATACTTTGCAATTTTATTAGAATTTACAGCTTTTACTTGTTCATTGAAGAGCCCCATCAGTCAACTGCAACATTCTTTTGTTACTTCTCAACTATTTCTGTCTAAGAAAGTCTTTTTTTTTTTTTTTTGACAAACCTGTCTAAGAAAACTTCTACTTTCAAGTTACTAACATCTTTGCCGCAGAACAATTTTTGAAATCCAACTAGATTATATTGGTGAACCCGATGCTACCTACAACATTATAGGCTCAATTTTTGTGACCTATTTTTATGGGTTTTTTTATTTTTTTATTTAACTTACTTACTTACCTAGGCCTCATTCGGGAATACATTTGGAGACGGTATTTTGGAGGTTGGTTATGGTTTGAGTCTTAAAAAATATATGCTAATTAGTGAAAATAAACTGTTTGGAATGAAAAAGTATAAAAACTTAAATTGTGTTCAGAAAAAAAAAATAGCAATATGAATCTTGTTTTGTTACTCTCAAAATTTATATAATTGGAAAAAATATATATCTTATCTCGACTTAAAATGATAAATTTATAGACTTTAAAGTTTGAGTTTTTTTAAATATTTAGAAAAATAAATAGTAAAATGGGAGAAAAATGACAAACCAACTTGTAGTTTCCAAAAGGGTTCCCAACGGAGTTTACTTACAGGGGTGGATGGAGCTAAAGACCGAAAGGAAGCACAAAATCCCCGTGGATTTTTGAAAATTTAATTCTAACATCTTTAAGTTTTGGAAATTCCAATGACCTCAGTTTTTTCCTAAATGACAAACTGTTTTACAACTTTATCCTTTATTTGTCCCTTGAGAATTCTTTTAATTATTACATTCACATAATTTTTTTTTTTTTTAAGGAAACGTTCACTTCCATTATAAGTTTTGATTTTTAAGTACTCTTATTTATATAAATCAAAATCAACTATACTAAATATATAATTTCACAATTTGTCTAACTCTAAACTCTAATATTAAATTAGACTCTATTACAGGTTTAGCACCATATTAGGGGAGAAAAAAACAAAGATACAAATACATAAAGATGGTAAAATATTTTAGCGTTGTAGTTTGACTTGTTGCCTTGATGATATAGGCGAAGCACAAACGGCAACTGCGTGTTCTTAGATGAGATAATAATAATTTGATGTCTTGGTCTTATTCTAAGCAGAAGATGGTGTCTCGATCTAGCAGAGTCCCAAGTATCAAGCACTACTTGCAAACAAAGCCACTAAACTCCTTGCTCAAAGAAATTTCTTGTGCCTCTGTTTAAAACTCCTCTTACTTGTAAGATCTGTTGTCCCGAATTTCTTATCTCATCGGTTGTTCCTCTAATAATGTTATGCCAAATCATCTGAATTTAAAAAATTTACTTGTGTTTGGTTCGCCAGTTGGAAATGAAATTTTTAAGTTGGAGTTAGTTGACTTTTCAAGAACTAGTTATGAGAAGTACTTTTCAGAAAAATACAAAAACTGAGATGAACAGGAACAGTTTAGTTTGAGTTAAACTGTAATGTCAAACGAAACATTATTCATATAAAAAGTGTTTAATATTAGAAATTCTTCAACAAATTAAGTGTTTAATACTATTAAGGGGACAATCATTGAGACATGAAAATGAGACAGCAGATCTAGAATCGTACTAGATGGGCAATTCTAGTTTTAACTTTAATATCTTTATTTTCCTTTTTTTTTTTTTTCTTTTTTGTGCTAAAAAATTTATTCTTCTTTTTTCTCAGCCTCATGGAAGTGGATAAAGAACTCTTGCGTAGTCGGTAACTACATGCATTTTTTTCTCATGGTCCGTTTGAGTGGGTTGTTTTTTTTTTTTTTTTTTTTTTTTTTTTTTTTTTTTTTTGATAATTCAAAAGAACGGTAACAAATGGTTATCAAAGTCAATAACCATCACATGTGATCTCTTTTGGATTATACACCTTTTCACCCTTTATAGAATGTGGTACATAATTTTAGTGACTCGCTATATATCCAACTATGTACCAAATACTTCAGCGGAAAAAACCAAAGAAGGTAGCAAATGGAATCCTAAACACCAATAACAATACACTTCTCTTAACATCATTTATGAAAATCCCAAATCATAATTCCTGTGAATTTCTTTTCACTTTATCCACTACTTACAAGTTGCAAAGCAACATGTGATACTTTTCACCTTTTTTTTTTTTTTTTTGCTCAGGTGTTATTTTCATCTTTCTTTTAATGCTCAAGTTGTTGGAGATTATAATTGCAATTATCTTTTGGAAGCTAGGCTGGTGCTCAGCATGCTGATGGGAACATATTCAACCAAAACAAGTACCTAATCAAGTCCTTTGCTCTAAAAAACAGTGTCAAAAAAGAGTGTAAAACAAACAATTAATGGGGTTGGTTAGTATAATTTGTTTTCTTAGTGGGATCTTTACAGCTATTATTTTTTCACTTTCTCGGAAGCCAAACAACTGTCCACAGCTTATCATGCATATTTCATACATACCACCCCCTTCTTTCCCCACTTTTTTCCTATGCTTTTCACTTCCCATGCAAATTTTCTCAATTTTCCACCTCCTATAAATACCAACCCTTGTTCAAAACATGACATAAAAAATTTTCTTCACTTAAAATACTAAAATTTTCTTCTCCATGGATTCACTGCTTCTCTTGATGCCACTTCTAGTGCTTAGCTCATTGATCATGTCCTCGAGTGGTAACTTCCACCGCGATTTCAAGATCACATGGGGAAATGGACGAGCTCAGATAATCAACGACGGCAAGCTTCTCACTCTTTCACTAGACAAAGCCTCGGGCTCGGGATTTCAATCCAAGAATGAGTATCTATTTGGGAAAATTGATATGCAACTCAAGCTTGTGGCAGGAAACTCTGCTGGAACTGTCACCGCATATTATGTAAGCCGTTTTGATTAGGATTATTTTCTAATCCGTTCTATTATTTCTCTTTTTTTTTCGTTTATATTGATTTTGATTTTTTTGGTTTTTAGTTTTCCTCGAAAGGATCGGCTTGGGATGAGATAGACTTCGAGTTCTTGGGAAACCTAAGCGGCGATCCTTACATCCTCCACACCAACGTCTTTAGCCATGGCAAAGGGAATAGAGAACAACAGTTCTATCTCTGGTTCGATCCAACGGCTGATTTTCATACCTATTCCATTCTTTGGAACCCTCGGCACATTGTGTTAGTATTTCTCTAAAGTTTTAATATTTAATTCAGTCACGTTTTCATGTAATAGTTTGGCAAACATCTTCTATCACATGTCAATTTCACAACATCTTGATCAATTATTTTTACCTAAGATAACTTTCATTGGATCACAGGATGATAAATAACAACTTCCAACTTTATTAGTGAGCAAAAAAAAAAATTTATCATTTAGGTACCAAACCGTGTAACCTTCATGATTAATAACAGTGAGTAAAATTATTTTTGTCCTAAGTTTTCATTCAAGCATTTAAATAAATAGAATATAATTTTTTTTATTAATTAGAAAAATAGTTGTCAATTTTTGTTTGACCGTCTTCAATCAATAAAAAAATATGTGTGAATGTTTGTCAGTCAATCAATCACGAATTAACTTCTTGTTTTTTTTTTTTTTTTTCTAATTTTATAAAACTTCAAACTATTTATTAAAAAACTTCTTAATAAACAACCATTTACGCACACATACCTTTTAAAGTTTTCTTTTTTCCTCGAAATGAATCCTAGTTTTATCATTTCAACTTGGATTGGGTTAATCCCTTCTCCTCTCTTGGTTCAGATTCTACGTCGATGGCACGCCCATTAGAGAGTTCAAGAACTTGGAATCAATCGGGGTCCCGTTTCCAAAGAGCCAGCCAATGAGGATATACTCGAGCCTCTGGAACGCAGACGATTGGGCAACAAGAGGAGGACTTGTGAAGACTGACTGGAGTCAAGCTCCTTTCACTGCTTCTTACCGAAACTTCAATGCGAAAGCTTGCGTTTGGTCCAATAGATCTTCTTCTTGCCACGGCACATCGGGCTCGTCTTCTTGGCTCTCCGAAGAGCTTGACACTGCCGGTCAAGAGAGGCTAAGATGGGTGCGGAAAAACTACATGATATATGATTATTGTACAGATACCAAGAGGTTTCCTCATGGTCTCCCTCTTGAATGCAGGAGTGCTTCCTAGTGATGGAAATATAAGACTTAATCTTAAGTCTTTCCATATGTTGTCTAGTTAATTAGTACTTAGTTTCTAAAATAAAAAAGTGTTACCTTTTTGTTTATTTATAATTATTCTGTGTTATCAATTTAATGTTCCAATCTTTTATTCTTATTGTCTTTGTTATTGCCTATAAATATAAATATATATATATATTTTCTTGTTTCATTGTTTATGAATACAGAGCAATCTGTGATCGACTGGGGGCTTCCACCCATATTAATTATATCTTAAAATACTTTATATTTTTTTTCTCATTTTGCCCTTGCTTATTTTATTTTATTTTATTTTATTTTTTAATGAAGAGAAGAGGCAATTGATACCAAAGTAAAATTAAGCATCCTAACTAGGTTGACATCAAAAACTTTGACGCATCCTATACTTGTAATGACCAGACTTTTCGAACCGTTAATCAACTTACTTATTATTAATTCATTTCGTCTTAATACTTATTTATGTTAGGTCAAAAAATATAGAAATTAAAAAAAAATCATATTCGTACTTTAAGAGTTAAATATACTAAAATTTTTAACCAATGAAATTGAAATTTTTAGATAATAAATATCCTATTAAAATTCATACTTAGATAATTTTTAAAAAGCTATAGCATTATGTGAGTTAAAGAAAATACACTAAAGTCTTTTTCTCATAAAATACTTTTACAAGTTTAGGAGTACCAAAACATTGAAAATACAGTTATAAATATAATCGATACAAAATAATTTAAGAAGTCTAAATACGAAAATTAAATTCGTGGTGGTATCTCACTCCTATCATTCATCACCTCCACACTACTTCGTCAGTTCAGAAAACATCTAAATGACGTGTTACTTACCCGTGTTACTTACAATATGAACACATACGCATATGAGCTTTTACTCAGTAAACACAAACTATATCTCATAAAATATTTTCATAGATCATATCATCATATGTCACAATATGAATGTTTAAAATGTATGTAATCTATATATGTTCAATTATATTTCTTATATATATATATATATATATATATTGTCTACTTAAGGGTCTCATGTTGTACCCATATGCATGCAACCAATGGGAGTTGGAGGAGCGACCCTCCAATAACCTTCAAGATCATAACTTATAAATTTTCGTTCTTATCATATCCTCTCACTAATTAGAGGTTGATACGACTTTAATCATACCTTTAATCAGCCTCATTCTTATTAATTGTAACCATATGTATAATTATCATATTACGTGTCACTATACATCTATCATTATGACATAAATATCTGTAAGATATGTCGATCATATTAGTACAAGAGAAATTATGTACGTCAAATGCTTAATCAAAGCAATACATATAACTCATATACTAATCACATCATCAAAGTAAATCATAGCAAATATAGAACATCAACAAAGAAAAACATTTTGTTCCACGTTATAGGTGAGGTTTGTACTTACTTATCTTATATGCTTAAAATTCGGGAATTGTAACTTCTACTACGTTAGTTCGAAGAATTGTCTTTATTTAATAATACCTCGTCATTAGAGTGAATCATGGTTATATATATGTATTATTATTATTTTTATATAAATTGAGGTGATTAATTTACTTCCATTATAACTAACCTTAATAATTAATTCCTATTAATTATTAAGTGTAAAAGAAAATTCTACTAATTATCATTAATTTAATTGATTAATTATCAATTAATTAAATAGCTAATTAATCAATCAATCAATTAATTAATTAATTAGGTAATCCTTAATTATTACTTGAAAAATGATAAATCAATTACATAATTTTTATTGACTAATTAGTAATTATATCCTCAATAATTAATTATATTCTTTAAATATTCGTTCTCATTTATTAATTAATAATTATGCTATTTATTAATGATTAATTAATCTCTAATTAATCATCCATTATTATATTAATAATCATATTAATAATTAATTATTAATTAATCTCTAATTTATCATGCATTTTAATTATGTAATTACTCAACACAATAATCTTGCTTACATAATTAATAATCACTTATTAGCTCTTATAATTAATTAATTATTTATTTATTTTATTAATTACTAATTAATTTTCTTAGCATAATTACATTTTGTTATATGTATTTCACCTTGGTGACAAGAAGTTGCCTAAGTGTATACCCTTAACCCTTAAATGGGTTGTGTTTAATCTAGTATTGGGCTTGTAAGGCCCAGACCCATTAGTTATGATCATTTAGTTGGGCTAAGATAGTCTCCTGGTGTATGTCTTGTAATCCTCTGGTTTACTCTGTCTTAGTCCATCTAAAAACTTACGATTCAACTTTACAAAGTTAGGATTTTATGCATAATTTTATTATACACTTCATATCAACTCATTTCATCAATATTTATGTCCATATATTATGACTTACCCTTATCTCACATTTTTAATGTTTAATCATTTTATCGATGTAAGATCTGAATTTGTAAGATTTATTTAAATTTGTGTATAATTCTATTTTAGATATTTAATGACTCATTGGAAAGCTTAAAGTATCTAATTTTTGTTCTTATTATTTACTTTTCAAAATTTCAGGGGTTTCAAATCTTAATATGGACATTTTTGTTAGCAACTCATAGTAAAATCTCAGTTTACTGGATTGCAATATAATATTATGTGATTTATTAAAAATTACGTATATATCCATTTTATACGCATGATAAATCATTGCAAATCTTGAGATGTTTACTTTAACATAAATTTTTTCATAAATTTTTTTTTTTTCACTTTTTGAGCTTTTCTTACTGCATATTTAGGTTTTTCTACTGTTGGTTTCACGTTTGTACTAATACCAAATTTGTAGTTAAAGTTAGAAAGATCATAGCAATTCACTTATAAGTCTAAATATGGCAAAAGATATGTTATTGGAAAGGTTATAATGTTAGTTTACACATCGAGAATATTTTTATATTATGTACTACCCAAAACATATAAAACTCGTGATGAATATAGGGTTCTAGCAAAAACTCTTAGTTCGTAGTATAGAATTTTAAAATTCACCAAAAATTACATATTTATCCGTTTGAGGTGCGTAATACCTTGTTGGAAAGCTTATGGAATTTAGGTTTTAGATATATAACTTATGATCCAAAATTTTGCATTTAAGAGGCTCGGATTTCATAAAACCTATGACTATACTGTACCCCAGAGGTTCCTTTTCTCTCTAGTTTTGTGTCATAACTTCAAATGTACATAACTTTAGACATACAAAAGCAAACTAAGTGATTCCAAAGTCTAAAATGAAGCTTATTCTCTGTAAAATCTTATTGTATACTTTATTTTTCATTTCAAAGTTTCTAACTTATGCCATATCATCACAACTACCACAAGCTCTAACAAAGTTTGTAGATTTTATCGAAATGCTCCGTGGATCTCTAAGATTCGGACCTCAAAGTTCTTCTCAAAAATTTTCCTAGGTAATAAAGAGTCTAACATTAAGATTTTAACTACATAACATGCTTTAGTTCTTTAAAAATAACCAAAATAGAAAGAATCCACTAGGTTACATCTAGTAACACATCTCTAACTCCACTTCATACTTCTTTGAACTTGGTAATGGGTTGCTTGGAGCTTAAAATGGAGGGATGAAGATGTTAGAGGGGTGTTGGACATGGAGAATAGTGTTGGTGGTTTTTGAGCTTGGTGGTGGCTAGATAAGCTAGGTTTTAGAGCTTAACTTATGTGAGAATGAAATGGGATGTTAGGGTTTACTTTTAGCCAATATGTGTGTTAAATTGGGCTGTCTTTTGAGAGGTAAAAGTGGAAAATAATTTCCGATTTTCAGTTTGAAATGGCGACACTTTGAAGGTTTGGTATTTTTATTGTACAAAATGAAGACAAATGGTCCCCTTCAACTTGTACCTTTAGGTCAATTTCAAGTACTTGCTTCTTGTCATTTTTGCCTAAATTAACCATACCAATTCTTACTTGTATTTGCATGTATGCACAACACACTACATTCACCTTAATTCAAACCTCTTCTTGCTTTTTGTCCAGTAATATCCGATTCTCCCTCTAACTCTCCCATTTTATTTTTGTTTTTCTTTCTTCCAATTTTCCATCCATTGATCAAGGGTAATCATCTTTGATCTCACCCATTTGATCATCCATCACACTAATTCTTAACCTAACCTCTAATTGGTCACTTAGTGTCCAAAACTTAGCCATTGATTCGCCTAGGATCCTTTCACATGAAATCTACACCATTGATTTTCAATCTAATCCCAGTTCTTGATCAATCCTCTACTTTTGGATTTACTCCTAATCAATCATAACCATTCATCTCCTATCTATGTGACACATTAATTTTCCTAATCATATCCTCAATACTTAAATATTGATATGATAAAAATAAATACTAAGGTCATCAAATTGACCTATTAATAAAAGTTGGGGGTTCCTTTCCAAAAATTAACATTTATCCCTCTAATACAACATAATAAATTTTTGTTTGAATTTATATGTCGTTCGATTCATTTTCTATGTATCTATAATTTCTAATTTAAATAAAAAAAACTCAACATTATTAGATCATCGAAATCATCATATTGATGATACATATAAAATTATTCATGATCTTGAAATTTTATATTCATCAAAATAATTCATTAGAAGTATATTAATGAAGGAAATCCATTATAATAATTCATGAAATTAAGTTTATGAATTTCTAGGATGTCACAATACTAAGCCCCTAACTCAATTTATTAAAATAAAAAGAAAAATTATCCCAAAACATTATAATCCCCACAAGAATTCCCACCCAGACTAAAAGCCACATAATTAACTTAACGTTAATACCATTTACACCCGACTCTACCTAAAGGTAAAGAGTTCGAATCCCTACATCCCCAAATTCAAAAAAATATTGAACAAGTAAATATTTGAGCTTAAAATTTCTCAAAATGATTGAAATATTTGTTTATCATTTTAATACTTTTAATACAGATTAGGAAGGATATTCATAATATTTTCAAAATATTAATTACTTCACTATAGATATTTTGTGATTTATTTTACAATCACATGAAACGTTTTATACATTTTCCTATAAAAAAGAGAAGTAAAGTGATATTTAGGCTAAATAAAAGGGTGTTTGTGATATTTTGTTAATTATATAACCAATATATATACACAAACACAGAGTCATGATCTAACGTAGTTATAGGCATAATCTTATAGTAATTCAGATATAACTCCAATACAAAGATGTGGAGCTCAAACTCCTCATTAAGGATAGCAGTCTTTTGTGGATGTGTGATATAATGATCCCACCATTCTTGTAATTGTCCAGTAAATCCTGTAATAATAGCAAATGTTGTATCAGCATCGCTATTACTAGGCCCTCGCCTGTAGACCTTCAATATGAAGATGAAATTTGGCATGGAACTTCCTATGATGGAAAGTCCATCGTCGAATGGAATATTGACGGTTTTCCGGAATATCAGATCGTGAGAGTCATTAAAAACATGATGATATATGCTTCTGCATGTAAGCTCAACGGCAATAGCGATGCTGATACAACATTTGCTATTATTACAGGATTTATTAGGCAGTTATCAGGATGGTGGGATCATTATATACCATTTCTCCCAGGACATATAAAAGCAGAGGAATAGTAATACGGAAAGTATAGGAAAACAAAAATAATAACTGGAGTATACAAATAAAATATCTTTGAAATTGAAAGCATACTTAAAAGAACTTACATAAACTGTTGAAGAAGTGGTAATCTTTAGCTCGAGATTCCGATTACAGTAGGTACAGCATTTACACTCAAAGCACACTTTAAACACTCTCAAAACCACACTGAAAACACTCTTAAAAAGCACTCAGAAAATACACACTTAAAAGAGAAGCACACTCAAAAGAAAAACACACTCGAAATATTTTACATATTTTTTCCCTGTTTTAAGGGTGATAAACCACGAATGAGAGTTTTGAGTATTTTGGTAGTAGAGAGTTTGCTCCCAGGCTTCGATATAATCGAAGTAACTGTAGGATCGTGGTTGAATAGATACGTCTTTAAACCAATTCCTTTGACGTGGGCTTTTAGCCCAATCTTCAAAGGAGAAAAATTTATGGAATAAAACAAGTAAGAATGATAAGAAGTGGGAAGAAAAATGGAGAAAAGGATTTTTCTTGTGTTAATATTGTGAAGTGTAGGTTTTTTAGATTTAATTCGACGTGCAAAGTGTACTGAATCAACTATATTTATTCTTGTCTATGTTATATGTGTGTATATGAAGGTTAGATTGAGTGTATCGGATCCAATCTAAATTGGATTTTAAGAATTGGCCGATTAATTGGATTCAATGAATACTTTTAATATTGGTACTTTAATTTGGGCAGTAAATATGATATATATATATATATATATATGTGTGTGAGCATAGAACATAAATTTTTATTTTTTTTTGTTATATTACACCATGTAATACATCCTCTAGTGAGATTATGATCAATACCCTTTTAAAATCTCTCTCTTGAAAATTTAGCTCGTAAGAAGTTAAAACAAAAGTAACTTTGCAAGAATCTCATGAACCGAAACAATTATTTCAATATGTACTATGTGAAATTGTCAACTATATATCATGACAATACTTCAAACTATTAAAAAGTGAGAGAAATTAATTTTTAGGATAATATTAGATATACCAACTATAATCTTAACTTATAAAAATCGTGAAACTATTGTACAAGTCTTTAAAAAGTGACACCAATTAGAATTTCTGTTGTCCCAAAATTTGTCCGACGAATCTTCTAATCTAATAGAGACATGTCATCAATTGAACTTGTTTTAGCATATATACCTAACAAAGGTAACTTCCTTTACTTCATTCCTTCGGAAGACGGGAAAATGGAGCTACAAACATATTGTTAAAAGGAAAAAGGTTCGCATGTGCATGGTTGCTAACAATAAGTACTCAACTCTTCATTCGAATAATTCAGGGAAAAAAAAAAAGAAAGAGATCATTGGAAGAGTTCTATCTCTTTGTAAATTAGATGAAGTTCGTTTCCATACTAGGGATTTGAAATCCCTCGCACAAGAAATTTCCTCCTAACTCAAACTTCCGCTAATCCTCTCACACATCTCTCAATCCTTGTAGTAGAAAATATAAATATGGTAACTTGAAACTCGTAAGGAATACACTTTTTTTAAAGCTT
This sequence comes from Ficus hispida, assembly GCA_025413025.1. Lineage (NCBI taxonomy): Eukaryota > Viridiplantae > Streptophyta > Magnoliopsida > Rosales > Moraceae > Ficus > Ficus hispida. Next base: position 6,683,792 of record CM046362.1, read on the forward strand.
TATTTGCCCCTTTTAGAAAGAGAGTGCTCTGAGTTGAACAGCAAACCATTTCCGGAGATGACAATCCTTCATAACAAAATTTAATACCAAGCAAAAGTGAAAATTTAGAAAGAAAAAAGAACACAATATTTATGGAAGAATAGCAAAAGAAGAGAGAGAAATCGAATTCTTTGACTGAGTAAAATCTAATTTCTCTGCAACTCTTTATAGAAGTTTGACATCATTTTGTGGCACCCTTTGGGAAAATACTTTCATGAGTATTACTTGTAATAGAAGCACATTCTTAGGTAAATGATGATGGTGATTGGTAATAGTACCTTAATCGATTTTTACAACTTTTCTTCACCTTTTAATCCAACTGTTCAAACATAATTCAAAGGTAAATCGAAACCTCAATAGAGATGATGAATGGGAACTCCTACTCTAATTATAGTTGTGATATCTGAGTAGGATTTTCAGTCATCTATCCTTTTTTTTTTTCCTAACGAGTGAAAAACGAGTGGGTGTTTTGAATTAGTGTTGAGCAAGTGAAGTGATCCATAAGTTATAAGTAGTGGCTTCTTGTTTCAGTGAGGATGTATATTAAAATATTAACCTTTTAAGGGAGACATATAAAGAAAATCAATTTTTAGTGAGAGAAAAATGAGAAAAATATAAAACTAGTAAAAGTAAAATTGAATAAATAAATAAATAAATAGATAAAAATTTATTGAGGTGGAGATCCCTATTCGACCATGAGTGGCTCCGTCCCTGACTATAAGGGTGAGCTATATGTATGATTTCCATGAGCATCCATTGAAAAGAACATCCAACAAGAATCGAACTTATTTTCCCCTTTATTAGGTTGGGCGTTTTAACAATTCAGCCATTGCGAGTGAACTAGATTTTTTATGTTCCTTATCAGAGTGTTCCTTGGTCTCTTAATGTTTAATTTCTCTCATTTTTCTGAAGTTTTGAGGAAGAACATTGAAGTACAAAACATACCAAAACGATTATTTAGATATATCCTATGAATAAATACAAGACATGATAAGCCACTTACTCCATTTTCTCGAGAAATTTTGGTGGATTCGATAGGGAAATTTTGGTTAACAATTCCTATGATTAAATACAAGACATGAGAAGCCACTTACTCCATTTTCTCGAGAAATTTGGTGGATTCGATGGGAAGTTTTGGTTAACCATTCACAGTATATACTAATGCGACTCACATATATATATATATAGAGAGAGAGAGAGAGAGAGAGTTACAGCTCATTAAACAAAAGGAGAAGCAAATAACATTGCTCATACAAACATCTCTTTTTATCATTATTTCAATATAAGAAAAGGGTAGAGTAATGCAAATGAAAATATATAGAAATAGATCTCAAAATAATAATCTTACTGATTCCGTAGATTCCATGATCTCCATATATTTGCATAAATGATGCTCAAGACAAGACTTCAACAAGACCTTCTGATATTTTATTGACAGAACTCTCACATCAAGAATATCAAATGAGGGACAACACAGATCTTAGTTTCTGATGAAAGAGTAATTTTCAGGTTACCCTTTTTTTTTTTTTTTTTTTTTTTTTTGGATTTTGGACTTTTTTGGGGAGCTCCTTTTTGGGGGTATTGGGGACTTCCTTTTTCTTTCCTTTTTTTTTATTTTTTTTTTTATTTTACTTGATTTTGGAAAATGGAAAATGGAAAATGCCCCAAACCCCGAATTTGGTCACCAAATCCCAATGTCTTTTTTATATGCTGGTTTTCGGGGCCCAAAAAACAAGTGCGCATTGATTAACAGGCCCTTCCCTGTTCGTGTCCAATGAATGCCACGTACCTTCTTAGCTGTGATTGTGTCAGCTACTCTCTCTCTCTCTCTCTCGACATTTGTTATCCCCCAATTCCATTTCTCATTCATTACTTACCTTATAATTGTTACGTCGTATTATTTAAATATAAAAATTTAGTTACATTAAAATTATAAATTAATACTAAAAAGACTTTTGTAAATTATTGAGTTAACAAAATAATATTGAGATAAAAAAAAAAAGAACGAAAAATTTAGAATTCTTGTTTTGTTGGACTTAAAGAGTGATTTATCTATCATCGTAGAAATTGAAAATGGCTCATATTTATTAATATCTTATCTAATTAAAATGTCTCTCACTTCATAAAGACGCATGTTAATTACTTTCTAAAATTAGAGAAATTATCATGAAAAAAATGTAAATGTCAGTCAGAGATATAGATGCAAAAACTGCATATCAGTGGAGGAAAAAAAAAAAGCGTTAAGAACCCAAAGAAAACGTGAGAACTCCATAATGGAATTGTTTAGAAGATATATATTCGCAAAATAAAGGAACTGCAGAAATAGCTTTTTTTCCTAAATAAATTTTTTTATTCAAGCATACTTCCTTTATTATATATAGATAACACCAATTTTCAATTATCTCTCCCTTCTCACAAGGTTGCTCTTTATTATCTTTTGTTTTTGTTTTTGTTTTTGTTTTTTTTTTTTTTGTTTGTTATTGACGCTGGATTCGAATTTTTTTTTTCCTTCTAATTTTAATAAATTATAAAGAGTGATTCAGATTCTCCTCACTATTTAGATAAATAAAAAATAATAATAGTAATAACAACATTTTGTCCCCTAAAAAAATTAAAAACAAATAATTTATTATAATTTTAAAAAGTTTTATCTAATTGTCTTTTTTTTTTTTTTTTGTATACATCAAGCAAGCACAACAAAACCGATGAGTCAGTTTGACTACAAAAACTTTCACGAAAAGAAACCCAGTGGACCCATAAGTGTCTCGTGAGTTTTGTTGTACTTGTTTGGTGTATACCGAAAGAAAGAAAAAGAAAAAAAAAAAAAAAAAAGTAACCACTGTGATGAGTCCCACGTCAACGGAAAGTGAGGAATTTAAGTAACTTATAAGTGTTACGAGTTTATCTAATTGTTTTGGACCACATCAACAGAGAATAAGGAATTTAAATAACTTATAAGTATCACGAGTTTATTTAATTGTTTTGGACTTTATCTAAAATATCCACAACCATCTAATGTCAAAACTCACGGTTGTCTGGCAAAGAGTACACAAATTTGATCTTCTCTTTAGTTCTCGTTTCGGCTCTATTTTCTTTCATAGAGTTTCTGTTATTAAGCTTAGAACCTAGTATTAGACGGCTCTCTTTCTGCAAAAAAAAAATAAAAAAAAAATGATTTCACTCATCTTTGCCCGGTTAAAGTGGCTGAATTTTAGGTTGCTGACGACGACCATCTTTCTATATCTATCTATGCTACTTTCAAACCAATGCAGACGCTTCATGAAAACAAACAAAAATCAAAAAATCAAAACGGCTCGAAGAGACAAATAATAATAACAAATTAGTTCACCCCCAATGTTTTGTCGCATCCAAAAATCAATTAAAAAATATAAGTTTTGAGGAGGATCTCATAACATATAACTAGCATAGACACTAATTTTCTTTTACTAGGTTTTTCCTATTGAGTTTTTCCAGTGAAGTTTCTTAATAAGGTTTATTATATGAACTGATTTTCAAAGGTATAGTTCCGGCTTAACCTTCTAGTATCAATTTCAACTAGTTACGAGGCCTTTAGTTTGGTTGAGATTTTAATGGCTTGTTATTTTTACTTTAAACTTTGTAAGTTTTCTTTCATATTAATAAATTGAGTTAGAGACTTGGTATAGGTTCGATTAAGATTTTGGACGACAACCTAGTTTGGATGTTTAATCTTACCTTGATACCTAGTCTCCCTTCTTTTCACCTAAAAAAAAATATTTGAAAAATACAAACATGACAATTATTTATTGTATAATACCAACAACCTAGTTTGGATGTTTAATCTTATCTTGATGCCTATTCTCCCTTCTTTTCACCTAAAAAAAATTAATTGAAAAATACAAACATGCGATTATTTATTGTATAACACCAACCCGTTTTGCATGTAACACAAACCTTGAAGAAGTGTAGCATAGAGAGAGTTATCCCACCATATTCTTTCCACATTGTCAACTTCAACATTACGTCGAGTAAATCTCATATTACACATTCTGTGTTTGATTTACTAATTAGAGATGAAAATTTTAAATTGAAATTGACTAAATTTTCAAAAATTAATTATAAATTTTATTGACTTTAAAAAAAAAAAACAAAACAAAAATAATATGAAAAAGCATAATTTAATTGAAGTTAAACCGAAATGTCAAATAGAGCCGACATTCTTACTTCTACACATGCTATGTGAAAGTATGTTCCCTCCCAGAAGAACCATAGCAAACGAGCACGCATGGCAATCGCGCATGCGCACACCCACACCAAGATTTCTCAACTTTCATGGTCTTCTAATGCCAGTTCCTTTAGGGGATTGCTTCCAACAGTCCATTACTTTGGTCCTTCTCACAAGAAATGAGCAATGAGCATAATGTTGTCAGGGCCGAAGTCCAGAAAATAAGTTCTTCCATTTTCTGTGAAGTCTTTCACGATGCCGTGAAAATCCTCGAGACCCAAAACGTGACGTCGGAGAAAAATGGACATAACAAAAACAGATCATATTATGCTTTGATTAAAATACTGCACTACATTTCAAGTTCTAGAACTAGTTTGAGTAGCAAATCACACTAGACAGCATCCTTGTGCAAATATCAACCAAAGAAAGAAAAAATTGAAGTCAGGGCCAATTAGAGATGTTTCCCTAATCAGGTAAATAAAAAGGGCATCTGTGCCCAAAGACCCCACTATCATAGAACATTACAAACCGATAGATGAGTGATTGAAGGAAAGACGAAAAGGCAAAACCCGATTTTTTAAAAAAAAGATAAAACAAAAAAGGTAAAACAGAAAATAATTACTGTACAGTCAACTGTACAAGATGCGATTCCCAGCTACAGAGTTTCCACAAACTTCAGTGAGTTGTCAACGCTTCTGAAACCGACAACTTCAAGCAACCCCGAGACCTCAAAGCTGCGGCCAGCACTGATGAAGAGAAATGTTAGCTTTGCAAGAGAAAAATGCAGTGCAAAGAAATGCTTGACAATATGGTAACTTTTAATGCACTGCAAGGAAAGGCATGACGGCAAAAACCTTAATAGCGCATCTAGGGACTGGCATCGTCTAACTCAACAATCTGTGCCCGTCTCTCTGCTGCTTTCTTTCTGATGAAGAAACCCCATCTCATTGCTGCCTTAATTTTCAGCCATCCAACGACAGCTCTACCAGTACGACGGTCTTCGTCAAAGTTTGGCATTGGCGAATGCATGAATGATGGGAAGTTATACCCATCCTCAGGTATGGAAGCATGGCCACCCATACTGAAGATTCGAAGCAAGTGCTGCATATCCTCATTCTCAAGCATCTCGTGACTTTTCATGCGAATCTCTTCCTCCGAGAAGAAGTCGTCAACTCCCCTGTCCCGGTTTTGTGACCAGTCATCAAAAGGATTAAGAGTAGATTGTTGCATGGCAGAGTTAACTGTCTGGAACCCTGGCGTGGATGCTTGTGGAGGGCCAAGGGCCAGCCCAACAGGACTGTTATCATTTCTCATGTTTTGGCCGTCGTGAGAACTACCAATCAACTGAGGATGCTGCACAAATGATGTGCTGTCAAACTGATTACGAGAACTTGAATTCATGATAGGTGCCTGGGTTGAATATCTTGTCGACACGTCATCATTATACCCTGGAGTTGACCAAAAAGACAAGTGACAGAGTCAGCAACTTAGCCTGGTTTCCAAACATTGCTTGGTCATCAAAACAAGTTAGTAATGAATCAACTTTGTGGCTGTATGTTCCGTACATATGTTTTCGATTTTGAGTTTTTAGTTTTCGGTCGACAGGGAAGGGGTAGAAACCTTATCCGGTATATAATGAGAAAAAAAAAAAAAAAAAAGTAGACCATGTTTTAAATCAGTCCAATCCAAGAGGGACACGTCATATAAAAACAACTAGAAAAAAACACCATAAAGCTGCAACGTTTTTCAGAGGTAGTCAAAGAAAGAGGGAGAACTTCAGAGGAAAAGTTCCTAAAAATCTATCTAGTTTAAAACGTCAACAGCATATTGCTACTTGAAAGCGTTCTTCCTCGGAACTTCAGTTTGGATTGCTTATAAAGCATTTCTATTTTCAATTTACGAGAGACTAAAGTTTAAAATTTAAAAGTAATAAAAACAAAATAATACAACAAGCTAAACAAGGACAAGGTGGATGCATATTTTTGCAACCAATATTATGTTTTCAGCGTCCAAGTTTTTACTTTGGTTATGCATGCCGCAAGTGTAACATGAATGCTAAATTTGGTAGAAGGGATAGAAATAAAAATGATTGACAGGGTAGAAGGGATGATAAGGTGTCTAAGCTTCCCGATTGCAGACCACAAAGGTTAACAGAACCTCCTTAGTTCTCCTTTGCCCTACGCAACCAAATAACTGATTAACTCTTCCCAGCTTTCAGTTCACCTTAAGGGATTCTCCTATTAACCTATCTTAACATTAGCAGAAGTATTGCAGCATTGCTTCAAGATGGAATATGAATTGAACTAACATAATCAGCTTAATCCTCGGTTCTTCAAAAGTTAATTATAATTGGTTTACAATCACCCAACAGTTTGTATTTGTTCGCTTACTTTATGTTCTGATGAACAAGGTCAAACAACCAACACAAATTGACAGAGTCGTCAAGCCAACAGATTAATGGGCTTTCCGAGATCATGACTTTCAGCTCCTACCGGTTTATAGTGTAGTTATATTTTAGTTATTCTCTATCACTAGTTGCTCTTTCAAAGAATTTACATTGTTCTTTCCTTCCATCTCAATTTTAAAGCAAAATCCTTTTTTTTTTTTTTTTCCTAACCAAAGAAAGTACTTCCAAAAAAATAAAACTAGAGAGACCAACATTATTCAACTATCATGAATCTCAGTAGTATAGGAGCATTAGATCAAAATTTTAGTATCCCACCCCAATAAAAAGAAATAAACAAATAAAACGAAAGAAAGCTGAAACAGACACACACATATACAGAGAGACAGAGACATGGTTATCCAGTCACAAAGCAAATCGAAGAAAATTATGTAGGCAGCTAGCCATGCATACCTGCAATTGGGAGGCCGGTATTTAAGGAAGTCTGCTGCTCAGGATGAACAGGTAGGTGAGAGAGTTGCAGTTGATTATCTGAAGGATTAGAGTAATTGCTCGGACCCATCTGAAGTTCATTTCTGGAGGCATTCAGCCTTTTATTTTGTTTGAAACTCAAAAGCGACTTTCCATCATACTCGATGACTTGTTCCCAATTGTCATATGCTTTCTTCACTAATGTATCCACATAAATCTGCAAGAAGAAAATCAACTTCCATAATGTTCTTAACGGAAGTATGTACATGAGAAACATCAAAATAAAATTTGATTCTAAAGGTCATGAGAGTTGACTCCACTACACTGCAACACTCGTACAATTGACGGACGCTATAACTTTGTGGTAACAAAGACTTGCACATGGGTACAAAAAGCAACTAAGCACTAATATCATGGAATGACAACAACACCATGAATATAGAACGCCCTTAACTCTCTTGCATTCATCACAACAATAAACCATAGTCATTCTTGAACAATACTCCTACTTTTTCTTTTATTAATAACAGTACTCCTACTTTTAATCATTAGGAATTATAAATTCGTATACAACATAATCATAAATATCTATCAAGATGTAAGAACAATGGCCATATTACGAATTGTCTCAACGTCACTGGTGTTCCTCAAAGTTATCTGCAGCTTCTACCTTGGAACTCTTTCAATAAACTTCTAGGATTACTATTCTCATAAATCTCATGAAGTTAAAATTAAACATGAAAATAAAAATCTAATAACCATAAAAATTTTATTGGATTCAAAACCTTCTTGATTAAGGAAATTTTTTTCTTTAGGCAAGCACAGAAACAAGATTGCAAATAAGTAGTAAATATTGAATGAATTCAAAACAGCTTAGGAACTTGAAAGAATGGTTTTAACAATTAAAACAGAAAAAGAAAGAAGAAACTTCAATCCCACCTTTTGGCTTTCAGAAAGAGAATCAGCTGGATTATACTGCTCCCCTGCAATAAGACCACTCAGCTGGTAGATGTTGTTAAAGACAACTCCAACATTCCTTGTATCCTCCGGATAATAAACATAAAGCTTTCCGCTCAGGGCACATGTCTTTGCATGTTCTAATAGAGCCTCCCACATCTTATTTGACATGCCACTTCCAAGAATCTATAAACAGTAGAGGAACAAATTATAATACAGCTTCAAAGTTCAAACTATGAATATTTAACATGCAAACAAATTGCCACACTCACACTCCGTAATCTTTGAGAATCTCGGACAACAAGCCGCAGGAAGTCTTCAACTGTAAGCACTCCTGCCTGATTCAGCCTTTTGTGGAATGATCCATCCTTGCCAATCTTCTCTAATCTCCATACCTCGTCATTCAATGCTGGTGGGTAGTGTTTCTTGTATACTGTCGATGGAGGAAAACAATGTAACAAACAAAATATAAAACATTAAAATGTTAAAAAATTATATTATATGGAAAAAGACAAATGAGAAGAAGAAAAAAGACAGAGCATACGTTCTCCTCTGTGATCTTTAACAGTAAAAGCTTCTGTTTTGGCTTCACGTATGCGTACACCCTCACAAAAACCCGAGGCAACCTTTAGTCCAAGCCTGAATTTCCTGCTTCTTATCCAGCTTGAATTATCCGTAAATGTTAGATCACCTAAAGTCCCTACCCCTTCCTTGAGGGTCACCTGTAGGTCCCCAGTCAACAGAGGTCTTTTTCCATCACGCTCTTTCACTACATGACTCTCGAATTCTTCTTCTGTCCATCCTTCATCATCTTCATTGTTAAAATCACCTTCAAGCACTACAATATCTAGTTTTGCTGAGGCTTCAGGTCCAGATGTTGCAAGATGTCCTGTGTTACCATCAATCAAAACAATATGAATTGCAGCACCCTGCTCGCCTTCTACTTTTCCTCCTGTGAACAGCGGAAGAGACAACCTGGACCTGAAGTGAAGCTGCAAGTTTCGACCATCTGGACCTTCAATTCGCTTTGGAGAAGACCTGAAATCCTCAGAGTTAGAAGAGTAACAATCCTTAAATGTTGTTTACACACATCTTTACAAAATATCAAACTGCCGATTGAATGGACTCGGACCTTCCTGGAAGCATAGCAGGGCCCAACTTTGCCAAAGCACGTTCCACTTCCTCACTGACCTGTTCAGCATTCATAGGGGGAGGGGGAAAAAGTATGAAATTACTAAGCATAAACAAAGCACTTTCAAAGGTGCTATGATAGATAGGCAGAAACAAAAAATTTACTAACTGCATGACTAACTTGTCATTTATGAGGGTTTATTAAGTAATCTGGTTATTCACAAGAAAACTCCTATCATTGTCTTTATGCATATATTCACATTTATCTTGCAAGTTGAAACTTGACCACTAGCTATACGTAGAGATGAACTCTAGTCAGAGAAGATGTACGACGGATTCCAAAATTTGATGTATGCAAGGTTCAGTATCTATTCTAGTGACCAAACATAGAATTCTACCAAGATTGTGGGGCACTTTTTAAACTCTTTAGCAAGATTAATCACTGATTTCACTCATCAATCAAATTATATGAAATAAAACATCTACTTTCAACTCAAAGATGCAAACTTAAATTACTACTACCCCACTTTCTAAGTAGCCAAATACTATATTAAAAATAAAGACCGTTATTAGACAGAAAGTGGGCACGCTAGGGGCCATCACTCCAAAAGAAAAAAAAAAAAAAGAAAATGACCAAATGGAAGGTAAATCATAGAAGCCACAAGTCTTACAACTCTACGAAGAATAGGTTCCAAAGATGAGCACAGTTTCTGAAGACTGTCCACCTTGAGAGCTTCTACAATTACACTGCATGACATATATTATCAGTTTAATTGAATGCCTACAAAAATAAAAGAAAGAAAATAGACAAAACAAATAAACAAAACAAGAATTATCGTTACAATCAGATACAAGAACTGAAAAATCCGTTACATCACAATCCACAGATAATGAATTTCTTCCAGAATATATGTATTCCATATTATGAAAGGTGCAGATACCTTCGTCAATCCCATCCATGTGAGAAAAAGAATATATACACATGCATACGTACATATATATGTAATCATATAGGTTATTGCGCCACAAAAGATTAGCCTAAATTTGAATCAACAAAATATGACAGATCAAAATTCTTCTTCGTGATAAGTTTTTGCAGTGCAAGAAACAAGAAATCCGACAAAGAAACCACTGAGAACGAAAACTCTAGCACAATTGGCAATCAGTATCCTTACTAATTTCAGGTGATGAATGCTAGATCAAAATCAAACTCACTTTAGTCGCAAAACATCACTTAAACCAAAGACTCGTGCACATGGGGAAAAACTTTGAAGTCTAAAAACCAGTTTATTCAAATTTTCATCTTCTATTCTCAAGCTTTGCTTTGACCTGGAAAGTTTGAAGAGAAAGTTACAGAAATTGCAGAAAGATTTCAGAAAAGAAGTCAACTTTGAAAAGTTGGTGATTTTCTTGCCTTTTGCAAGATTCTATGTGAACTAAAAAGATAGTTAATGAATAACAAAATGGGTACAGGCCACTGGGTAGAACTAAAAAGTTATTAATATTATATCACTTTGATTAACAAACAAATATATTCCCTGGAAAAAGATTGGCATCAGCTGCATGTCCCATACGATATGTATCAAGTTAATGACATGGCCAAACTCAGATCAAAGAGCTCGTTATTGCAACCTATAAACCGAACTGAAAACCAATCATAAAGATTTTGGATCCTAATAAAGAGGCATATATGGCTTTACTGCAGATTCTTCCGGTCTCTAGAAATTGGGAAAACGCCCATGATGATAACGAACCAATAGAAATATCACAACCAAACTGTGTTGAAGAATAACCGAAACCATAACTTTATCATTTAAATTGTGCTATCTAATCCTTCATTGTATGATTTGCAAACAACATCAGCAACGCTACCAAACTCGACACTTGACAATAGCAGGAACTTCCAAAACAACTTATCAAGCACTGAGACAAACACAAACTCCTAAGATAGATAAAATTATGACAAAGAACAGAACAAGAATCATATCTGAATTTGGATGAGGAACAACCCACCAAAGAGATCATAACCTGTGGTAAAGTTACTACATAGAGCTCTGCAAGAAAACACAAATTACTCTTCCTTTCAAAAGCACACTCATAAGTGGAATTGGTACATTTGGTAGAAAAGGAACTTAATTCCGCAGGTCAGAACTGAGAGTTAAGTATCAATTCCCAAATGCAAACGTAAACACTAAAATTTTAAATTAGGAAATTAATACTCTTTCCTGAATTTAAAGAAAACCGTCTAAACACACGCTTAATATTTTATCATCTAATCAAAGTTTATTACACAAATTTCTACCGAAGCTCATTTTAATCATCTAATCAGAGTTTGTTACACTAATTTCTACAGCAGCTCACAGAACTAATCTCCGAGAGACTTCTCAAATGCTGTAACAAGATGACCAAATTTAACAAACAAAACTCAATAAACGAAGCAATTCGTGAAACCAAATCAAGAGATAAAGCAACAATTACCTAGCGAGAGCGGGCCGCTTTCGCTCCGGTTGATCGTCATCTCCGCCTTCAAGAGGCCTCTTTCCTCTCATGGAGTTGGTTCTCTCCATTAATCTGGTCTGCATTTACACCGACTTCCTTAATCACGAGATTCTCAAGATCTGCAAAACACAAAAAATTTAACGCCAAAACCCTAACCCTGAACCTCAATCAAACACACAAATTCGGCTTCTTAACGCCACAGATCTATAAGAACACACAATCTAAGCTCCAATTCCACGAAACCCCTTGAAACCCTAAAATCCAAAAATCCCTTTACTACGCTCGTGAAATTCTCGAGTAAAACGAAGTCCAAGAAAGATAAGATCTTTGACTCTCCACTCCCACCTGAGCAAGTAGAGCGAGAAAGCGCGAGAAAACGCAAGGAACGAGCGTGAAATCAAGAGAGAGAAAGCGAAGAAACCTGAGGGGAAAAGTTCGGTTTTCTATTTGGAGAGAGAAAGCGAGAAAAACGGAATCGTGTAATGGAGTTCTGGGGAAAATAGTCACTGTTTAGTCTTCAAGCAATCAAGGTCTCCTCCGGCGACTAGAGGAAATGATCCGGTGCGTTGTGGAACACGGTACGTCGCTATCGGGTGGTGGACTTTTATGGGTACGGAGACCAACTTGGACACGTGGAGCGTGATGTTTGGTTCAGAGAACCGTGTTGTTTTTGTGTAGTATGATTGGTTGGCAGGGGTCCAGATCCACTTTGGTGTCTGGGTCAATTATATCAGGTTTTCGACGGCCCAAAGGACTTTGCCACGACGAATCGTGGCCGTTCATTTCGTAGATTTTTGTTTGCCTTGGCCGAACTCGCCACGTCACTAGAAATTTGGATATTTGGTACTTGTCTTGTGTGATGATGTCATTCGATGACGACATTCACTTTTGCTTCTTCTTTTTTCTTTCCCCCTCTTGCTTTTTTTAGAATTAATTGTGTAAAAAAAAAAAAAAATTCCATGTGACAAACACGTAATAAATCAAGAAAAAGAAAATAAAGATTTATTAACTTTTTTAAAATATTATATGGTATGCATATATACGAATACAAAATATGAATCTACGATACAATTTTCGTTTGATTAGAAATTATAAGTAAAACTATTCGATGGAGGAAAGGTTTTTTTTTTTTTTTTCTAGATAAGAGAAAAATATATTTTTTGTTAAGAGAAAAAATATTTATTTATATACTAAATGTAATATATAACAATATAAAAATGCCTAACCTTGAAATACAAGATATATAAAAATAAAAATAAAATACATAAAAGATAAATAATCCAAATTTTCATTTTTTTTCAAGTTCAAAAAAAATTTGTTTTTATTTTTTTTTCTTTTTGGTTGTTTATTTTTTATATCATGCATTTTACTTTTATTAAAAAAAAAATATATATATATATATATATATATACTTTTACATTTTGAAATTCTGCCTTTTCATATCATCAAAAATTAAGTTTAGTACTTTTTTTTTTGTTGGTCAATACTTAATTTTGACCCAAAAAAAATACCTAAAATGTCCTGAATAAAAAATTTTGAATTATGTTCATTTTTATACCATGCATTTACTTTTATTTAGATAATATACCATGTATTTAATACACAAATATGTACTTTTCTGAGCACTTAATTTTACCTCAAAAATATACAAAATACCCTTAATATTAAAATGAAAAAATGATTAAAGAAGTTATAATTTAAATAAAGAAACTAAATAAAATTTCAATCACTTTTTTTAAACCCTAATCACTTACTCACACTAACCTTCACGCCATCCCACCTTATCCCACTGTCAACACCTTCAGCGTGCCACTCTATCTTAGGAGCTCACCCCTAAATCAAGAAAAATAATAACACAAAAACAAATATGTAATTGATAAATTTACTTCTTAATAAAAAAAAAATTAGATTAAAAAGAAAATGTATGGCATCGTATCATCCCACCACCTTGTAAACTTAAAGTCGCCCAAGTGCCATTCCTAAGTAGGCTTTTGCAAACCTTGCTCCGCCAAGCATTGTCCTCACGTGTGCATCGTCGGAGATTTACAAATCTAACGTCGTCTCTACCTCAACTTTTTCCAGTCCAATGTCACCAGGCATCAACGTTGTCCTCGTTAGGCAAAAAAAGAAAGATACATAGTCATCGACATGGGTGGCCTAAGGCGGGAAAGGAAGGGGTAGCGACCGGGTTAGGTAGGGGCCGAGTGGTAAAAGGATTATGTGGGAAGTCCGAATATTTTATTGAGATAATTAGGGTTTCTATTACTTTTTTCTCGTATTTTATTTGTTTCAAGTTTTTATTTTTCTTTTTAAAGAAAATCTTATGGATGTTTTGAGGTCAAATCAAGAATTGACCCAAAAAAAAAAAAAAGATTTGTGAATTGAATGTAATTCGATGGTATAAAAGTGCAGGACTTCCATCTGTTTGGTATAGTTTCGAAACAAAAATAATTATAGGGTATAAAAAGGAAAATAATCCAAATTTTTTAGTATATGTATTTTGGATATTTTAATGTTAGAAAAAGATTTGACTAAGAAAAGATACAAACTTATATAATTATAGCGTATAAAAAGGAAAATAATCCAAACTTTTTTAGTACGAGTATCGAATGTTTTTTTTTTTTTTTTTTTAAATATAAGAAAGGAGTATCAAATGTAATTTGATAGTATAAAAATGAAGAACTTCAAAACATATTATGTACTTTCTTAATAAAAGTGAAACACATGATATAAAAAAGGTAAATAATCATTTCTTTTTAAGGGTTGGTAATTTGGATATTTTTAGATCTAAATTAACTATTAAGCCGGAGAAAGCATAGACTTATGAGAAATTTAACCAAATAACCATCTTTTTTTTATACATTGACTAACATAACACAAATTCCTCTATTTTAACCAACATAACATAAACTTTAATTTTATTTTTATGATATATTGGTCTAATGTCAAATTTTTGTATCATGTTAGTGCAAAAATCTTTAAATTCATGTCATTAATGTGCCTTCCTCTATAAATATTAATTTGGAATTTATGATTTAAATATGTCAATTTTCAAAAAGCCCATTAAACTTTCTGAATAAAAGCAAAAGATGAAAAAATATTGAAAAAATATATCCTAATAATGTTTAAAAGCATAACAAGAAAGTGACAAGATGAAAAAATATATCCTAATAATGTTTAAAAGCATAACAAGAAAGTGACAAGTAGAACATGAAACCAACAATCTCTAAATTTGTCCTGTAATCTGTTACAGATTAAAATTTTACTTATAACCTACATCCGATTAAACATGATTTAATCCATCCACTTTAAGGCACAGATAAATCAATTTACGGATAAAATAGCCATGTTTATTCTTGAAAGCAAGTTAAAACATTTCCATTTTTTACAAGTTGATAACACAACAAACATCATCTGAAATTAGTTATACCTAGCAATGCAAACACTTTTTATTTTTTATTTTTTTTTTCAAGGTGTGTGGGCATTTAATCCGGTTTTGAGAATCTAGTTGCTCAAAAGATTACACATAGTTCATATAAGATGCAAAGTGAGTTTAATTATTAATGGCACAAAAAAAAAATTCCCCTTTTTGACGAGATATTTTAAGGATGATTTGTAAGATTGACCATAAAAAGGATAAATTTGCATTGTTGTCTAATTTATAATTTTTTTTACTCCAATTATAAAGTTAAAAAAAAAAAGGTTAAAAATCCAAGTAAAAAGGCAAAGACATAAACATATCTATTTAATAGCCTATTTTCATAATTTTCACTATTTTTAGTTTTCATTGTCTCGACTTGGTTGCATAACAAATGTTAAAAGCAACAATACATACCTCTAAGATGATCTTAAAAAAAGAAAAAAAAATGATATGAAGTTGACATGTTATATTTATTGTTTGTGGGTCGTAAATTTCATTTGTCACAATACTAACTTAGCAACAATGTTGTCGCTTTCTTGGCATGCTTTTAAACATTATTAGGATAGAATTTTTCGTCGTTTACTTTCTTTTATTATCTTTTTTAGGTTACTTTAAGAACTACAAGGTTGGGTCGCATGTTATCCACAGACCTAAACTATTATAAAAAGATAAATTCAAAATTTGAACATTAAAAAAAAATCTTTTCCTTTCTTTTACAATTGGACCATAAGACTTATTCCTCAAGCAAATTTAAATTTTGTTTTATATATGTATATATATATATTTTTTTTTTCTTTTTAACTTTACGATGAAAGATTTGGTGTTTGGTGTTTGAGTTGAGTTGAAATTTTTAAGTTTGAATAGTAATTTTTGTTGACTTTTTAGAAAAGATAAAAAACTTTTTCAAAAAAAAGATAAAAATTTGAGTTTAAACCTTAAGTTTAAACTTGAGCTCCAAACGGAGCCTAAACTCTACACTTTATAATCTAATTAAGTATGAAATTACCATTAAATAATATATATAACCACGGATGAACCTATAAATTTTATAATGTCAAAATAGTTGTACTTTGTTTTAGAAATATTAGTATCATCAGTATTGAAGCTTCATTAGAGTCAATTTGGTGTTATTTAAATCATTGGAGTTTCATAGCCACAATTGGTAATCAAATAATCAGTGTTTCCCACATGTTTGTTTCAAAGTGCATGATATATATATATATATATATATATATATATATATATTCCATTTTCTTTTTATCAGAAGTGATAGTTCATAAAACCGACAAAAACAAGCTCAATGCAGGTAAACAAGTTCACAACCAAAAATAGTCAAGCACCCACAGGAAGCAAAAGGAATTGTTAACATTATTCGACATGATTAAAAGAATCTACGTAGTTTCCGTTAAAAAAAAAATAAATAAATAACAACGCGTTTAAACTCGATTCACAGTGTTGTGAGTTGCGAAGTTGATCGAATGACAAGATGATGGATTGATCAAGTATCAAAAGAGATTAGGCTTGGAAATGGCGGATTGTAGATGGTTCTTGGTGGCAAGTCAGTTACAACGACAAAAGAGTCTACCATGAACGCGCTACAACTTTAGAGATTTCCAATGACTAGATTGGCACTAAGAACCTTACTCGAGCACACTTTCAGAAATGGAAATTTCTTTGCAGCCACCAGACAAACAGAACCAGAATGGTCTCTCGCCTCCTCGTAGGTTCGATTTCTAAAGATTGTGTACATAATATAATGGAGCCACTCATTGCATAAAATCCTATCTAATCTATTCCCAACTATAATTGGATTGGATTTGTTTGACGTCCTGTGTTTTTAAGGAGCTAATTTATAGTTTAAATTATGATCTAAATCCAATCTAATCGCTTCAAAATTAGGTCAAATTTTGAAAGAAACCTATTCCTAAGCATCTACAATGCAAAGTTACAAGTTTCTCACTTAGTTTTTACTTTTCTACTTTCTCACTAGATATAAATTATAATTTAGTAAAAGAATTTTCATTTGTATAATGATGAATATATATTCTTTATTCCATAGACTTAGTTGATTAAAATTTTCGATTAGAAATAGTTTCAGTCCATACAAGTAAAACACCATCTGGATTTCAAAATTTCAATTCTATATCAAATTTTCTCTCTTTTCTATTTTCAAAAAACTCAACTTTAAAAGTTTATAACTTTCTTATTTCAAATCAAAATGAGATAATTTTTATATCAAAATGCTTGTAACGACGAGACGAACAAGACAAGATCCATTTTGCATATTTTTTCCCAAACACATTTTAAATTTTATACTATTTTCTATATCACATAACATTTTCAAAAGTTTTCCCTCCAAACACATTTCTAGCCTAATTCAAAACACAATCTCTAGATGTCCCCCTAAACGGGCCCTGAACTATTATATCCGGGCAAAATTCAACGATAGTCTTTTTTAAGGAGCAATCCTACAAATCGCCTATTATTATATGAAGCCTCAGATAATGTAAAATTCCACAAGTAAATGACCAGTTGTAGACATACAACTCAAAATTCACATGCTCATTTTATTTTTCAATTGCCTCTCTGCTCATTAGCATAATCAGGTAATATCAATACCAGAAACAATACTATTAGGAGAAAAGCGCTGATAATCCAACCTCTTCTCAAAGTATAACCTACTCTTACAGTGATTACTTATATCCTCGAATGGTACTAGGTGCACTGTCAGAAAAATTTGCATAAACTTTTTTGGTTCTTTTTTTCCCGACGGAATTGCTTGAAATCATACTAACAAGAAAAAAAATTTGTTCATGGACTTTGGCTAAATTCATCAAGTCTTATGTATACCTTGGTGAGTACTTGGAAGCAGACCTCAGAAGACGTGCAGGGTCCACACATGAGATATATGACGTTGCCCAAAGGCCTCATGTAAATACCATCTTCACGGAGTTTCTTTAGAAGAGATCTCGCATAGGTTGACGCATACCTACACGAAGCTTACAACCTTGAACCCAAATCTTTTTGAACAAAGTACTTAAATAGATAATACAGAAAAGAGAAAGTACTGAAATCATACCCGGCATTAGAGCCTTCTGCTCGGAGTTCTAAGGCACATAGGGTTCCTAAGGCAACCACTCTCTGAACCGCAGGATGTGATGAGATCTTATATACTAGTTCTTCATCCCACAACTACAAACATTAAAGACATAATGGATTGAGATCATAAGACCACCAGGCTAGAGCATGAGAAAAACGAACTCCACGGCAACAAGAAGGCCTCTAAGTACATATATATCAAAGGCATATTACATGGATGCGAATCATATTTAAGCCTGTCTTTTTTGAGTTTAGTGTTTAGCATAAAAAATTAACCCTGTTAGAGCAACAACCTCTTTTATATTAATTATATGTTCAAATTTACGGCCAATCACTACTTATGGACCGGATAACAGGATAATATGTTGCTTTTGTCCTGTCTGTAATTCCACATCCATCTCGAATGATGAGGTCCAGAGTTGAAACTCCCCCATCCCCTATTCCAAAAACTAAAATAAAATAAATTTAACATAAAAAAATGGGTTATTTTCATAAATGACCCCTGAACTACACATTCATTTTCAAGTTGGCCAGCCCCCGATTTTTCGTTTCACACATCCTTTTCTGTTGTCACGCAAATGTCCCCTCTTCAGAGCAGTGCCACAACTTCCACCCACGGGACGAGAAACTCCCAGAGGAGATCCAACGATCCCAGCATCGCAGAGGAGATCCGTGAGGGTCATCTTTAAGCGAGATCCAAATGGGTCAACAACGCAAGCCCACCTCTCCTGCTTCACGAGATCATCGCCTGCACAAAGAGAATTGCTCCGGCATATTGTGTTTCAAAGGTCATGCGTTGCTTGAAGGGTTTCTATTTCCCTCAATTTTAATCATCTTGGCACAAGGAATTTTCTATCTCAATCTTCAATTTGAGTCGGTTAGATCTGATATTTCGTGGGTTTTGAATTTTCATTGAATCCACTGGTGGTTTTATTCCTGAATGTATTTTTCTTTTTCAAGAAGTATTGAATTCCATTGTAAGTGGAAGTATTAATCCGAAGGTGATTCAAGCAATTATTGCAGAGATTTTCCCAGATTGGAGTTTTAAAAACATTTGGATGAGATCTTGACTTCCTAAGCTTCATTCCAGAAGGTTAATTTCCCAAGAATGATAGAGATTTCTCCAGTTCATGGATCTAGCTCTCTCCAAATCTCTTTTCATTTTGTGATTCATTTTGTTTTTGGCTTTTGGTTTTCTTTAGCTTTTTATTTTTCAGTTTTTTGGTGTGGTTGATTTGTTTATGCATATATTTTCTCAGCAAGAATAATATCAAGTTGACTAGCACATGTTCAGTTTCCCTCCAATTTTTGATGGATTACAAACAGAGGGGCCATTTGCTTAACAGTAGAAAAGCTTGAGGTAGTATAATTAGTCAAACGAAAAGCCACGGACAAACTTGAGATTCAGTATTTAGTTCGAGGTCTATTTGATTAAAATTAAAAAATAAAAAATAAAAGAACCCTAAAAAAATTGGAGCCTCAGCATAACAAAATCTTCCTACACAAAAATCCAATATTATAAACTATATAGCATTTTGATTGATCGAATGAAAGCGAGTTTACGCAAGGTGAAAGTACCAAACACATTCAAGCTCATCTACTGGACTAGTGGAATCTTATTCTATTACTTAAAATAAAATATAGTTTTGAACGGCAAGCTCATTGAGAAACCTATTACAAAAAGTAAAGTATTTTAACTGGGAAACTTCAATGCATAAGAACGGTAACTAGGCCTTTCGTATGACAAATGAGATAAATATACTAGCGATGCAAACAAATTCTAGGAGCCAGGAGATGGCATAAAATTATTTAGTACTATCAATACAAGTCAAAGACAAAACCGCGTTAAAAACAATAATAGCAAAATCTTTTACATACCTCTCTCAGTGACCTTCCTTCAGAAACTATATTAGAGTTTGTTTGAGGATCTTTGAACCATTTTATGGATTTAGCAGCCGCCGTACATCCCATAGCATGTGCTGAGTACGAGTGCCCGTGCAAAAGGGCCTTCAGCTTTAAGCATAGAAGAAATGACGTGAGATTTCTAGTACGCTCTCACGGTAATAAGTTAATAGCTTTCAATATCATTCAGAGGAAAACTAGTGAAGCACTCTTGGCATAGCCTTAGAAGAAATATTGACAAAAATATAATATTTACATATATTTTGGAATGAGACTATTTTCGGACAGAAAAGGACGTCCTCAATGCAAAAGAACATCTAATTAGAGAATTTATAGTTTAGATCCACCTTGAGCTAATATTTGCTCAAACTAACCAGCCCGTATCAATTTCTATCACAAGTTCTTGGGGAAACCAGAGAGTTCAATCAGGAAAGATAACTATAAGAACTGTGGTAATGACGTGTAATTAAGAGCGGATGACTCAATTTACTAATTTATTCATTTCAGTCATTGCCACCAGTTACCTTTGAGTCTCCGATGAATGAGTCAAATACAGCATTTGTAGCTAACGTAGCAGCTAAGGGAATAATTCCTCCTGTCATCAGCTTCGCAAAGCAGGCTATATCCGGTACACAAGACAGTAGTTCTGCTGCAGACTGTCGACAGAGATGAACTACTAATCAATCATAAATGCTCTTCAAGAAAGTATAAAGCAACAATAAAAATGATTATATTAAGAATGGAAAGAAATTCAAGAGAAACCAACCTCCTTACCCAAACGCCAGAAACCAGTGAAAACCTCATCAAAGATAACTGGAATATTTTTACTCCGGCACACATTGACAAGAACCCGCTGGAAAAGTGGATCAACCAAAAGCATTCCTCCAGCAGCTTGTATAACTATAGAATATTTCAGATGAATGATGATATAAATGCTAAATCCATATGAGAGACAGACCATGTGCTTTTTTTTATTAATTAATTCCAGTTCTTCACAGCATAAACTCTAAAGGAAATTTACATGTAACAACTTAGGAAATTTTTACACAAGTAATCCGTCCTACCTGGCTCCATAATTAAAGCTCCAATAAGCCCTTTTGATTCAGGATAGTGTTCTAGTACATGTGATATATATGATGAATAAGTTTCTGCAAGATTTGACTTGTCTCTGCTTGTTTCGAAAACTTCATTACGCGAACTGAAGGCTGTATAACTATCAATGTATGTAAGACAATGATACTCAAACAACAATATCAATTATAGATACTAGAACAACGAGAGAAAGACTCACTTATGTTTCCAAATTTCATGTTACTCAATTGTATTCCTTCAGGTAAAGAAAGATTCCAGGTATTGTTGTGCAAAAAGACTGTAGGAGGATCCAGAAAAAGCCCTCTTCCAGTGTACCTGTTGTGAAAAATATTGCAAACAAAAAAGAGGAACAGAGCTTCAATGAGTAAGTATAATTACATGATGTTGGATTTCCACAGAATTATTTTCTTGTTAAACGAGGGTTATGTTTCAGTGCATATTACTTAATTCTAAGGAAAACTGCAAGAATGTAGTGCAGCGGACCATTTGTGCTTTTATAAAAACTAAACTGCTAGACATTTCAATCGCAATCAAAGAATAAGGTCTCATAAGGATATGAACGGCCCATTCATAATGTGCATAATCCCAATTGTCTAAAACTACATATGACCAAGCCAAATTCCATGACCAGTTAAATGTTAGCTGAAACAGCAAGTACACCATCCATTCAGTATACACGCATTGAGTAACTCGAACTATAGCCCTTGCATCAACTAGTCCAAATAATTTAAGTTCCGACAAACAGAAAAAAAAAATATTGATAGTAAGGGGCATTGACCTATATTATCAAGACCAAAGGTAAAAAGTTTAATAAACAAGTTTTGAAATTCTCTGATACATGCTTCCATAAGACATTGTACCATGGCTGTTGGAGGAAGCCCGTATAAGAAGATGGTGCTTGTGCTTCCATCGCACCTAATGTATCACCATGATAAGATCCTGTAAGAGCTAGGACCTGAAACAATGAACTCAAACTGTCACAAAAATTCCAAAAAATGAAAAATCACCCAAATTTTAAGATTTAGATCGAACTTTTATTAATACATGATTTGTCCACACTTCCAGGCAATACCGAACCAACATTTCCTTTCTAGGTGAGTATTAACCCAAGAAGGATAGAGATTTTTAGCCTCTGATCCCAACCCAAAAAGAAGGAAAATATTGACGAACATTTTTAGAAGTGGAAAAAACTGGGCAAGACCGAATTTTACAAGACTAACATCATCATAGGACATCACTCCTCCCATAAAATAAAAGATTCCAATTCGTGGTTCTATGTGGAATAAGTCAACAATAGTTCTGTATTAGATAAGATCAGTATGATATGTGTAAACCATTTAATCCAAAGTAATCTGACGAAGGATCAATGATTCTCACCACGAGCTGAGTACATCTTTCAGTTGAGTTATCATTTAGAATACCATGATCGGATGAGAATTTACGAAATGCCATCTTGAGTGCAATTTCAATTGCTGTAGATCCGTTGTCTGAAAAATATGTTCGAGAGGCCCAACCTGCATTATGAATGTACATTAAATAATATAACACAAAAGAAAGTAACAAGAGGGGAGAGCACAAAAAAAGAGAGTGAATGGTAAGTTTCCATCAACCAATTTCTTTGCATATCACCATACTATGTCCTAGACTCCTACCACAATACACTATCTCTATTTCCCCAGAAAAAATTTTAAACAAAGAGAGTGAAACAATCGTAAGAAGCCTAAAAACATGAAATGCAAGCTATAAAGGTGGTTTAAAAAAAATTCTTTTTTCTTTTTATCGATTTTGGGGCCTGTGGAGTGTTGGAGAACCTTAGAATTTAGATGCATAACGCACATGGAAACATTTTGCCAACCTTTTCCGGCACCTTCAAGCAAAAGTTCAGCAGATTCTAAGGCTGGCTCGTACACATTCTCAGGAAACATTACATGTCCAAATCTTCCAGCAGCATAGCCCATATCCCTTGCAAGCTCAGTCTGAAACCACCTAAACAATAACCACATTAAAAAAGAACTTAAGACATAACTTCTTGATTTCTATTGACAAAGAGTACCAAATACATATTTATTACAACTACCAAGATGTTAAATATACCACTAATAGAATACACAAAAGTAAAAATACATATTAAAAAATAGAGAAGCAAAGAAGACAGTCTTCCAGTCCGTGAAAATAAAAACCTAAAAAAATCAGAATGCACGATATCGGCAAACAAAAGTCATCCAAATCCAGTAACTGACAGTCATTCATTTTTTTTTATTTTTAGAAAGACAATATAATCTATGAACATGCAAGAATAAGAAAGCATATAGCTCCACGACCTTCAACTGAGACCATCAATCTATTACATAAACTAAAATATATTAATAGTGATTTACAGAACAGATACTCATAAGGCTGACCTGTAAAGCTGCATCAGGTCCTTGAGTCCACCAACTAGCACAAGCGTCAAATTGCTGAGTTATGACATCATCATCTTGCGCCTATAGTTCGATAATACAAAATTAGCAGCATATTCCAGTCAACTACAGAAGAACAATCAGCTGCCAGAACGTAGGTTGTATGCATGTAGTAAAGATATTCTAAACGTGATTCAACAACTGCAAAAAAACAAAAGTTAAAATACACCAAAACAGCCATAGCCCAATCCAATGATACGTACCTTGAAAACTGAAAAGTTCTCTCCACAACGTGAATCAATAACTGTTACATCTTCTTCTGATACAAGTTTATGCTGAGTAAATGGCCACCAGATAACATCACCAGCCTTCTTTGGCATTTCATGTAATCTCTTAACGCGTTCCAAGTGTGCCGATAGCATTGCTTCGACAAGTGAATCAAATACACCACGAGCATTGTCATACCATTTTCTCAAATCAATTGATGGATCTTGTGGAATGGACGGAAGCACAAGAACAGGCACCCTAGAAGAGACAAATGGCCATAATTCAAACAGAGTGATTTAATGCATATAATTGTGGTTGCTCTGGCCCCCTTCTTCCAGCCAAAAAAAAAAAGGAAGAATCTGTGATTGAACACATACATAAAGCATTTAACTTGTGATATTCCGCAATATAGCAAACAGAAAGGTGCCCAAGTAGCTAGAAGATACTAGTAAGAGCAATCTAATTACCTTTGACGAAGGTATGATCCTAATGGCACTTCGTTAACAAGACCATGGTCTTCAATAACAACAGCAACAATGTCATAACCTCGAAGCTTTAAACTCTCGTAAGCTGAAATAGTTCCGGAAATACCTCCCAAGCGTCCATCTCCAACAAGAATTGCAGGTAGACGAAAAGGTCTGCCAGCATAAATGAGAAAAAAACATGAAATAATGACATTCTGGCCAAGTATGCAAAAATTATAATACATTTACTAAAATCTGTTTGAAATATTTTGATAGTGAGAAAATCAGCAGAAACATAATTAACTGAGTAGCCGATATGGGATCTCAAAATCGCAGCTAAAATATAGGCTTTATCTTAGAAGTAGAAGGTCTAACATGACATTTGCTTGGCATACCATCATAAAATGAAAAAATTCATTGTGAATTAAGAATTCAAAATGAATTGGTGTTTGGGAGAAAGAAAAATAAGAGTAATATGCATTTCGAAAAAAAAAAAAAAAATTGAAAACGTGAATTTGGAGTCATTTTGAATTGATATTTTTCATATCAACATGGTGTGACAAACACCCACGTAATATATGTAACAACGACTTTGAAAAGGTATAATATTAGCTCGAATAAGTAAATTCATTTTTGTCACACCTTTTAAATTCATTGTTAACTCAAACAAATATCGTATTATACCGCACTTACAGGTTATACGTATGACCCCTCCGTTTGCCTATATATGTATATACATATATATCATCATCATCATCATCGTCTAAAAGAGATAACAATGCAAATCATTGTGTGGCCAATTTGGTTTCTCTTATTTCTCCAAATGACTGTCAAAATGCCTCAGAGTATAAGCCAATCACTTGCATTACTTTACCAAACGAGTTTCTACTTCTAAAAAAATTCATCTAAGATGAAAATAAAATACATCCCGAACTAGCTTTAAAAGCAGAGAAAATTTCCAAAGCGGAAGAAGAACAAATCACCTGTAGAGGTCACACTGAAGCGTCCCCGACGGACCGGGGCTGGCGACGCCGCCGGCGGTCTCAACAACGCAGAAAGCATCCATCTTTTCCTCACCAACTCCAGAATTCAGTCCACAGTCCAAACGCCTCTGCAGCATTCGGAGCACGGCCGAGTCCTCGACGGAGCCGGACTCCCTCTCCGCAGCCAAATGAGGCGACACGGCCTCCCGCCACGCGAACATTGTCTCGCAGACGAGCTCCGCCGGAGCCCCAGGCCCTCCGAATTCCTCGCGGAAGTCGGAGTCGACGATGGCGAACCGATCGGGATCGGAGGTTTGGAGGACGCGGTGGGAGGCGAGAAGAGGGGAGAGGGTGGAGGGGGAGAGGGTGGAGGAGGAGAGGGAGGAGAGGGTGCGGAAGACGAAGCGGGAGTCGGAGTCGGAGGGGAAGCCGGTCTGGAGGGGCTTGAGGTAGAGGAATCGCCGGCGGCGGAGAGGAGGGGAGGGGCGGGGGAGGAGGAACGAGGAGGCGAGGCCGGCGGAGACAAGGGTTTTGCCGAGGGAGGTGTTGGAGGACCAGACGAGGAAGGTGGGGTGGCTGAGAGGGAGATTGAGTGGAGGAGGAGGAGGAGGAGGAGAAGGATCGGAAAGTGGGGAGGTGGAGAAGGATTTGAGGAGGCGGCGGAAATGGCGGCGGTGGTGGCGGCGGAGGAGGGAGGAGAGGAGGAGCATTGTGAGGTTGGCGGGCACTTTGGGCGGAACACTGACGACTGACTGTGTGTGTGTGTGGATGCTACTGTCCAATGCAAAATTAAATAAATAAATATTTTTTTTAAAATAAAGGCTTATTTACATGAATACCCCAAACTTTTTGAATTTAACTCACGTTTGATTCACTAATGATAAAATTTTTAAATTGAAATTGATATATTTTTTAAAAATTAGTAATAATTTTTGTTAGTTTTTAGAAATGATAAAAATTTTAGATAAAAAAATATAATTTAGATGGAGTTAACTTGAAATGCCAAATAAAATTTCGCCTATAAACTTTTTTCCCGATAATCAATCCCTGAACTTTTAATTTTTAACAATGTAATCCTTTTTATTTAAATTCATTAAAATTAAGACAATTGTTTGCATAATACTTACACATCATATCTCAAAGTGGATAATATTGATCATTTTTACTTAATTTTAATACAAATTTCTTTAAAATTTATATTTAAATTTGAGTAAATTAAGGTTAAAATTTTCAAACAAACTTGTATTCAAATAAAGCAAAAATGATCAATAATATTTTTCTTAGACTATAACATTGAAGATATGTGTCAATAACCGTTCAAATTTTTACAAATTTGAGAAAAATACTAAAATTATCAAAAATTTTAAACTCAATGATTAATTGTCAAGAAAAAATTTAAGAAATAAATTTCTAAATTTGAAAAATTTAAAGGGCATTCATGTAAATAAAATATAAATATAAATCTCTATTTGGTTGGTGTTAAAGATGAAATCCTAATTAGTTAACTTTTCAATTTTATAAGCAATTTAAAATTCAATCGTTGACTTTATTCATTTGAGAGGACGTTTGTACCAGTTTTTTATTTTTATTTTTTTTTTCAAAAAGGGTTTCTATAATGGGAGACAAAAAAATTATACAATATTAAGTTTACATTTGGATCACCGATTGAAATTAAAATTTTTAAGTTGAAATTTATTGAATTTTAAAAAATATTTCATTAAGTTTTAAAAAAAAAGTCAAAAATCTAATTAAAAAATTATAATTTAGTTTGAGATTAAATGGAGAACCAAACAAACTATAGAATTCAGATGTAATAATAGAATCAGTAATAAAATAAAGTCATTTAAACTCCCACCCCTAATTTTTTTATTTGACATTTAATTTTAATTTCAATTAAATTGTACTTTTTCATCTAAATTTTTACCTTTTTCTAAAAAATCAACAAAATTTATAACTAATTTTTAAAAAATCAATCAATTTCAACTTAAAAATTTTGGCTCTATTTGGTTCACAAGTCTATTTCAAGCTAAACTGTACTTTTTCATTTCAATTTTTGTCTTTTTCTAAAAAATCAACTAAATTTATAATTACTTTTTAAAAAGTTAATACTATTTTTTAAAAATTTCAACTCAATTTAAAATCAACTTATTCATCAAACATCCCCTTTATCTTTTAACCTACGAACAAAATACAAGCTTAGGGGGAAAACCATATTCAAAAAAAAAAAATTTTTCAACTTTGGCTTATTTGTTTGTTAATTTTCTCTGGTTTTATTAATGCCCATAGGACCACGGAGCCGGTTCCTTTCACCAAAAAAAAAAAAAAAAGAAAGAAAGAAAGGCCGTGTAGCCGTTTTAGCTGGTAAAGTTGTTCCGTTAATTTCAAGAAAAATGTTCTAAAAAAATAATAATAATTGCAAAAAGAAAAATCTACTTACCAAAAAATAACTCACTATAAAATCTCCTTCAACCAGAAAGAAAAAGAACACAAACCCACCATTAAAACTCAGAAAACCCAGATTAACCGATAATCATAAACGCTTACAAAGATCAAACCAAAACTCTCATCCGAAAAGGCCAAAAAAAAAAGGTTAAAAATAAAAAGAAAGAAAAAGAAAAAAATATTTTTTTTCCCTTCCTAAAAGGAAAAAAGACAAAAAGCAACTAAAAAAATTAAATTAAAATTAAAAAAAAAAAAGGGAAAAAGGGAAAAAATGTCAGGAAAAAGAAGAGGATGGTGGTCTGATTCAATACCGTTGCTAGGCCATCAATCCAACTCTAAATCTCATCCACACAAACACCAAAACCAGCCTCTTTCTCTCTCCTCATTTTCTCTCTCCTCTCCCTCCTCCCCCTCCGCCGTCTATCTCGAGATGACCTCCCCCTCCACCGCCGCCGGCGACGGCGATGGAGTTTCCGACCGTTCGGTTTTCCTCGGTGTCGACGTCGGCACCGGCAGCGCCCGCGCAGGTCTCCCACCCTCTCTCTCCCGTTTCGATGCGTTTTTCTTGCGCGTGTGTGTGTTTTTGGATTTTGAAACTTTTGCGTGTTTCGTGGTTTTGATTTTGCGTCGTTTGTGGTTTTTGATGGTGTTGTGTGCTTCTATGTTTGTGAATTGCAATGAAACGTTTTGTTTTTTTTGTTTTGGTTTTGGTTTTTTTTTTTTTTCCCGTTCTCTCTCGGATTTTCTAAGTGTTTGGATTATTGAAACTTTGCATATTCTTCAGGAAACAAATTTAGGGTCTTTTGGACCATAGATTGGAGTTGGGAGGTTATATATATATATATATATATATATTGGAAATGAGTGAATGTTTGGATATTTGTATTTCGTTGAAATGTGAAATGAAAATAAACAATGATATTTGACTAGTGCAAAAACGTGAAATGTGTTCCGATAAAAATTAGTAGTATAAATCTTGTTTCGTTCTCTCGTCATTGTGAGTGTTTAGCAGAAAGATATCATTTTAACTTGAAATCAGAAAATTATAAACTATTAAAATTTGAGTTTTATGAAAATGGAAGAAGGAGAGAGAGATATTTGGATTTCAAATCCAATTGGGGAGCCAAACATCAAAAGTAGTAAAAATTTATGTTCCAATGTGTGAACTAAATGCCCCTTATTTCTTTTCTTTCTTATATTGTACTTGTGCCTAATATTTCACTATTTGGATATTAGACTTGTTAAAAATTGATGCTCATTACAGGTATATTTGATGAAAATGGGAAGCTTCTTGGTTCGTCCAGCAGCCCAATTCAGATTTGGAAAGACGGCAACTGTATTGAGGTAATATCAACAGTTTGGATTTGGCTCGTATGTCTGCTTTTTCCTGTCTCTTTCATGTCCCTCCTTTGTCTCGCATGTAATATCATGACACACTAATAAACTGATAATGTCTTGTCATAGATTTGACATTATTTTTTTAATTGATATGACATTTTAATTGACTGGACATGAATATTGGGACATAGAAGCTAAACCCCAAATGTTCCTATCTTGGTCTTGTAATCACACCATATTCAAATAGCTATAGAAAGCATTAGGAAAGTTGTTGGAGACTGGACATTCTTCTTACAATCTGTGTATTTCTGAAGCAAGGCGAACGATTCATTTATTACTGATACTTTTGAAAATCAGCAATCGTCTACAGATATCTGGCATGCAGTCTGTGCTGCCGTCAAAGCTGCATGCTCCATTGCAGACGTTGCTGGGGAAGAAGTAAAGGGTATTGGATTTGCGGCTACTTGTTCACTTGGTATGCGTTATAGTTTTTCATTTCTATGCTAGTTAAGAAACTTTGTTGATTTGGTTAGCTATCGATATTATGGCAAAAGGGCCTGCAAAGACTAAGCTAAGATTCCATTTCCTTGTAGTTGCGGTTGATTCTGATGGCTCCCCTGTTACGGTTTCATGGAGTGGTGACTCCAGAAGAAACATAATAGTGTGGATGGACCACAGAGCTGTAGAACAAGCGGAAAGAATAAATTCGCGTAATTCGCCTGTGTTGCAGTATTGTGGTGGGGCTCTTTCCCCTGAAATGCAGCCACCAAAGGTACTACAAGTTACATCACCTAATTGAACGATATGGCCTTGCACTGGGATTTTTTTTTTCTCTCTTTTGGGGGTGGGGGAACCTCGTACATTGGCATAAGAAACTTCTCTATCAGATCTCTTAGCTGTGTAAAGTTCTTTTTACATATAAAAATTGTCGCCATCTTGTAATGGATCATAGTTTACGTTATGAGATTGTTGGATATAAGCTTGCCACTTTATTTGGTAAATAGGTTAACTTTAAATCAATTTATTGCTTTTCTTACGTCTTACTTGTTTCAACTTGTAAATACCAAGTTTTTCTATTTTGCAGCTTTTGTGGGTGAAAGAAAATTTGCAAGAATCTTGGTCAATGGTGTTTAGGTGGATGGATTTGAGTGATTGGTTGTCATACAGGTGTTTGTTTCAGCTTTATATTGGACAACTGAACTTTCTTAAAGTTCAGGTACATTTAGAAGTTAATACGAATTATAACATAAGTTTTCTGGTATATTGGCATTTTTCTAGAGCAACAGGAGACGATACTAGAAGTCTGTGTACCACAGTGTGCAAATGGACCTATCTTGGTCATGCGCACATGCAACAAAACAATGAGAAAGATTCACGAGATATGGAAACCTGTGGATGGGATGACGACTTTTGGGAGGAGATTGGATTGGGTGACCTTGTAGATGGTCATCATGCTAAGATTGGTATGCTCTAAAATTGTACTTGTAATAATTTTACCATGAATCTATGTATGTAAATATACAATTTTACACCTGCAATATATTGGAATTTAGATGGTAACTTAGTGATTCATATCTTCTGAATTGTACTATAATGGCCGTTGAGTGTCTTATAAGGGAAGGGACTTTTGTTGCAATTGCAAATTATAAATTCAGCAATAACTGGCAATATTTTAAAAAAAAAATTTTAATGCGGCAACCTTTCCTGTATTCTATGGAAAAAGGGAATTATGAATATATTATTTAGTAATCTATTGCCCTTAATTACTTCAACACAATTGCTTATTAGATATGACTTCTCAAGAACAGATTCGTAGACATTGCAATTACACAACCTAGTGGATGGAACTGAAAATCAGGGCTAAGTTTGTTAGCTGATTGATATGATTTCTTTTAGTTTTCTTTATTTCGAGTTATTATTAATCATTATTGGGTTTCTTAATACCTAGTAAAACTTCTTTTGTCATAGTGTGCTGGCTTATGACAGTGTCTTGACAATGTACTGTGCTAACAGGACGAAGTGTAGCGTTCCCTGGCCATCCGTTGGGTTCTGGTCTAACTCCAACCGCTGCGAAGGCAAGAAATTTTGAACTGAAGATTTCCCATTGATTTCAACTGGCGCTCCCTTGAGGTCCATTAGCAGAGCAAAAACTTGATTTACTTGAAAGAATGTGAATATGTTCTTTTGTGGTGGGCTTTAAAGGGTGTCTTGACATGATAAACTATACTCGACGTTGCTGCTTGTTTTTTTAATTATGCAAAATAATTTGATTCCAGGAGTTAGGTTTGATAGCAGGAATTCCTGTTGGGACTTCGTTAATTGACGCTCATGCTGGTGGCGTTGGGGTCATGGAAAGCGTGCCTGTTTCAGATTCTGAAGCTAAAGGTTATTATTACTTGTTTATAACGTTTTTCTTTGTTAATGTACTTTAGTCATTACAAAATAACAAATTTTCTTTTAAACAAATGCATGTGGTCGGTGTTTTAGAGGATGATGTGGAAGCTCTATGCCATCGCATGGTGTTGGTATGCGGCACCTCTACTTGCCATATGGCTATATCAAAGAGCAAGCTGTTCATTCCAGGGGTCTGGGGGCCATTTTGGTCAGGTACACTTGTAATATGGAAGTTGATATGCTGTATAGCCATAGAATTATAACAGCTAGTTCTTGTACATGTATAAATTGTGTGTGTATATATGTGTACAGAATGAATTATAAGAGCTACTGGTCGGTTAAAGATCACTGACATAAATCATGGGAATGCTACCATGTCCAATTGTCTTCTTCCATTTTAAGAACTTCGTTTATTAGTTTTATCACTGCTAATTGGGGCTTACACGTTTTAATTCTATTTATCTTCCTGTACATGTTCAGCTATGGTACCGGAATATTGGCTTACAGAAGGTGGTCAAAGTGCTACTGGTGCATTATTGGATCACATAATTGAAAACCACATTGCCTCCGCTCTCCTTGCTAATCGTGCAGCTTCTCAAAGTGTGATTTTTGTTTTTGCTCTAGTTACTTTAGTGGCAAATGTTATATTGCTCAAGCTCTAGTGGATCTCTCTCTCTTTCTCTGTCTGCCACTCACTCTTTCATCTGTCTTTCTTAATTTCTAGAAATCTCTGTATATGAACTCCTGAACAAGACATTAGAATCAATGATGCTTGATCTGAAGCTTCCGTTTCTTGCTTCTTTGACCGAAGAGACACATGTCCTTCCTGATTTCCACGGAAATAGGTGAATCTTTAATGCAAATACAATTAAGATCTACTTCTCAGGTTTTGGTGCAAAACTCACTTTCATAAGCTGATAAATTTTTGGTAGCTCAGGTCACCTATTGCAGACCCAAAAGCAAAAGGAGTAGTCTGTGGCTTAACTCTCGATACAAGTGAGAAGCAGTTGGCTCTTTTGTACCTTGCTACAGTCCAAGGTATTGCATATGGTACACGTCACATTGTGGAGCACTGTAATGCCCATGGTCACAAAGTAAGGATATACTCCATTCTTTGCAGATTTTCTAGGTTGGTTCAGTTATTATTTTCCATGTAAAAGGTATAAGTGTGTCGTTAAGAGTCGCTTATCTTGAAGAGGTTGATTTTGTTCCTCATATATATATGTGTGTGTGTGTGTGTGTGTGTGTGTGTGTGTGTGTGTGTGTGTTCGTGTGTATTGAAGTAGAGGTATTTCCGAGCTTCCTCTTTGGTTTCTATATATATCTTCAGAACCTGATTATGGATTGCTTTCTTCATCCGTTGACTTACTTTTCCAATCCCTTTCGGTTCTCTTTCGTCCTGTTCCCCGCCTTTGCAGATTGATACGATCCTTGCATGCGGTGGCCTTGCAAAGAACCCGTTATTTGTTCAAGAACACGCGGATATAATTGGTAATTTAATCTCCTTCCTTCCCTCTCCCTTTGGTTTTTTTTTTTTTTTTCTTTGATAATTTTCTTTTTCGTTTATTGGTATTTTTTTAAAACCCAGAGTACTGCTCTCGTCATTTATATTGTGTTTAGCGGGTTTTAGGACCTATGTTGCTACCTCTCACAGAAACTTAAGGTTTGAACTGAATAATGTAGCTGTCCGATGATGAAGCAGGTTTCGTGTATTACTTGGACATAAAGTAGATAAACCTTTGTTGAGGCATTCATGGGGGATTCTAGATTCTCAAATTAAATGTGTTTTCTTAATGTTTCATCATTTCGAAGTCTATTAGATATCCGTGGTTCTTGTTTCCAGCCGTTGTCTTCATGCATACATTGTCTTTAGTTTCTATGTTATGATTCTTTCAGGTTGTCCTATCATTTTGCCACGAGAAAGCGAATCTGTGCTCTTGGGTGCTGCCATTCTTGGTTCTGTTGCTGCAAGAAAATATTATAGCGTGCACGAGGCAATGAAGGCTCTAAATGCAGCTGGTCGGGTATGCATTACTTCTCATTATCCTTTTTCTAATATACAAAGCCGTATTTCGTTGGGTAATTCCACACCAACTCCCTGAATTTGGACTTGAGTGTTTTTTTTTTTTTCTTTCCCCTTTTTCTCTCCAAAATTTTGAAACTAAAAAGTTTTCTACCTTGATGAGTCCTTAGTCTAAGAAAGCGAAGAAGCACCCAAATAATATCCATGGTGAATTGGCACCTCCCCTATTGATTTCTCTTAACCTATAATTCTTAAGATATGATTAACTGTTAAAATCAAACTTTAATCACGTAGGTTATTCATCCTTCTAAAGATCCGAAAGTGAAGAAGTACCACGATGCCAAATACCACATCTTCCGTGAACTTTACGAGCAGCAGCTATCTCATCGTTCCCTAATGGCCCAAGCACTGACATAGTAGTGCAGCTTGGTGTCAAACTGGTGACTGGTCCTCCTCAGTTAGATCTACTGAAGTTAAGGTTGGCCGTTGTGATTTTTTCTTTTATTTTTATTTTTTTTTTCACTTGGATAAAAATTTGAAATCCGTAGTTCTCGGTAATTCATCTGAGAGAGAAGTTTCAAAACTGTGAACGATGGGATGATAAGTTGTAAAGGTGTCCGTCTCGATCATAGGTTGAATTAGGATTTTTTAGAATGTTTCATTCAAATTGAAGTTTGAATCCAAATATAGAATTTGAATCGTGTATTCAAATTGAATGTGTTTACATAGTTTTGAACTTGGAGTGAAGGAATTTTAACTAGTAGAGTCAGATGCAAAATTACCTAACGGACGGTTATGCTTGGTAAGATAATATTTGAATAGTGTGAAAGGTAGAAAAATGAGTAGTATGGATATTTGAATTTGAGTTGAATTGTTATGAATAATAAAATCATTTAAAAGCACTTGAATGTATAGTGTATCTAAATGTAAAAAATCCAAATTAAGATAGGCCATCCATATTAGAATTAACATCTGAATCGAATGTGTGTATATGCTCATGCATGTCCTTGTTTGTAATGATTCATTTTGGGCGAAAAAAAAAAAGTATAAAGAATATTTTTGTCTAAATATTCTCTTGGGAGAAATTCTGTCACCACGAATGGATACTACTGCATTGGATACTTTTAGCCGAAAAAAAAAAAAAAGAATGGATACTTCTTGCAATGGGAATTTAACTCCGCATATTTTAACTTTAGATTTTATATATATATATGGAACATTTATTTTGATGAAAATCTCAAAATTCAAATGCAAATGTATATAGATAGTTTATATTGTAATTGTATATATAATCTGGTAGTAATTCCGCATTAACTCCATAAGTTCAAATCCTCACCCCAACTTGAGAAGGGAAAAAAAGTTTGCTTGACACTTCATTTATTTGTTTAGCAGAATTATATAAATTCAAAGTAATTGAGATATTTAATCTAGAAAAATAACCGGTATCTATTAAAATATTTATTGATTTAGTAAGTAACTGATTTGATCATACAACTCTTTAAAGAAAGATTATTTTTTAAGGTAATAAAACTTCAAACATTTATTAAAAATTATTTTAAAAATATCAATTATATGCGCGTTCTTATTTATTTTTCCTAAATCTTCTTATCATCTTCTCTACACTCGTCACCCCTTCTAACATTACCGGGAAATATTATAAGTTATCATGTGATGATCCAATCATCGTCACCGTATATATTTTATTATTTTTATTTTTATTTTTATTTTTTTACTTTATTTTATTTGTCTGCTTTCGTTAATTGATGTGACAAAAAAATAATAATGGGGAAAAGGAAAAAGGGTGATGAGCTTTTCGGAGCCACAAAGAGAGTCATCGCTGTCTGCCAAATGAAAGGAAACCATTGGAATCCAAACATAACAAATAAAGTGAAAATCACTCAAACTTGAACCAAAAATAAAAAATAAAAAATAAAAAAAAGACTCGGCTTGTACTTTTCGCCACTTGTCGTGCAATGATGCGACTCACGTGCTGAGGGCCCACGTGATTCTCACGGGATAAGCCACCAAAGGCCAAATCACCCACAGAGATAGCGCGTGTGAAGCGCGTGGTGAAAACCTTTCCGCCGCCGAAATCGTTATCTTTACGGGGGCGATCCGACGCGTAGCGGTGTGAGCACGCGTGGAACTCGCGCTTCGGAGTACGCTTATTGACGTGGCATCAAGTGATTCGATGGACAGTAAAGTCATAGAACTCATGCCAACTGTTTTTTTTTTTTTTTTTTTTTTTTGTGATAAATGACGCCAAATGTTTGTCTTTATTGTAAATTTTTTATTTTTTATTTTTTCTCTTTTTGGCGCTCTTCTATTTCATATTTTGTGATTTCTTTTTTAACAAAAAGAAA
This sequence comes from Ficus hispida, assembly GCA_025413025.1. NCBI lineage: Eukaryota > Viridiplantae > Streptophyta > Magnoliopsida > Rosales > Moraceae > Ficus > Ficus hispida. Next base: position 6,719,684 of record CM046362.1, read on the forward strand.
AAAAGGTGCCCATCCGAGAGGGGTAAAAAAAAAAGAGAGAGAGAAAAAAAAAAGTTCCAATTTGCAGCCCTTTTCTCAAAAAAAAAAAAAAAAAAAAAAACCAACTTGCACCAAAATAAATAATTAAAAATTTAAAAATACTAGAAAGTGAAATATTTTTGACAAATAGATGACACCATGGAAATAGTATATAGTTAAGCCATCCGTATGTTCGATTTTTTATGTACCTATTTTAATGTCTTTTTTGAATCTTAATTCACGTCTATTCTCCATGAGGTTTAATTCGAGTTTACCATTAAAATCGGTTGTTTACGAGGATCGTGGTTTTTCTCTATTTAAACACTATATAAGTCAATATTGATGTGTATTTTTTTTTTTTTTGGGTTTACAATATATTCTCCTATTTCTAGATGTATTTTCTACATATTCAAGTATTCAATTTTTGTGATGTGATTTGATATTTTCTTACATTCGTCCAATAATAAAATATAATATGTGTTTGGATGTTTTTTTTCTTTATTATATTCAAGTGTAATATATGTTTGGATTATTAACGAGAGAGAGTGTGTGTGATATAATTGATAAAAGTATATAGAAAAAGAGAGAAAATATATGTAATGTAATTGGTAAAAATGTATATTAAAAAAATGAATTGACAAATAATAATTATGTTGAATTTATTGTTTAAATGTATTTATATTTAAATATAATATATGAAATATCCAAACACATGTTACATTGTATTTGACGGTAATGTAGATCATAGTGTGTTTCCAAAGACACATTAATTCTAATTTCTTATTCCTCTCCTTTTTTATGCTGGAAAACAAGTTGGGCTCCAAAAGAGATAAGCAAGGAGTTTTTTTTTTTTTTTTGGTTATATGTATAATTTTTTTTAATAGATAAGTAAGGAGTTTTAGATATAGATTACGCGTTATTGCATTATGATTTTATTTTATTGTTGCTAATGACATAATGATATTATCTACATATGGTGCATTAATGTGCCGCCAAAATAAATTAAAAAGATGAAGAAGAATACAGTATATATATAGATTATCTTGATCATGAAAATGAGCTGTTTTTGCACGTTATAACATGTTCCCTATTCTATTTTAATTTAAACACTTGAACATCAAAATAATATGAAAGTAAGAAACATTAAAGTGTGGTTTCAACAGAAATTTAACATGTGAAAGTTTTTTTTTTTTAATAAAGAAATTTAGCACCGGATTTAATCATAAAGTGAAAATTTAAATGTTCCACTCCCAAATACCAAATAATAATATTAATTAATTAATTAATTAAATAAAATAAAACATCCATTCATCCTAAAATAAAATAATAATAATAAAAGTTATGAACAATAAACATGTATTGGTTTTGTCCTTTTTTTTCAGCAAATTCAGTTTCACTATTCACCAATCTAATTATAACTTAAAAACTTTTTTAAAAGTTAATAAATTTACATATATATTTTCAAATGAAATGATTTTAAAAAAATTATAAAGAATTTTGAGACCAACTAAATAATATCCATATTGATATTTTTTTTCAAACACATTTTAAGTTTTTGTATTTTTTAACTTCAATAAGCCAAACGTACAACTCAACTTTAACTTAACTCAAATAAAAAATTTTCAAATCTTTCTCCATGCTAAGAGTTAAGACTAAATATAACCCTTTAGTCAAAAAGTTCAAAATTAAAAATAAAAAAAAGTTGAAAATAAAATTCCTCTAAAAAGGTGTTTAATAAATATCTGAGAAATGGTAGTTTAATAATTGTAACACAAAAAATTGAATAAAACAGCCATTTTCTCAGTTTTGTCGAACTATGCAAATGATTTATGTGATGACAAAAGTTGTGAAGCATGACATAGATGAGATTCAACACAAAAATGCAATCTCATATTCTAATGAAATTTTCAACACAAAAATCTCTCACTTGAAAGCCTTTGCTTTCATGGCAAATGTCAAAATTCCCACCACAAAAGTTGACATTCCCATTTTTGTTTGTTTGTTTATTTGTTTTTTTTTTTTCTTTTCTTATTCTCAACCCATAGAAGATAAAGTATTGGGCATTTTTCTTTTTTTTTTTTCTTTTTTAATTAGTTATTATAATATTATATAAGGAGAGAAAGAGGAAAATAACATTTTTTTGAATAGAGTAATAGTAAAGTTGAATAAAAAATTTTAAACATAATGATAAAATAGTATAACCAAATTTATGATCATATAATACCAAAAAAAAAAAAAAAAAGCCCTCCTCCTGTCTCTTCTCTCTTTCGAACATGAAATTCTACATATAAATTTACTGTCAAAATTAGTCGTAAATCCGAAATTTTTTGAAAAATCTAAAGATATCTAAGGATTCATCAAATATATGTTTTACTTTATCACCTTTTAAAAACGCATATTATAAACTTCAAAGGTACATACAAAATATATTATTTGTTATAATTTCCCTTATATAAGTGAATTGTAATGCCCTTAAAGAAACATATCTAAATTATTGTCTTCGTTATAATAGTTTTAATTTTTTTTATTCTAATTAGATAAGCATAAAAGATTAAAAATCTAGGTCAAAAACGTAAACAGATTATTTGAGAAGTTGTTTCCACAATTTTCTCTATTGGATAAACAAATATATATATATATATATATATTTGAAATTATATAGTGAACAAACTTAATTAAATTAACTCTCAACTTGTGTCCTAAAATTCTATAGTTATTTTCACTTTGTCTTTCAAAATTTGAAGCTCTGATTTGACCTCTTGCCTATTGAATTAGCCTCACTCAATAGTTTATGTAAAATTTTTTGTTAATAACAAACACAAAAATACCACAATATTGTAATTAATCTTTTTTTTTTCTCCTGTCGTACTTTTAACAAAATTTCCAATAAAAGAAGCTAAATGGGTTCGATTCAAAGTTTGAAAGGAAATTTTAAAATTTTTTTTATGGTTAATAATGCACAAAATGCTAATGACTAAATAATTTCAAATTTAAAAAATAAATTTACTAAAATTTAATAAATTTCCTAGAAGGCATTCGGCACACGTGATTTTCAGATAAGTAAATAAATTAAATCTTGTTGAGGAAGTTGTAATAAATAGTATTTTTACGAAAATAATTGAAGCGAATAACAAGATTTAAATATATATTTAAAGTAAATAGAAAATTTACTTAGGAAAAATTTACTAGATAAATAGTAAATTTTTTATGGTAAATATTTGTAAATAAAACATTTATATTGTAAGTTTGTTATTTACTGCTATTTACTCTAAATATTTTTAAAACATACTGTTTATTTCAATTATTTTTTAAAACTTTTATTTTCTTCTTTCTTTCTATAAACTATTTATATCTCTTGATTTTAAGGCCACTCTCATTTTTTTTACTTCAACTTTAAAAGCTCTCACTTTTCCCTTTTAACTTTGAATTTAACCCAACTTTACTCATTTTATCGTTATTTTTGTTATAAATTGACGGAAAAAGGTGAGTTAAGGCAAAATGTTTTCTTTTTTTCATTTGTTTTTAATAGAAAATCTCAACGGAATGAGTTTAATAATACTAATTCCCTTTTTTTTTTAAAGTTAGTTTTTAACAAAAAATTATGATAAACAGATAAAGTGAGATTAAACTTAAAATTCAGAAGACAAAATAAGAGTGCACCTAAAATTCAAAAATATAAATAAAAATAATAAAACAAAATTGGTATACATATTTAATGAAATTTAATTAAAATCAAACCGTATTTTATTAGTCATTTGGATTATTTTCCTTTTTGTACCTCTGGATTTAAGGGTCGGTCTCTCTTTGCCACAAGAACTTTAAACTCCCATTTTGCTTTATTGAACTTTGTATTTACTCTCATTTAATATTTTTTTAAATCAAAATTTTAGTTTAAAAATAGATAGAGAAATATGATAATTAATTTTACTAAGATTATTTTATTAGGATTTCTGTTAAAAATAAATAAAAAAATACATGTTTGAACTTAATTTACTTTTTTTTTTTCTGTATGTTTTTAACTTAAATTCTCTATGAAAAGATAAAATGAGTTTAAATTTAAAACTCATTGGTGTAACGAGAGTTTTTAAAAATTCAAGAAATATGGTGAAATTGAACTCAAAGTTTAGAGACTATAGATCAGAATAATCATAGTTATTTTTTAACACCTCATAGTCAAATCTTTCAAATTTTAATCTCTTAAAAAAAAGAAGAAAAGATCGTTTCAAAATTTAAGAAAACAATAAATAATGGGGAAGAGGAGCACGTGTCAGGCACGTGTAGCAGAGAGCATGAGGGGAAGGGCATATCCTGAGGACCAAAGGAAAGAGATAAATAAGATGCTCGGAGAACTACGAAATCAAGGTACTGCCACGTGTTTCTATACCTGGCGACCAGGCATCGCATCTTTTTAGAGAGAGAAAGTAGAGAGAGAAACCAAAACCAAAAAAAAAAAAAAAAAAAAAAAAAAAAAACTCAAACAGACTTGGAGAAGGAGAAGAGAGAGAGAGAGAGAGAGTAGAGAGAGAAACCTCAACAAAACGCCACTCTACGCCTATGGCGGTCCTCTCAATTCACCACGACCACCATTAACGACGCCTTCTTCTTCTTCTTCTTCTTCTTCTTTAAATAGAGCCTCAACACTCTTCGTTTCTTCTCTAGATCAAACACAGTACTTTTTTTTTTTAAATTTATTTTGTTTTATTTTATTATCCTTTTTCTCGTGTTGGGTACCGAGTTTCAGCATCTGGGTATTGCCCAATTCGTCAAATCCATTATCAGGTATCTAGTAAATATTTTTTCTTCTGAGATACGTGACGCTATATATATATATATATATATATGTGGTTTTTGGGCCTGATCAAAATTTTCATGTTCTGGGGTTCTGTGGTTTCGTAATTTGATTTGAAAATCTTCAATGGTTAATGTGAGAATTTATGAATTCCAGATATTGAAGTTGAACCAGAATTTCATTTTACCAAATTCTGTGCAGTTTTATACCATTATAGGGTCTGAATGATACTAATGTGTAACAAAGGTATTGCTGATAACTCAATTGATCAGCAACACCATCACCGATCTGTGTTCTTGATGGATAGCCATAGTTCCAGTACCACAAACCCGGCTTCATTTTCGCCAGCCGGTTCGAATGACGAAACCCCACGAGTTAAATTCCTATGCAGTTTTCTAGGCAGCATATTGCCCCGTCCGCAGGACGGGAAGCTCCGGTATGTAGGGGGAGAGACGCGGATTGTGAGCGTCCCGCGGGATATTTCTTATGAGGAGTTGATGGGGAGGATGAGAGAGCTTTACGAGGGCGTGGCGGTGTTGAAGTACCAGCAACCGGACGAGGATCTCGATGCCCTCGTATCGGTTGTGAATGATGATGATGTGATTAACATGATGGAGGAGTATGATAAGTTGGGGTCCGGGGATGGTTTCACTAGGCTAAGGATCTTCCTGTTTTCGTACCCCGAACAAGATAATTCGTCGCACTATGATGGCGACGAGAGGGAAACCGAGAGGCGGTATGTGGATGCATTGAACAATTTGAATGATGGAGCTGATTTTAGGAAGCAATTGCAGCCCGAGTCCCCGGTGATGAGTCCGGACATACATATGGCGGAACAGTATTTTAACTCGATGAGTCTAGAGGGCAGTGTTCATAACCAGAGGAATTACGAGATGTCAATGCCACAGTATAATTTGCATCAGCTTTCGATTCCGCATATGGGATCGGGGCAACACCATCAGCTGATAAACCAGAGGTATAGTGAGATGGAACCTCCATGGAGTCCCGCGTACTATTCTCCTAGGCATACTGGGCATGATCCGAGGCCAATGACGGAGTTTCCTTCTTCTCCATCATCTGCGAGATTTCATGTGCCGTTTGCAGAGGTAGCCGATAAATGCTCAGAGAGAATGGCCGAAGAATACTCGCGTCAGCAAGTGGTGAATCAGCAGACTGCATATGAGCACCAGCCTCAATATTCTGAGAATGTTTCTTGGCTGCCAACCGGAGCTCTATCTGGCGAAAAGTCGGCTTTTCCTGGAAATCTATTTCATGGGCCAAATGTTCTTGAAGGAAGTAACATCTGCGAGCAATGTCGGATGGCTTTTCAAAGAAATTTTGAGCATCCGAACATTGGGAACGGACTTCAAGTTTCTAATCTGTGCGCTAATTGCCCACCAAACAGGGAGACTTTCATGATGAATGCGGATATGAAGTTGCATCATGGAATTTACGGGAATGAGCAGAGCAATGATCACCGGACTTTGTACAGCGATAATCAAAATCACGAAAGAGGATGGATTCTGCAGCAACAGTTGAATGCCCGGGCCGACGAAGCAAGAGCAAATGTCTCTGGCTCTATTAGAACCAATGACCATTATGCTATAGATGGTCTTGGCATGAATTTGCCACTTGGTCTTGGTAGTATCGTGGATGGCCGTCCCGTGTCTTCAAATTACCTTCATCACCGAGCGGGGCATGAATTGGGGAATGAAGGGTTTCACGACCAAACTGTGGCTGGTGCACCTCACAATCATATGCATGTTCCTTCCCCTGACGAAAATGGCATTCGATATGGAAACGTTCCTTTTGCGTATGGAGGAGATAATCTTTACCCAAGTCATGGACATATGCCTGGACAATCTTTATGGAGAAATGTTCCGAACCCGGGACATGTTGGTCAATCTTATGAAGCATGCAATTCGATCCCGCAAGCCAATGACAAGATTAATCCAGGATTCCCAAGAGGCCAATGGGAGGGAAGTCCAAGGCTTTGTATTGGGATGGAGAATCAGAATCCTTGGGCCGATTCTTCAAAAATGTTGGCTTTTGATGGTAAAGCCATTCCAGATTACGCCTATGGTCAGGCTTCGAGATTAATTCCTACTGCACTTGGTCAGGAAAGTCAATATCCGTTTTGCCAAGATCCCGTACAAGTGTCACCCGACATGATGAATGTTGCTAATTCCGTGGATCCTTCTAAAGAACCTGTGAGGGTGGAGGGGAGAGATCTGCCTGAGGAAGGAAAAGAAGCAACTCAAGTGCATAAGGCCGAGAACTCTGATGTGCAGGCTATTTCTTGTTCGGAGGCCAAAAAGGATGGTGACAATAGCGGCGAGATTGCATCTCGTGAGACAATAAATTTGAATCCCTTCAAGCCTGCAGATGATAATGCGGGTGTTGTCAAGCAAGGTGAAATGGATCATCATGCTCCCGGAGAATTGGAGCTTTCGGTTGAGAAGCTGAGTTTCTTACCTGAGTTGATCGCGTCTGCAAAAAAAGCGGCATTAGATGGCGTCAATGACGTGAAAGCAAAAGTTGCAGAAGATACAGATGCTGAGAAGATTGGTTTAATAACCAAAGAAGTAATTCCTCATGAGTTAGATTCAGCGGTGAGGACTGAACGAATATCTGAGAATATTGAGTTTCATTTGACAAACTATTTTGGTGTCTAATTGCTCGTTGTCAGTTCAGTGGTTCCCAACTTGTTTTCTCTTCTAATGTGATTCGTATTTTGTCACGCAGAATGCTCCAGTAGATTCAGAATTGGATTGCGATACTGATAATGTTGACACCACCAGGATCGAGCCCACAACGGCCGAGGCAGAAGCTATTGACAAGGGTTTGCAGGTTCGGATTGCTGTCTTCTTCGTGTACTCGGAGTTCCCTGTTACTAGACCGTTCTTTTTATGTGAGTTTGGTTGTACTTGTTTCTAATAGTTCTGTTGTTCTTTGTTTAGACGATAAAGAACGACGATCTGGAGGAGATCCGGGAATTAGGCTCTGGAACGTATGGCGCTGTTTATCACGGAAAGTGGAGGGGTTCTGATGTAGCAATTAAGAGAATAAAGGCTAGCTGTTTTGCCGGGAGACCATCTGAAAGAGAACGCTTGGTAGTATCTATATCTGAAATCTCTTTTGTTTAGTGGCTTTTATTTATTTTTTAAAAAACGAGAACATTATTTTCAACTTGGCTGGTGTGGAGTTAATTTAATTAATATATGTTCGCATTACAGATAGCGGATTTCTGGAAGGAAGCTTTGATATTGAGCTCGCTTCATCATCCAAACGTTGTTTCTTTCTACGGCATTGTACGTGATGGTCCTGATGGTTCTTTGGCGACTGTGACGGAGTTCATGGTCAATGGATCTTTGAAACAGTTTTTGCAGAAAAAGGATAGGTAATTTATCTTGCCATTAGATTATGAAATTCAATAAAATAGTTGTGTTTTTTGTTAAGAATTTTTTTCACGGTTAAAGGCTTGATTGGTTCTGACATCATTGTACCATTAAACAGAACAATTGACCGTCGCAAGCGACTCATCATTGCCATGGATGCTGCATTTGGGATGGAGTATTTGCACAGGAAGAACATTGTCCATTTTGATTTAAAATGTGAAAACCTTCTAGTTAACATGAGAGATCCTCAGCGGCCAGTGTGCAAGGTAGGTTGAATTGAAAACTGCAGATTGATGCAGAATAGGAAATAGTCATAAGCGTGGCTCGTTATCGTGCGAATATCACATGATATGATATCTTTCTGTTTAGATCGGAGACTTGGGCTTATCAAAGGTTAAACAGCACACTTTGGTGTCGGGAGGTGTTCGGGGAACTTTACCCTGGATGGCACCTGAGCTTCTTAGTGGGAAAAGTAATATGGTCACAGAGAAGGTAACTATACAAGGCATTTTAGTGTTCGGTTTTTCAGTTTCAATGGTAGACGACTCTTATACTAGTGAATTTTAATTAGTTTCGGGTATTCTTTTCTAAGTTTTTTGTATGCTATTACTCTCTGTAATGCAGATCGATGTTTACTCATTTGGCATTGTGATGTGGGAACTGGTCACCGGTGAAGAACCTTACGCAGATATGCATTGTGCATCGATAATTGGTAAGCACCAAGTGCCTACTGACCTTCCCTTGTACTTTTCCTGTGATCAATTACTTTTCCTTTGTTGATTTTAACTGTTGCTTCTCGGAAAGTGTCATCGTTTATCCGATAAAATGATTTCATTGGTGTTAGTGGTATTACTTGTTCTACATTTTTGTTACATTTGGTGTACCTAGATGAAGTATTTATGGATTGCTTGCGTCACTTGTGTAATTCTCTACATTATGATCTTGAATTCAGAAGTCGTCCTTATTTATTTATTTTCTCGAACTCCATAGACTTGGAAACCCGTATTAGAGTTTTAGTAAGACATTATAAACTTCTTTCTAACATAATTGCTTATAAGAAAAATTTTAAAGTCATTTTTTTGACCAATTAAGTTATTTTAAAGTGTGGTTTCCAATAGTTAATGAAAGCCATAGCTTTTGCTTCTCTTCTTGACAAAAGTAAAAGCAAAAGTAAAAGCTCTGCCAAACGGGTCCATAATCTTCTATTGATAACTAACTATGTAAATGCTGTATAGAAAAAAATTCTTTTTTGCTCAAATAAAATATTATCCTTGCAGGAGGAATTGTGAATAACACGTTACGTCCTCAAATTCCAACATGGTGCGATCCTGAATGGAAGTCATTGATGGAAAGTTGCTGGGCCTCTGATCCGGCGCAGAGGCCGTCGTTTTCGGAAATCTCTCAGAAGCTGAGGAATATGGCTGCTGCAATGAACATGAAGTAATTCGCCGGTCTTGCTGCAGCATACTCACTTGTACCTGTTAGTTGCCAAGACTTGGCCAAGACAGGAAATTATGGGAATCATAGACATCGCAGTTTAAAGCCACCACTGTCTCTTTTAGCATATGGAAGGCTAAGAATAGCATATATATATATCTCTATTTTTTTTTTTTTATCCTTTGGTTCATCTTAGATATTATTTGAATCTTTTGTATTGCTAAATAGTGCAAAATATATAAACGCACTCTTTAGTAGAACTCACCTGGAGGACTATTAGAAACCGGTGAGCTATGTCGGCGCCTGCCAGAATGTGAGTTATTCCCGTTTGATTCGACGTAAATCTGTCTCCTTAACCTTAAACTGAAGATGTTTTTTTTTTCTTTCTTGTAATGATATGGTTTTAGCTGTCCCTTCCAGGTTTTTGTTATTTTGGAGAGGAAAGGACCAGGAGGACACTACTGATACGATACTAGTATACTTTCGGGGCCGAACTGGGCTCCTTTTTTTTTTTTTATTTTTTATTTTTTTTATTTTATGGATTTTTGTGTATAAATAAATGGCAATTCCTTTGTGTTTGAAGCTTTCTTTTATCTTGGGAGCTGATGGATGAAATTGTGCTTCCAAATTCAGATGACACTGAGAATTATTTGTTTTGTTGGGGGTCTTCTCTATGTCATATGTTAAATACTACTCCAATGTATTGAATGTATGGTTTGTCTCCTATAGTTATGGAATCTATTGAATTATTTTTGTAAAAACTCCTAATATTTTCTGTTTATTCTGGCTGATATAGAGCATATTTAGACCCTAGTGGGGCTACCTCGGCGGGCCTCTCCGGGGTTTTGATAGGAGCTTGCAGGTTCGAAATCGAAGAATATTTTCATTTTATTTTACTAAGTGCACCATAGACCTTATAGATGAAAAGAAAATTGATGCACGGTTTTGAAGATTCAATGGAAAGGCTTTGGGTATTGGCTTTGCTTTTGGTGGTTGTATATGGATTATTAAAGAATCTACGACAGGTTAAAGGCATTTGGTAAATCTTGTTTTTGTTTAGTAGATTCTAAAAACTATTGTATTGCAGTATAATTTGAGAAGCAGCTTCTACAATAATTATGCAAATTTATTAAAATATGCTTTACAATAAATAGTTTTCCCAATCTATCCTTTTTATTATCTTTATAAATTATAAAAAATAATAAAATTACAATAAACTATTTGTTTAAAATTTTAAAAATATTTCCTCTTAAAAATAATTTCAAGTTATAAATTGTGGATAATAAATTATTATCTTATATAATTTTCTATTTAAAATTTGTTATTGTAGTTTTGTGAATACTTGAAAGACGACATACAATAACGTTGTTGTTAAATTATTTTATTTTCTAAGAGGAATTATTGAATATGGAATTTAAAGTTAGAAATAAATACTATAATAATAGAAAATTTATTAGACAAAAATATAATATGGTTATTTTAGTCATTATACGTCTGTAAATCAATTTTATTCATAATTTATCAAATAATTAAAATTCTGTTTTTGATATTCACAGTAACTTTGAAAAAAAAAAAAAAAAAACCAAACGCCTACCTATTTTTAGATCTAATAACTTTAAACTCACAACATATTTATAGTAAAACATTTTTGGAACAAAACAATGCGAAACTGACCCTACATCTATGATTACTTTTACCAAATATATATACCGAGAGTTTTAGTTTGTGTATGTAGAGATGTAATGCAGAAAATAAGTTGGAATACTCCTAGTGATTCTTTAGTTGTTTTCTATATTGATGCATGGATCTAGTGCATAATTTTTACTAGGTTATTTCTTTCTTTCTTTTTTTTTTTTTTTTTTTTTTTTTTTTGTCTTTTTTTGAGATGTTAACGAAGGCCAAATAATTTACTTCTAAGACATCTAGGTAAAATTTTCATAGTAAAAAAAGTTTAATTATGACTATTTATAAATAAATCTCATATAATTAAAATGTGTTTAACTTCTGCTTATTTATTTATTTATTTATTTATTTTTACAGAATATTGATAAAGAGATCGTTAACATAATAATATAAAGATTCAAAGGAGTGTGAAGTGAAAAATCAAAATTCATGGGACAACATTATACATTGGTGTGGGTGTGAATTTTAGATTATTTTAGAAAACGACGCCGTATTGACAGAAAACAAATAAAACGGCACCGCTTGGAAAGGACTCAACAAGGTCGGAACTGAAGTGACCAGAAAGCAAAATGGAATTAGTAAGATGCTATGTCAGCTGACATAATTGACAAGTGTAGAATAAGTACACGTGTCAAGTGGCGGAGAAAGAATGAGCTTCCATATTTATAGAACCTCCTCACCAGAAAAAAAAAAAAAACTATAAATGTTGTGTGTGGACGGATATGAAATTGACACGTACGCTTTTGTAAATACTTGAAATTCATTAGAGATTGAGATTAAGATTGAGATCTCAATTTTGGGGATTCTAATTAAGTTTTATATCTTAAATAAAGCTTAGTTAATGTTGGTTGTCAATTAGAGTCGTCCCCACTTATTATACCCACTACCTCAAAATTTTGTTTAGAGGGTGATTATTTGATAATTAGGGGTACAATATTAAAACCTTATCGTTTGACTTACATTATCTTTATTAAGATTGTAATCTTTCAAAAGGGTTATAAATAAATAGTCTTGGGATTAAAGTATGAAGGTTTAAGTTGTTGAGAGCATATTGGCTTGGCATCACCAACTCTTAATATTCTCTCTTTGATAAGAAAAAATCAAGGAGGTCAAATTCCCTGACACCATCAACTTCCACACAAATTATATATACATATATATATATATAAATATGTATATATATGCCATGCACCTAACACACGGCAAAGACTTTAGGTTCACTAAGTCAAAGCTCCCTTTGACTTCTTGCTATTACACATACATAATCAAAATCTGTTGGGAACATCCATAATAATTGGTTTGATTCAATGTTTCAAAGACCAATGGAAATTGCATATATACATACATGTATAGGAATCTGTATATATAAATAATATATATGTATATATATGTAATTTTGTTGTTTGTCCTCCTCTAAGTAAGAGTCGAAGAAAGAGCACAAGATCAGTACGACAAGCAGTGGTTGGAGTTTGAAATATCAACCAAACTTTGTAACTCCTTCAGCTAAGACTAGGAGTAACCCTAGTGCACTTAAAAACTAGAAAGCGAACCTACATTACAATTATTGGGTGCATGTAAGAGAAAAGAGTATAATATGGTACTGTAAATCCCGTTCCAACGACGGGATTTTGATTAAACGAAATGTTACCATTCTAATGACACAATTCAAATATTAAGAGCCAAACATACATTCAGATCAATTTTTCGATGCGGTCCCAACTGCACTTTTTTTTTTTTTTTTTTTTATTGGTTACTATTGAAAGAAAATTGGGATAAAGAAAAAAGGTAAATTGGGGGATTTAGTCCGGTGCTATGATGCTTGCTTACAGAGTGGAAGATTTCGAGTTCAATTCTCGGAAACCCCGTTGGTTATTTTTTCCCAACGTACAAAGACGAAGAAAAAAACAAAAGTAATTTCTGTTGCAGTTAAGGGCTGATCAGAAGATAAGAGCCATGTCAATTCTTGGATGCTAAAAAAAAAAAAAAAAAAAAAAAAAAGACTATGGTTTTGTTACCAAATAGCAACAAAAGCCAGCAGCCAGCCAAGGATTTGAAAATTTTGAGTTTGATGAGCTCAGCAACTGCATCGTTTTGTTGCATCTTTACGCATTATTTTACATAAAGTGCATGCAAATTATTATAATATATAACAGCTTCACTATACACTTTCATATATATATATATATATATTTATATTTCCTCATTACGTATTCGTTTTAAAGTCAATTCATTATAATTGCCTTTACTATTGTCTCGTCATGTAACATTCTAACATCTTTTATATACACACATACACATGTATATATAATATAGATATAGATATATATATCAATGTCAACCCTAGTGACGATATATATATCTCTGTCTAGCAAAACTGTGAACTTCTTTGAAGTTTCTGAAAATCTTCTGTTTAACTTAAGACTTAATTAATATTGTTTCTTAAGAGGACTTAAATATGTATAGAAGGTGAGATCTGATGTGGGATAGAATATATATTTTTTCCCCTTTTGTGTCTTTGAGTGTTTGTTTTGCTAGTGTTCTCACCTTAAACTATTTTAGATAGATATTCTTAGAAGAACAATTCCCAATTTTTCTTACGTGTTCAGTCACTTTATCTTATAGGCTAGCTCAATAGGACGTATGAAACGGCAACGTGTGGGATCAGCCATATCGACGCCATTAAAAAAGAATTGAAATCTGTTATCACGATAGCCTTTTTCTTTTATTATTGTTTCATTCACTAACCAACCAACCATCGTTTATCTATAAAAAAAAAAAAAAAGCCCAAAATTTTCTTTTATCTATTAACTAGCATGATACAAATTCCCCTATTTTGACAAGTATGACACAAATTTTAGTTTAATTTGTATCATATTAATCTGTTATTACTTTTTTATGTTATGTTAGTGTAATGGTCTTTAAATTTGTATCATTAATGTACTTTCCCCAATTTAAAATCCAAAACCTAACAAATGGATTTTATAACTTCAAAATTTAGATCCGTGGATTGCCCTTGGGTTTTTGTTCTGGTTGGCTCATGTTATTTTTTTTTTCTTTTTCACGCGTTTGCTTTTGGGCTGTTTTGTAATGAAGTTTATGCAAATTCTATTTAATAAATTATGAGTTGGGATCTTGACGTGAGATAAGTTTTCTCTAACAGATGTCAACTTAATTGAGATGTGTTAGGGTACCTTCCATAAAAAAAAAAAAAAAATCAAATTTAGATGATGTGATAAATCTTTGATTAGTGAGACAATAAAGGAAACATGTTTTCCATACAACAAATTTCAACTCCTCTACAAAAGGACAAATTTTTCAAGGAAATAAAAGAATCAAAGGAACATAAGTACGATGAAAGAATATTTGTATGTCTCGTGATTACATGCATAATTTAGCGGTAATACCACACCTCACTCTACCAAAAGGTGAATAGTTTGAATCCCCTCTCCCCAAGTTCAAAAAAAGAAAAAAAAAAAAAGAATATTTATATGTCTCAATTTGTTATTGAAACAAACTTGGAAAGTTTAAATTTTCAACGTTGCTAATAACTCAATATATTGAATGTTTTTAACCTTGACGTGTAAGGCAACCATTTCTATATATATTTTGAAGGTTCAAGTGCATTTTGTAGGAAGCTGCCCTAATGACCATAGAATGTGGTTGCCTCATATTACACGCTCAATTAACTATTTGTTTGAGGTAATTACGTCAGAAATAATGCAACACATTTTTTTCATCTTTTTTAGATGATCTACACGTCCACATTTTTGTCTTCTAGGGTTTGTCGATATGCATCTCTAATTTCAATAATTTTACTTTATTTTGTTTTATTTTTGATAATTAGTACCTTAATGCAAGCATGTCTAGATGTGCTCAAGAACAGATAACAAGGATGATAGTGACATGGAATACTGTTAAGACATAAAAGAAAGAGATAGATTTTTAGAATTAGACGTTCTAACTCGTTATTATGAGAGGGGAAAGCATTCAAAGCATCCTGCGTATTTAGTTTAAATATCACTTTTGTTCCTTTCGTCTCAAAACACCCATTGTATTTGTATTATCAGTCAGAAAATATCCCTTAAAAGATATCAAAAATTTTTTTTAAAAAAATATCAAGATTACGTTTCTCAATCTATCTTAAATGTTATTTTAAAATAATTAACCAAAAAAAAAAAATAAAATTAAGAAATCAATATTTTAATCAATCAAATATTTCAATTTTTTGGATAATTGTTTTTTAAAGTTTTAAGATTGATTTAATATAATAGTTTATTTTAATAATATTTCAAATTGTATTCAATAGAGGTTGCAAAGGGGTGAATTTGGTATTTTTAAAAATTTAATTGCTTTAGGGAGTATTTTATGTCTAGTTTTTCAAAAGCAAGTGGTTTAATGGACATTTGCAATGATTAGAGGGCAAAAGTGGCAACTAGGCTGAAAACAAGGTGTATTTTGGGTATTTTCTCTAATGAGAGCACTAAAATTGTTCAAAACAACAAACAAACAATCATATACAAGATATACTGATTCATTCTTAATCTGAGAGCTCCTCTCACTTTAACCACTAAAGAAGAACAAGGTTACAAGAGAAAGAGGTAAATAGTAGTTTTTAGAAAATAATTGAAGTATAATATCAGGGTTTTTTAAATATTAATAGATTTATCATGTAATGAATGATTCATTTATGTCAATTGACTGTATAAATGATTTATTTAATGATTCATTTACGTCTTGTAAATATATGATCATTTATTAGAATATTAGTCAGATAAAACGATTCATTTACATCTTGTAAATATATCATTTACCTAATAAAATTTTTATTTACCAAGTAAATCTACTATTTCTTTACAAATATTTTTAACACTTACTATTTACTTCAATTATTTTAGTAAAATTACTATTTATTACAATTTCTAATCTTATATATCTTGAACTTTATTTATTTATTTTTTTAAACCGATGTATTATATCTACATTTGATCAATAATTAGGCTTCGTACGCTTAACGGTACAGACAAATTCTAATAGGGTGTTTGGGGTGTAAGTTTGAGTTAAGATTTTTAAGTTTCAATAGTAATTTTTATTGACTTTTTCAGAAAAGATAAAAATTTTTTTCAGAAAAAGATAAAAATTAAATTGATGGGTGTAAGTTTAAACTTACAGTAAGGACACACAATGAATTAATAAAGTCATACACAAGAGGGAATATTTTGTAACTAGTCATCACTTAATTAGTTGAGATTTACCTTGGTTACCCCCCGTACTCAATGAACCAACAACTCAGAGAGAATTTACGTTTGTACAAAATCTGTTACGTAAATTACACAGTGAGAAACTCAAATGATGCTCTTTGACTTTTGCGGACAATATATATAACTACCACGGAAACTTTTGACCAACAATATCATACAAAGATCTTTCGCTGAAAAATTCTCTTTTGACTGTTTTTGCTAAACAAATTTACATATAAACTTATAAGAAAATATCAAAGCTAAGTAACTATATATTTTACCAAGAAAAAGTTGCATAGCTATAAATTAAATATGTGATGGTAAATATAGTCTAATTGTAAATCGACACTTCTAATATAAGTCTAGAATCCCCAATCCAAGAAAAGAAATCTATCTATATTATTAAATATGACAATAATTATAGCTTTCAAATATGTGAATTTCTTTTTTTTTTTTTTTCTCCTACTTGTCTTACCCATCCCCCTCTTTTCCTAGTACTCTCTTTCTCTATCTCTTTTCTTCTTTTATTTGCCTTGCTAAAAGTTTAGCTGAATTTCAGATATTTAAGCTAGTTATTTTTGTTTAGTTATCTTCCCTACATTTGAAGGTCCTCTATTTTAATAATTTCCACAGCATAGATGGCTGAACCAAACAAAAGGATAATTTGCCAACAAAAAGTCAACAACTATCATTTATAATCTGCCACTTTAGCTACTTGCGTGGCATATATATAATTGCTAGAACAAATAGAGTTAGGTTTTCTTTAGATAAATTGAAAGAGAGAATGACTGATATCAAAGATAGCTAACATATCTTAATTAGAAATAAAGTCAGATCAAATTTAATAAAAAAAAAATAATGAAAAAGAAAAATTATTTTAATAATTGGAAATTAAGCACCTAAAATACGAATCATTGTACTTAACAAGGGATACATATCAATGCTTATCCTCTTATCGTCATGAGGACCACCTTTACCAGCTCTATATTACAATATAGTCTTTGATGAGTTTGGTCTTCTTGATGATGAAATGCATTGCCTTTTCTCTTATTTTCTTTTAATTATATTCATACACACACACACACACACACACACACACATATATATATGGTATACATATATGCTTTTTTCTTTTTTTCCTTTGCTTCAGTTTCAAAGCAAGAGATTCTAAGATTAGAGAAAGACAAGAAGAAGCATGTTTTCTTTGCCTTAAAGATCAGAGTCCATTTGGGGGAGTGGGACTAAAATAATAATATTTTGGGATGTGAGTACTTTTTGAAATTTTGATAGTTTCCTCTTGTTATTTCTATGTGGTTGCGGTTCTGGGCCACCTTTTTCCTCACTCTTGATTAAGATTTTCAATTAAGATAATGCTAAAGCAAGAAAACCGAGGTCAATGAGTGGTGCTTCTTCTTAAAGGCTTTGAATTATAAATTATATACACCTTTTTCTGTTTGTATTTGTATTTCTTGACCAATTTATTTATTTAAGAATTTCCCTACTATACATTATTGTAATCCTAATGTATAACCAACTTGTCACAATTATAGGGGTTCATGCGGTATAAAATTAAGGATATAAAATATTGTGATTGGAATATTTAAATATATAGATATTGATGATGATAATGATAGTAATTTAATTAATTGATTTAAGGGCACTCTGACTTGACTTAATTGTCATATGTAATGCATATATACATATGTGTATTAATTGTAATATGAACTTCTCCCTAATTAGTTGAGATACAATTTTAATAAAATTATTTTGATTTGAGAGAAGTTGTGTCAGTAGAAATATATATGTGTGTGTATAAATATAAATATATATATATATATATATATATTCAGCAAAAGAAGAGAGAGTATCTTAAACAAACTTTAGCAAATCCCAATAAGATTGACATAAACTAAAAATTTATCCCATAATCTCCATTTAATTTATTAAATAAAAATAAAATTACAAAACTGTAAAGAAATAGGAAAAAAAAGTGGTTTTGAAGGCATAACCTAACAATAATTCCACAATTAGCTAGCAATAACTGGTTTTATACATAGTTTAATGGCAATTGCTTACCTGAGTCTATTAGATATAGAATTTGAATCCTCCCACCCACAAGTTCAAGGAAAAAAAAAAAAAAAAAACCTCCAATTCCATAAGATATAAAATTCAGATATTCTAAACCTAAATTAAAAAAAAAAAAAAAGAAACTGAAACCCTTAGGGCTTCCATAAAGTAAAAAAAAAAAAAGGAAAATAAAAACAAATCCTATAAGACCAACTATTTTTGCATTTTAAAACTCCTACGACCCCAAGTCCGGAGAGTATATGTCGTGTCTTTTTTTTTTTTTTGGTTGAATCATCATTCATGGTCTTTCGTAATTTCTCGAGATCATCCGTCTCTTTCTGAACAAGAATTCTATTATGGATGAGATTATCAATTTTTGGTGCTTCTTCTATAAAAATACGTGTGTGTGTGTGTATGTAAACTTCTCTCAATATAATTAGTTAATTGCTATGTCTAGGTTTAGGTTTGGGTGAGTGATGACCAAAAAAAAAAAAAAAAAAAAAAAATATATATATATATATATATATATACACACACACACACACACACACGTACATAAACTTTTTCTATTTCTACGCATAAAACATTTATTCCCTGAGCATTAACTTTTTCCTTTTTATTGAGAATCCTAGAGACTACTTTCAAAAGTACAAGTAAAGAAAAGGTCGAAATTATGTACAAAGTTAAATTAACCATGCGAAAAATTCGAGGAGTTTCCAGAACTTTTTTCCCTGTGGGAATCAATTTCGTTTTCAGTGTCTCAAACCTGAATTGCCAATCAAATTTGTACTTCTACAAGGCGCACACCTCCCCTAAGAGTTTTTTGAGAAAAACAATGATGAAAACGGAATGACTTTGTGAATTTTTTTCCTCTATGCTTTATGATCGGCTTAAATATCCTACGTTCTACTTATTTCTTTCCTTTCTATGTCAGCTCTATATGAAATACATACACTGCTATATGTATGCATATATACATTTCAAAACAAAAAAAAAACTTTTAATCACAACATTTTCTTAATTTTAATCATATGACTAAATGTCACTTTAATTAGATACAAGATTGTTACTTATATATAATTAATTTTAAATTTTTATCATCACTAAAACTTTTAGCCACGTAATTTTTAATCATGGGAAATATTTGTCACACTGTGATGAAAACCAAGTGACTAAAAATTTTAGTCACAATTAAAATTTATTACTAAATGCATATTCATCACAACCTTGTGATTAAAAATGATATTTACTCACATAAAAATATTGTGACAAAAAGTACCATTAAAAATATTGTGGCTAAAATTGTGTGTTTTTTTTTTTTGTTTTTTGGAGTTATATAGTTCCTTGCTGGTTGGCTCTTTAATAAGCTCAGTAATGTCGCTGATAAATCACAGTTACCAAAGCAACGTGAAATGTATTTGCCTGTTTTGTGCAAAATGAAATGTTTACGGTTATTTTAATTTTTGCTATTAAATTGGGGAGGAGATTCAAACTTTATAATGTTATATGGAGTCAAGTGTAAAATTATCGCTAACTGGATTATGTCTGTAATTACTTTTGATCTGCGTTTTAGTTTGCTAGCATATTTTATTATCATTTTTTTTTTGAAGAAACTATTATTTTTAATACATACTAAAATATGATAAACGAAGTCTTGGAAGCATTGTTGTAACTACTACAAGAAATATTTTTACTGAATATATTATTACTTTGCAGTCAGAAATCATAAATAGAAACATCCAATAAAATGCACGGGTCTATTCTAATGTTGATGAAATTATTATAAGCACAGCCCCTTAGTCATATATTTCGGCTCAATCAATGTTATAACTTGGGTCTCTCTCTTTCTCTCTCTCTCCTTTCTTTCTTTCTTTCTTTCTTTCATATTTTTGCGAGTTTAGGCTCAATTTTTGAGACTAGCTTCCAACTACTATTTGTTCTCCTTTAGTTCTCTATCTTATTGCCCCGCTTTGTCCTGGGCTACTTTCATTTCCCCCTTTCTTGTACAGATCTTTTTTTGTTTTGTTTTGTTTTGTTTTGTTTTGTTGGAAATTTAGTAACACATAAGATTACTAATAGGTGTCAACTTAGTTAGGATGTGTTAGTCTTTGATATCAATTATTATTCATTCTCAATTAATAAAAAGAGAAAAAAAAATTTAGGATAGGGATTCAAATTGTAAAAGAAGTTATAATTTGAAATTATATCATTAGACCATGTCTGTAATTATAATATTTGTATTGCGTAATGGGTCTTAATCACTACGTTTGTACTATATTTTTGGGGGAAACTTCATAAGGAGAGAAAAAATGAGGGAAAACCGCGTGTTGATTAAATGAAAACGGAAGTCAATTAAAACATTAATTTCCCCATAAAGTAGTAATTTTCTACAATAATCTCGAAGACAAAAAATTACTAATGATAAAATAAACGTATAAACTAGGGTAGGGTGGCTTGAAGGTGGAATACATTTCAAGGATAATACTGACAAACTAAGAGGATGGATTGTTCTTCTGGATCAGCACCCTGTAGCATTTCAAATAAACTATCATTTTTTTATTAACAAACATGAAAAAGTAGTGCAATTTAATATGTAAAAAAAGAAGAAAATTCGTGTTGTAGTTTGTCTAGTTGCATGCATTGTTATATATGGATAATTGAACTAATCCAAAAAGTAAGAAGAGAGAGAGAGAGAGAGAGAGAGAGAGAGAGAGAGAGAGAGTGTTTTGACACAAACCCTAGAGATGAGAAATGGGGTTGATGAGGTATAAGACTTTTTTGTCCTCATAATAAGCATCACATCACATCAACCACTCTTTCCTACCTATAAATGTATGGTCTTGGTCCCCATTTTTTTCCCAACAGCCTCAAAAACTGCTAGAAGGCCTTCTTCTTTCAAGAATTCGCTTGGCTTTCGAAGAAATCAACGGAGATAAAACGAAGAGATCGAACCACAAAATCATCGGAGAAAACCAAAAGATGGGACGAGCTCCGTGCTGCGACAAGGCCAACGTGAAGAAGGGACCGTGGTCGCCGGAAGAGGACGCCAGGCTCAAGGCTTACATCGAAAAGAATGGAACCGGCGGAAATTGGATTGCACTTCCGCAAAAAATCGGTATGAAAATATGCATATATACATAGTTTGTTCATGGTCATGACCCTCTATTCCTATCACAAAATTGCTGTTCATTTTATACATATATAAAAGTGAGAGAGTTTTTTAATTAATTATTTTTAATTTTCACTTATAGGGCTCAAGAGATGTGGAAAGAGTTGTAGATTAAGGTGGCTGAATTATCTGAGGCCCAACATCAAGCATGGTGGATTCTCTGAGGAAGAAGACAATGTCATCTGCAGCCTCTACATTAGTATTGGTAGCAGGTATATATACATATATAGATATATACCTATATATATACACACATATATACTTGGGAAACAAGTTAATTTCAACCTCAATCTGTTGTCGCTTGTACCTTGTCTAGATTCTCTAGCCTAGGAACTAACACTCGGGTAAGACTTAGAAAAACTTCTTAATTAGGGTTTTTTGCAGACCTAGGTATATATTTATTAATTATTGTATTTCTTTTCTTTTATTAGAGACTGATCATGATGTAAATCTACAAATATCCATTTTTAGGTGGTCCATAATTGCAGCCCAGTTGCCTGGAAGAACGGATAACGACATAAAGAACTACTGGAATACCCGGTTGAAGAAGAAGCTACTCGGAAGGCGCAAACAATCCAATGGCGCTGCTCGGTTATCATCGGTGAATCTCGATGGCCTCAAGGATTATTCTGCAGGGTTAGAGGATATGGAGTCGTTAAGCAGCTCAGCCCTGGAAAGGCTTCAGCTCCATATGCAGCTTCAGAGCCGTCAAAACCCTCTCTCCTTCTACAGCAACCCCGCGCTGTGGCCGAAGCTTCATCCTTTCCAGCAAAAGATGATCCAGAGCTTCCAATCGCTTAACGCGATGAACCCTAATCCTCCGACGCAGCACAATCTCACAAGTCCTCAGGAGGATCTTGATCATCATCAGCCTGAAGTACAAGCGAAAACCGCCGATTTTTATAACGAGGCCCAAAATGCAAACGTCATAGGTAATGAAGGAGATGGATATGCAAAAATCGGTGGTAACCCTAAAATGGACGGATTGGCAAATTCCGCAAACAATTTCATGAATATGAGCAATCCAATGGATTCATCCACTATTGCGGTGCCAAATGGAGATCATTCCGCGGCTTTTCAAGCCGAGCTTGAGAAAATTCTCAACGGGGAAGCAGTCAATTTCAACATACCACAAGGAGATCAGGATCATGATGATCAAAACATGGCTTATCAGTTGGATTGTTTTAAGGAAATGAATAATGTCTCCAGGGACAGCTTGCTCTGGTGGTCTAACGAATTCGAAGCGAAGTCAGCGTCGTCGAACTCCTGGGATTCTACATCGGCGGCTCTCGATCAGTCTAACGGGATTTTCCATGATTATGGTCAGCTAGGAAATTACGGCCTGTGATGAACAGGTTAGAAGCGTTAAATATTAGGAAGTTTGGAGTAACTTCTTTAATTATGGTAATTTGTTATGTTCATAAGATGGCAATGAGCGGGAAATATGTGATAGAAAAATAGGAGGGGTTTTGTAAATTGCGTGAATAATAATGTGAAATGTTCTTCCTTTAGGATCCTTGCCGAATCTACATTTTGTCTTCAGATGGTCAAAACTATATATATGTCTCTCCTTTTGAATCTTCTTTAATATATATATATATATATGTGTGTGTGTGTGTGTGTGTATTTGTGTAGAGATCCGGAAAAGGTTCTGAAGGAGGCTTAGAACTCATTCAACATCCTGTACTTGTACCCTACTTTGTTGATTTAAGTGTTCAAGAATATATTCCTTCATGTTCAACAAAAGAACAAAACCATCTCCCGACTCCCAAAATTAAGGGAGCATGATTATTATTTAAATTTTGTTGTGGCAATCGACATTTTTAGGAATTGAGTTGAATTTTTAAGTTTCCTGCAGGTGGGTGAGTACTCACCGGAAGTCAGTTATTCTCTCTCCGATCATATAGGAAAATTAATAAATAAATGTGGTTACCTATAATATGCCAACATAATTAGGATGATGTTCTGTACATCAATTAAGAAGAAAAATTTGGAATTGTTGGAGTTAGGGGGGGGGGGGGGGGGGGGGGGGGGGAAGGAATCAATAATGAATAAATATATGAGAAGACAGCCCTTTGAACCACATTCTACTTGTTGAAGTTTTCATTAAGATTATTAATTTCTACGCTTTTGATCGGGGTCTTGGCATGTGTTAGGTTAGTCCGCTTAAGTCGGAGAATTAGAGTTATTTTGATAGAAGTTGAATTAAAATTTGAAATTGTGTGTTTGACTAATTGGAGTTTAAAAAATATACAAAACTTGAAACATTCATAAAAAAATAATACAAATCTTATTTTGTTCGTCTTGACATTCAACCTAATTTTTAGGGGGGGGGGACTTTGAATAGAAAAGTTATGAATTTTTAACATCCAAATTTTTAAGTTATAATTAGAGCTATTAATAATAAAACTGAGTTGACTTTTTAAAAAAGATAAAAAACAATTGGAGTTGAGTTAAATTAGTGTGCCAAACACTACCTAATTGCTTGCATTTTTTAAGTTGAATTGATGTCCGTCATTATGGCGGTGTATTTAGCTTATAAATTCGAATAGAATAATTTAGTGATTAGTCTGCAAGAAAGTGCATTTTATAAATTATCAAGCTATTATAGAAAGCATAGTTATATTAACTCATGTAATATATATCAGTTTTCCACACCGTGAAGAAGAACAAAAAAATCAGAGCGATCGAGACGTTATAACGTTCTTCATGCAGGTATGTAACCTTATAAATGGAGTTTGTGGTTATAGCAAAATAAGTACGGATTTTTTAAAAAATAAAAATTTAAATTCTGATTTGATTGAATTGGATTATTATGTAACAATGAAATATTCTCGCCGTAACCATTAATGGTACTTGAGTAAAAAAATGTCAACTGTACCGACCTAAACATTATTATATAGTGAACGAACTGAACACAATTATAGACATTGGAGTGTGTAATTTTTGGATTGTCGGTTTACTACAATATATTATTGAATTGGAATTCCCTAAGCAAGCCAAACTAGTGGAAAGAAAAGAAAAGAAAAAGTAAGAAATAGCGTGAGATTCTAGCTTAGGCTACATGCCAATACTATATCTACATGAAAATAACATAATTTAGAATTTATACTTTAATTTATATTTCTATTATAATTTTCCCTTTTGCTATCATTATTAAACTATGAAATTCATAAAGTTTTAGTATTTGAAAATTTAAAAATGAAAAAATTGTAGATGACATAGTTGAGATACCAACCAATAAAAATCAAATATCAAATTTAATATTGATTATATTGGTCATAAAGTTAATTATCACTGAATTTTGATATATTATAAATTTAACAACAAAGATAACACTTCATTGCTGAACACTTTTTTTCGTTTACCCAAATGTTGATACTTACCATTGATCCATCAATTTAGCACTCATTCTATATAGCTGCTCTAATATAGTTACTAATTTTCATATTTTCAAAAAAGGACAAAGGTAACTCATTTGAGGGAGAGGGGGGGGGGGGGGGGGGGGGGGGTGAGTGGGGGTGGGAAGGAGAGAAGTAATTAAGACACAAAAAATGTTCGAAAAGTGGATCGTTTTACAATGCATTAGAATTTTGAAGTTCAGATCCAACATCTAACACATTGAATCCAACCAATATTACCAACCACGTATCATATTGCCAAACATCAAACACCTGAAGTATAGTTGTTTGGTCAGCAAGAAATTCTCTGAGAAAAGAGAAAGATGATGCCTAGTAGAGTATCAGCCAAACCCGCTGTTTGTAGGCTCGTAGTTCGCCAAAAATATGTATACGAAAATACTACACAAGTGCACGTAATCGAACAAGTAATATAGTAGTGAGTTGAGTATCATCTCAACAAGGATTGTATTCTCAAAACCAAATTACAGAAAATAATTGTTCTAAAACAAAATTTAGAATAATTTTGAGAGCAAAAATTATATAAAATGAATGTAAACGAATGGGTGTATTAAAAATGCAAATAAAAGGTAAAACATGGCAAATATCAAAGGCTTAGGTTGTGAATCAATGATGGGTAATGGCTAGAATTACTGATTTTTCTTCAGTTACAAATCTGACCGCAAATGCTGTAAGAATGTTGTAGCAAAATTTATCCAGTCAACTAAAAATTCTATACAATTCTCTTTTAAAAGATTTATGCTTCAGTTCTTTAAACCAAAATCAATATATTCATATGCATTTCAGTTTTCCAAACATAAATTTAAGCACCAATTTTAATGGGTTGTACAAGGTATTAATATATTCCTATATCATACACTTATATTATTCAAGCTAGATCCAGTCAAAATTAACCTTCCCATAATTAATTCTAGTTTTTACTTTCTACCAACTGATGGCCAGTTAATCAACAGAGATTAAACGATGAAAAACACTTAAATAAACTGAATTGAAAATTACTAAGCATTTAACATAATAAGCAAATCTTCATTACAACCTCGGTTCCATTAATAATCCTAGCTAAGGAAATTAGTTCATGCTTCGTTCAATAAAATCAAAATAAAAAATCTCAATCGATAGAATCATGATTTATAGAGAAGAAAATACAGAAAAACTAAAAGGATTCGAGTAAACTGAAAATCAGAAAAATCCCAAAACTAAGCGTGTATACTCTCGTGTGGTTCCTTGCCAAGCCAATAATCCAAAGGCTGTGCTATATTACTTGCTTTAGAAAGTTCCAAATCTTCCTCTCTCTTTCGTCCTCTTCTTTTCCCAAAATATGGTGTATGTTTTTGCCTCTGCCTCCTCTTTGCTTCCCCCTAAAAATCGGACTACCCTCTCAATGGTTAACTTTTCCTCTTATATTGATACCAAAAAGATGCCCTAGTTGCACATGCCCATAGCTAATATTGGTGGCCATCTTACAGCTGCCGTGTTTAGACAAAATGGACAAGTGAATCACTGCCAGCTGTAAGTCAAAACTTGGGTTATCATATGCATTTAAAGTTAATTTTTCACTGCTTCAACATTGCTGTGGTATTGCTATAGCATTCCTGTAGTAATCAGATGTACCCCAGCTGTCTATTCCATCATCTCCTCTAGTCAAGTGGGCTTCCACATTTTTAGCACCGTGGGCTCCAGCTGGAAGGCAAAACACAAAATTAAACTTAAAAATATGTGAAAGGCCAAAATCATCTACAACTATTTACCTTCTCTTTAACTAAAGTAAACTATCTAATATTATATATAAAAAACTAAAAATTAAGGCATATTATCTTGAAATAATAACAATTAATAAGCTTAAAAGTATGTTAAATAACTCTATTTCATAGAGTTATCACTCGTTCCTAGAGGTAAAGAGCAAATTGTGCGGTTTCATCTACAAAAAATTTGGAAGAGTCTTCATGATTTTCCTGAAAAACGTATACCATGATGCTGATGCTGTCTCTTTGACGAAAAATGCAAGGACCAAGACCAACACAAAGATGGACATCGTTGATGCTTTGAAGAGCGTAACCGTATTCTATAATACTTTGGCAATTAAGCCCCCAAAATTATTTTTAATGTCCAAAATGATATCTAGTTTTCGCTTCATAAGTTAATTGATTCAAATGTTGAAGAATGAAAAAGTTAGTTAAAAAGCCTTTAAATTTTTTTTATATGATTGTTACATTATGGACATCTAGGTTTTAAGCTCGTTCGTGGATTGAACTAGTCTCTTATTGAAACGATGTTCAAGAAATCTACGATTTTTTTTTTGTTTTGATTATAAATTAAAAACAAAACCATTATTACCAGCCAATTTCCAAATTCAACTAATGTTGAATCTCCAATTTTATTATATACACACGTTTGTACATTATTACATTGTTTGTCTTTATACATTGTTTAGTGGAAATGAAAAAAGAAAAAGACAGATAAAATAAAATAAGAGAGATATCGTGTAAATAAAATAAAATAAAATTAATACGGCAATATATAATTTTTTGTTTTGGCTTTTAATCTTGATTACTAGGAATAATAGCATATAAAACTTTCCTCCAAAAAAAAAAAAAGAGATAAATAAAAGAGAGAGAGAGAAAAGAAAAAGAGCTTATAATACTAATTTGCAGATTTTGCAAGAGAAAATAGAGGAAATTAATTTCAACTTTTCCCTTCATATTTCTAAAATTTGGGCAGTACAGACTAGTTTGGTAATTTTACCAGACTGACCTTTTTTTTTTTTTAATTTTTTTTTAACCTAATAAAGGGTTAGTAAAAGGTCCCACAAGATCCTTTTATGGAATTTATAGTTAAAGGGTTTTTTTTTTTTTTTTTTAAATAAATGATCAAAGTTTTTTAAAATTAATTATTAGATCGTTTATTTTAAATGATTAATAATTATTAAATGATTAATCAATAATTCATCATAATATGAATTTGTTATTATTCCCACAATTAGTAGCTCATCCCAAATTATCACAAGAGAATTAATTTTCTTCAAATTCGGGCCATTCCACCTGGAAGGTTTGTATGTTATTACCGAGAGTAATAGTTGATTCGAGGTAAAGCGTTGGTTTATGAGAAGAATTTATGGGTGTTTGAGAACAATTGGGTTTCTCACAATAATTGGGCTTGGGCTTGGGCTTGGGCTTGGGTTTGGCATTGTCATGGATGCAGCCCATATATTCTTTCGCCTCCTTGTTTATAATCCTGACTGATTGCGTATCTTCAACATTCAGGCTTTATGAAAATCTTATATATATATATTACGATACAAATATTTCGTTTGATAAAAGTACTCAAATCATTATTTTCATAATCTTTAATGCATTTAAATAGTTATTTGGAGAAGTTAGAATTTCTAATTTTTACTTTTAGCTTCTAACTTCTCCTTTAACTAAAAGTAAGAGTAGAAATAATAAGGAAAGCACAACAATTCCAAAGTAACCCAAATAAAATTTCTGCCGTATCCCTTAAAAACCAAGATTCAATCAAACCAAACCGGTTATTTTAGATGAAGTACAAACCAAACCAAACATATGTTAGTTTGGAGATTTTCAAATCAAACCAAAACCATTTAAGAGATTAAAACCAAAACAGACCAAAACAATGTTAATTGCTTTGATTAGGAATTTTTTTTTTTTTTAAATTTGTTTGATCATCAACCTCTTCGGATTTATAAATGGAATAGGATCAACATAATAATATAATAAGCATTTATATATTTGTAAAAATCATAAATGTCAGTTACTCAAAAGTCAATATCCAAATCAAAATAAAATAAAACAAAACATCCATAACCAAAAGTAAAGCATTCTCAAGAAACCATAAAAATATATAAATTTAATATATATAATCTTTTTAAAATATATAAATTAAACTTTTAAAGCATATAATGAACAAATTAGTTATATTTTTTAGACATATATAATTTTTAAAATATGTATAATTACTGAAAGTTGGTTTGGTTTGCTTTAATTTTATTTGGGGGCAAAATCACAAACCAAACTAATTAATTGGTTTTTTAAATTTCAAACCAAACAAAACCAGTTGAATTGGTTTGATTTAGTCTAGTCAGTTTGATCCGTTTAATAGGTTTGATGAACAACTGATGTCTCATTAATCACTCCTATCAAACAATTTACTTTCCTATTCTCTTGTCCTTTATAAATGGAGAAAATTGTGCAAAATGACGTCAATATTCCTAAATAATTTACAAAGAAAAATAATAATAATTTGGCATTATAGAAGAATAAAAAACCGTGAAATAAATAAATATAAAATTTTCAAAAACATTGAATTTTTCGTTTTTTAAATGATTAAAAAAATTTCTAAACAACAAGATATATGGAAGAATACTATTGAACATGATCACCGATAACTGATGCCGGTCTCTGTCGTCAGAGAGAATTATGGAAGAATACTATTGATAATCTTACCATTAATCTTTATTACTCAATATATGGTCCTTAATTTTCGATGCTGCTCCTGATTACGGGAGAGTATTCTGGTAGAATACTTTTGATAGTATATTAGAATACATTTAGTATTCTACTAAAGTATTTTAGTGTTCCACTGTTTTTTCTAAGGAACTATTTTTAATATTCTCAAAAAATTATTTTAACTATTTTATTGGCATATTTTTTACACTCTACCGGATATTTTCTATATTCTATCATATTATTTACAATAATTTACCACATTAATTATCATAAACTACCATATTAATTAATTATTCTTCAACAAAGCCCCCCCCCCCAAGTAAAAAAAAAAGTTATGTTTATGGGTGATTTTGAGAATTATGGTAAAAAGATTACATCCCTGTAATATTGTCACATCTATAATGACTTCATGATTTTTGATCTCTTGTAAGATAAATTAGAGGTTGACGTAATATATCTTTCAAAAATTAACCCCGACCAATCAAAAAGTATTATGGCAAAATACCAACTGTAGTCTATTGGAATAGTTTTTGTAATCAACATGATCTCCGATCACTGGCATCAGTCTCTGTCACCGGCGAGTATTATGGAAGAATATTATTGATAATCTTACCATAATATCTTTAGAACTCAATATGGTCCCCGATTTTTGACGCCACTCTTGATTGCCGAAGAGTATTCTGATAGAATACTTTTGATTGTATACCAAAATACATTTGGTCTTCTACTGAAGTATTTTTAATATTCCACCATTTTTTTAAAGGAACTATTTTTAATATTCTCGAAAAATTATTTTTACTATTTTAATGGCTTATTTTTTTATACTCTACCGGATATTTTCTATATTCTATCATATTATTAACAATAATTTACCACATTAATTATCATTAACTACCATATTAATTAATTATTCTTCAACAGATTAAAAATCTGATGACAAATTTATGCTCCCCTCCACCCGCCCCTCCCGAATTTTAAGCCTTATTAAAAAACCCTCCCGAATTAAATTTAATTTGTAACAATTCCCACTCCCCCCCCCCTTCAGAATTTTGAAACATTTAAAGATTTTCTCCCTTAGTTAAATTTTTATGTACTTGACAGCAGTATTAAATATGAAATTACGAACTGATACTCATTAGTAGCATACGTGATACTTACTACTCTTATTAAATATGAAATTATGGAATTAGACATAAAAAAGTAGTGTGGGAAAAAATGACAATCAATCCTAAATATTTTATCTTTTGGCCTAATTATAAGGTCAACTTTATTATTCACACTTAACATCCCCCAAGTCATGCAGGTAAAATGTGTCATGTGTATTTTTCTATTAAAAATTCAATTGGGGGAAAACTTGTAAATTTTAAAGTTTGAAGAGGGAAGAATGTTACAAATTTGAAGTTTAGGAGGGGGGAGGGGGTATTTTGTGACGAGGCCTAAAATTCGAGGGAAAAAAAATAAAATTTGTCCAAAATCTGATTAAAAAAAAAGATTATCTTATTAATTTTTTTTAAATTTTAAATAACACGAACACCAGAAATTTAAAATCCCCAATAAAAAATCTAATTTTAATCTCCGATTGGCGGAATCATCTTCGATATACAAAGAGAGAGAGATGTGAGAAGATAAGGAAGAGAGGAGAGACATAGAGAGATATTTGCAATGGCGACAACGACAAGACTATTTGTCGAGAGCGAACTGGAAACGACGACGGCGATGCACCTACGACAGCTCCGACTAAGAGAGAGAGAGGAGGAGGAGAGAGAGAGTTTTGGAAGTTCCATGCAAAATGAAGTCATGTGTTGTGTACATGTCTAATTTTGTCAAAACTTGGATGGACGTTTCCGATTTTATTGTATTTTTTGTGTAATCTGATTTCTAAATGGATTTTGATTAAAAAACATGATGGATTATGTTCCTTATTCTATGAAATTATTCTAATCTATCTATTATCGAAGGTAATACACTAATAAATTATCAAAAAGTAATATTGTACTCTCCATCGATTGCGACTAGAGATGACTGACCATTTTGTTGAAAATAAAATTTAATTTGATAGATTACAATAATTAATTTGGTAGATTAGAAAAAGTAACATGAAAGAATAAAAAAAAAAAAAAAATAGTCTGGTAGTATATTAAAATAATCCGATAGATTACTTAGTAATCTATCGGATTACTCTTGGCTTCTAGAATTGGAGATGGCTGATCACAATCTAAAAGTAATCTACTAGAATACTTTCTGTTAACCGAAATCATCAGTGATCCAAGTTGATTCCAGTGACATCTGATAGATTAGTGGTAATCTACCAAAAAAACTTGACATGTGATAGATTAGTGGTAATCTACCAAATAACTTTCCTGACGACTAGGTATAATTTTGCTAAGATACGACTTTGAGTTTTTAATTGGATGTCAAAAAACTAAAATCAATATAACTACACAATATTCCAGAGAGTGCTCTCCTTGGGAGGCAATCCTACATATTACCCTTAAAAAAAAAAAATCCAAGAAAGAAAAACTCTTTTCTTTCTGGACATTTTTCTCTTTACTTTATGCATGGTTTGAATATTAATTTATTTTTAAATTTTTTCTTTTGTGTGTGGCATTTCATCATTATAAATTTAAAATTGAATGTTAAACACTTCATGTCTAAATTTAATACACAATTAAAAAGTTACGGTTTATATTGATGAGGTTGAAAATAGATGGTAAATCTCAAATAAAGAGCATATTTACCAAAAAAACAAAAGAAAAAAAAAGTAATTTAACATTCAAAGATGTAAAAAAATTAAAAAAAAAAAATATGTAAAAAATATGTAAAAAAAAAAAAAGTAATTTACCCACAAATCCAAAGAATATATTAGGTGCCAGACCTTTCAAAAGCAGTAGTGAGCAGCTCCAGTTCGTGTAATGCGCCATACGTATCATATGTGTCATCCAACATTGCCATAAAGTTGAATACTTTTGATTCCATTATCCTGCAATACGTATGTTGTGGCTCAAATACCATTCCTAGGTTCCATATATAATGTATTCTCCACAAGCCTATCTCTGAAAAAGCTCATCTTTTCTGTAATCTTAAGGTCCCTCCACCACCTAATTATGTATATGCCAAACAAGGACGAAACAACAATAGTTAATATTATGAAAAATAAAAATAACAAAATGGAAAAAAAAAAAAAAAGAAAAACAATGTAATGGAGTACATGATGTGGGAAAACATTTAAAAAAAAAAAATGTAGTGATGAGGAAACATAATCACTCTCTCTGTTTAAATCCCTTCCATATTTCAGAACAACAAGTACACTATTCGGATCAAAATTGATTTGCTGACAATAAATTGATCCACAGTAATATTTAATTTCTCAATTAAATGTGTTCAATATTTACTTTAATGAAAAAATATTGATTCATATTAAAAAAAAAAAAAAAAAAACAGAAGTACATAATTTGATTTTCTTATTAGTGATTAATTTTCATACGGACAAGCCCATATTCAAGAATTCGACTAATTAATTAGAAAAGAAAAAAGTAAGGCTATGAAGATTAATTTCACATTCCATTAATTAGTTAGGAAAAAAATGAAGCCTATAAAGATTAACTTCAACTTGAGTTATTTATTCAAATAAGCCTATAGAGATTAACTTTAAATTAAATGGTTTTATTCATTTTATCATAACCATGTATCGTTTTTTTAATTTTTAATTTTCTTTTTGTAAACATTTTTTTATTTCTTTTTTTATGTAACTAATATAATGTGAGATAGATAAATAATGAGGTACTAAATGATTGCTAACTTAATCGAGATATTTTAGTGCATTTACTAATTTATGTCTTTATTATTATTTTTTTAATGGATGTTATCAAGTAAGCGTTCAATCTGTAGTTTTCCAATAACTTTGAAAAGGATACCAGGACAATTGTCTCATGACTCCTCCGATATATATTAATAAACCATCTGGCCTCCAACCTAGGTACCCTCCAGTGTAGTGGAGTTTCCAAGGCGTGACGAACCAGTTCAGAAAGATAGGTTTGGTCTTTGTCCTGCTTGACAAATTCTTGAAGATGTTTGGTGGTAAATTCTCTTGCTTCCTCCAAAATATTTTCACCATGCATCAAAACGAATGAAGCTTCATATAAAGATAACATCCCCTTCACATCATTGCCTAAACGTTCTCTAAACATTCTTGATTCATCTTTGAACACATTGAAAATTTCTGTCACATGATTTAAATAAAAAAAAATTAGCTACGAAATATAGTTTGTGTAAAAACTTAAAATTAGTATATATGTAGTACTACACTTTTGATGTACTCTTTCTTTATGTAAAAATACGGTAGGAAAAATAATAATAAAAATAAAAAACTTGATCTAAACCTTATTTGGGCATCTATAAATAATCAATCAGTGATTGATTATAAAATTTAATAATTTACATTATTGCTATTTAGTGATTGACAGGTAGTTAATCATTGATTGATCATTTTAAAAAAATGATTAATTATTTTAGAAAAAAAAAGATCTTTTAACTAATTTTTAAAATTTTTGACCATTTATTAAAAAATTTTTTGAAAAAAAAGGCTATTTAACTATAAATCCCATTATAAATTCATTGCCTCGACTGTTTATCTCCCCTCGGAATTTGGGCCCACAAATCAGAAAATGTTGATTTTTTTTAGGTATATTTTTTCCGTTGTATTTTGTTCGAAAACCCTATTTGGGCATCTATAAATAGTTCACCCCAGCTTCGTTATCCATCACCGAGAAGGCTTGCACTGAAACACTAAGCCGAGAACAAAAGATCTTATACATATCCAAGGTAATATTATATCTATAATGCGTTACTAGCTTGATTTTATTTATATTCTTATCATATGTGCTTTTAATTTGTATTAATTCTTTAAACATCTATTTATGCATACTTCTTCATGTTAAGTATGGCGGCAAACAATACCGGACTTTTGGCTGACAACAATGTGGTTCGGCGACGTGGGTACCGCGACTACCCACCGTTTTGGGATTTCGATTACATCCAATCAATTAGAAGTGAATACACTGAGGTGATAAGTAGTTATAGAGTTTCAATTATTATTCTTATTATTGTTATTATTATTATTATTATTACCGTCGTCGTTTTATTTTCCAGTAACTAAAAGCGTGCCAGGCTGTAATTATCTAGCTAGGCAGTATTTGCATCTATATTAGTGTTTTTGTATTTGTCTTTGTTAAAATGCAAATTAGAAAGTTAGACATTATATTTTGTCAACATAGTTATGGTGACTAAAATTTATGCTCTCTTTGACTCGCAGGTTGGAATTCATGCGATTAGAACTTTTTTGTTTTTTGTTTTAATTGAAAAACCTGAATTATTTATTGTATCAAATGGGTTTAAATCGTCAAATTGAAGCCAGGGGAGGGGGTAGACCACAGATATGGAAGCTGAATCTTTTATTTTATTTTTCCAAATGTGATGCAATTATTACATTTTAGAAACGATCTCAAAATTAGTGGAGGCGAGCTAGAGATACTAATAATTTCATAACAATATTTATGAAATCTATATTTTAGCTAATTTAAATTTATCCAATTCAATATGATATCAGTGTTAATTTAATTGTTTTTGAGTAAATTTATCAAGGTTTACGCTTTTAATGTAAAATTAGTACGAAATGTTATTTCTTAAGATTAGAGTGTTGGATTTCAGATATAGCTAAGATTACAAAATATTTTAGAATTTCCAAATAAAGAGTTTTAATTACATAGTTACGCTTATAATAAACCACCTAACGCGCGGTAGTTTTAAACGTTAACTGAACGAACAAAATTTCCAGCACATACCATTTTTAAAGGATTTGTAATGATAACAATAAATATTGTTTTCTTCATAAAATCTTAGCACCTTTTTTTTTTCAGTATTTTTAAAATACAACATTTCATTCTCTTAAATAATAATAATAATAATTAATAAATAAATAACCTTTGTTGTTCTGTTTATCGTAGACATATTTTTTGAATTGTTCCCTGAAAATTTTATTTTATTTTTCTACATTTTCGTTTATACAGTCATTGCGTGTTGTGCTAAATAATTCTCAGTATCTTAATAATTTTGTTATTTGTTTCAATAGTTTTCTTCCTCGTTTACATTTTTTTTTCGTGGATTCTTTAATTTCTGGGATATTATTTTTTATATTTTTTTGTTATATTAGGTCATTACGTTTTATGCTAAATTGTTTATTATCTTGTTCTTCTGGTTAATTTCGAATTTTTTGGTTGCATGGTTTTTATAGCATTAGGTGTGGTGCTAAATTATCATTATTGTTCCCTTCTATTAGTTTCACAATCTTATTATGATACAATTATTTATTTATTTTCCTCACTCATGATGATCATGTAATTGCACAAAAGATCGTAATTTGTGATCTTCTAAATATAAAATATTTTTACTCCTGACTTTTATTTCTAATATGTCCATAGATCTGTGTGCTGTAATTCATTAAATAATGACTTTGCTAATGAAGATAAATGAAATTGTTTTATTTTTTTTTTCAATAAAAGCTATTTATTTGCATCTAATATTGTCATGGTGGATGTGTTCAACTAAAGATTAGCTAAAATATAGACATTAAAAAATATACTGATTTTCTATTTCTTGTATACATGTTGGTTTACGTTGTCATTATGTTAACGATATATACGGTTTTTTTTCCCCCATTTTTTGGTTGCAAAGTTGTTATGTCAATACGGGTTCAGTGCTAAATTGTTATTATTATGCTATGTTTGCTACACATATGGTCATTAACATAATGAGACGCTTATCGTTTTTTCTGTCTAGTCATGATGATTACGTAAGTTTCACAAAAGAAATACTACGAGAAATATATATATATATATATATATATATATAGAATATTTGACGTCAGGATATAATCAGAGAAATATGAGAAAAATTCTTCATAAGTTATGAAAAATGTATGGGAAGAAAAAATATGCACCTCTTCCTTGGGGAAAAAAAGAGTTGATGAAAGGTATACTTGTCAAAAGAAAAAAAATCAACTTCAAAAAATTGGTTAGACTACTTAA
The DNA here is from genome assembly GCA_025413025.1 of Ficus hispida. NCBI lineage: Eukaryota > Viridiplantae > Streptophyta > Magnoliopsida > Rosales > Moraceae > Ficus > Ficus hispida. Next base: position 6,756,446 of record CM046362.1, read on the forward strand.
TATTTTAGAATCTCAGCCATGTTTACAAATACTATTCTTAAACGAGCCTAATCGTGTAAAAATCTCTTTTCTTAATATCATAAAACTAAACCTGTTTAAAAAGTTTATCCCATTTTGTTCAATACAATAGATTAAAAGATAACGATACTTGATTTAAGACATGTTATCTTGTTGCATGTGGTATATCTATTGGTGAGCAATATAAACTAATAAGTCATGCATGCAGGGAGAGGGCGCATATGTCAGCCAACGTAACGAGCTGAAGGACAAGGTCAGGATGATGCTCAAGGAGACAACGGATCCTTTAATCCAGCTTGAGACTATCGATATTCTGCAGAGACTTGGAATATCTTATCACTTTATGGATGAAATAAAGAGTATTTTGGAAGGTATACACAATGCTAATGATTTTGACGGTGGTATTTGGAAGGATAATTTGTATGCTACGGCTCTCAAATTTAGACTCCTTCGACAACATGAATATTCGGTTCCTCAAGGTACTGCACCAACCCTCAATCCTCTAATGCTTATAGTTCAAATTTTTTTTTCCAAAAAAAGAAGTACATTAAGAACAGAACCTTTTTATATTAACAAAGGTTCTTCTTCGAGCAATTTCATTCCTAATGTGGAAATTTTATTTGAACTATAATCTCGTATTTTTTATCACATGTGGCAGAGATTTTCAATGTTTTCAATGATGACTCGGGAAAGTTCAAAGAATGTATAGGTAATGATGTCAAGGGATTGTTATCTTTATATGAATCTTCCTTCCTTTTGATGCCTGGTGAAAACATTTTGGACGAAGCAAGAGAATTTACCTCCAAACATCTCCAAGAATTTGTCAAGCAAAATGAAGACGAAACTGATCTTTCTAAACTAGTCGGCCACGCCTTGAAAGTTCCGTTTCATTGGAGGGTGCCTCGGTTCGAGGCCAGGTGGTTTATTGATTTATATCGCAGGAATCCTGAGATCATGAATCCCACTTTCCTTGAGCTTTCAATCTTGGATTACAACATGGTCCAATCCATACACCGGGAAGAGTTGAGACAATTGTCCAGGTATATACCCTCTCCAAAATTATTGGATAACTATATGTCTAACACTAATTTTATAACATATACATATTCTGATAAAATTGAACAAAATCATTCATTTTGAAATTAATCTCTGTAGGCTTATTCGATTCAAAGTTAATCATTAGAGGCTAGATATTTTTCTTTCATAATTAAAAAGTGGACTTTAAATTAAAGCCAGCTATACTTTACGTCTGAGTTACCTTTTTTTTTTAATCCAATTTTGGTAAGTGGAATTCTTGTATTTAGGCTTGTTTGCATAAGAGTTTATCACTATTAAGAAAATCAAATTACGTTACGTTTTTCTTTATTCGATAATATGAATCAATATTTTATCATTAAAGTAAACATTTCGCAAACAAATTCTATGTTTTCTCACAACAATTATTTTTTTAAAATGCATCATGTACTCCTTTACAATCTTCTATTATTATTATTTATTATTTTTTTTAAAGCTTTTTATGATTTAATCTTCTAAGCATTTATTCCTTTTTATAATTTCTTTACGTATATATTGTTTTGCCTCTATAGGTGGTGGACGGACCTTAACATTGTAGAAAAGATGAACTTTTTCAGAGACAGGATAGTGGAGAATACCTTATGGAATGTCGGGATGACATTTGAGCCTCAACATGCTTATGTTAGGATAATGGAATCAAAATTATTCAACTTTATGGCAATGTTGGATGATACATATGATGTATATGGCACCTTAGATGAACTGGAACTGTTCACTACTGCTTTCGAAAGGTTTGTCAACTCAGATTGAGTACTCTTTTAACAAAATAAAAAAATAAAAAATAATTTTTTAAATTAAAACCTGAGGTTTTTTTTAAATTTATTTTACGCTACATATATGAATATTTTCTTTTCTTTTTTTTTTTTTTTGTATCATTTTGTATACATATTGCAGTTGGGACATAAACACAATCGATCAGCTACCATACTACATGAAGATGACATTCCATGTTATTTTCAACTTTACAAACGAGGTGGCCTTTTATGTTCTAAATAAACAAGGACTCCACGTTATCAAGTACCTAAAAAAAATGGTACGATCGTACGGCCTATTCTATATCAATTATTATCGAATTATCATTTTGCGCAATTATTTATACGCGTTTTATTATGTAACTTAATTATATTATACGTAATTCGTTTCCAATTATATGTTTTTCAGTGGGCAGATCTTTGTAAAACTTATCTCCAGGAGGCAAAGTGGTATTACAGTGGGGCTAAACCTACTTTCCAGGAATACATGGAAAATGCATGCGTTTCAGTTGCTGCACAAATTGTACACCTCACTGCTTTCTTTTGCACTGAAAATCCAATAACGAAAGATGCCCTGGAGCTACTGGATGCCGGGTATCCTAGTATAATCCACCACTCATCGGTGATCATTCGACTTGCAAATTATAGCCACAGAATCTGTAAGCACTAAATATTCTCACTTAGCTTAGTAAAAGAAACAAGTAAGTTTGCTTTGGACGTACTTACTTTTTTTTTTATTTTTTTATTTTTTTATTGTGTGAAATATTTTTTTTAATTTCTTTATTACTTACATAGGTGAGGATAATATTTTAGTTAAACTCTCTAATTAGGAAATGTTATTCTTTACATTTGCCAAACACCCTTTGTTTATATATGCATATACGTATAAATACTCTTCATATAGACGAAAAATAAAGTTGTCATTCGTACATGAAAAACAAATACTTTCCTATTTTATTTACAACCAATAACATTCTTGTTACTATGAGCTTGTTGGGATTCAAGAAAAAAAAATTGAATATTACTTTGATTAGAACTGTCAGTCTTTCACAGTCTGGACTTTTTTTTTTTTTTTTTAAATTTCAGTTTGAAAAAAAGAATGGGGATGTTCCAACATCAATCTGGTGTTACATGCATGAAACTGGTGTTTCTGAAGATGAAGCACGTCGGCATATGTTTTCTCTGTTAAGTGAAACATGGAAACACTTAAATGAGGATCGAGCTACAAACTCTGCCTTCTCTCGTACATTTATGGAACTCGTCACCAATTTTACAAGAACCACAATGTGGCTTTATGATGGAAGAGATGGGTACGGTGTTCAAAATCATTGCGGAAGGATGCTGCCTTGTCAGTGTTTGTTAACCCCATATCCCTTGAGCATGGAGATGAAGATATCTAGTAATTTTTGGTGAGTTTGATTTCCGAATTCAATAACGAAAGATGCATGTCATCTTTCTTGAATTGTTTGTCAAGTCAGATTTTATGTTATATTCTCTTATGTGTTTCTTTGAAGTACTGAATGATTTGTAATCCTCTGGTTTGGAAACTTTATCCCTTTAATAAATGTGTTTGTTTGAAATGTTTGACTTTTAATCATCTAGCTTTAATTAGAAACTTTAGCCCTTTATAAATGTGTTTGTTTGGATTGTTGGATTTTTAATCATCTAGCTTTAATTTATCCATCAATAAATTTCTACTTGGTATATCCTCCATTGGTTCACTGATCTTATATTTTTTTTTAAACGAATTATGAAAATAATAATTAGTAGGTACATCCAGACATTTCGACCATGTCAGCACCCCTTTAACACCCTCATCAAATTACCTATTTCATTGATTTTACTAAAAATAAAAGAAAATTACTATAGATTCTAGGTCACAATTATAAGTGAGCTGCTGTATAAGTGATTCAGCTGAGAAAGGAAATATATAGCCGCATCCCATTGTGCCAAAAACCACCAAGGAACCATCCTGTTACAAGAGAGAAGCTGATCAACAATTTTCAGACAAGAGAATAGTTCAATTAGAAAATTCAATTGTTGTAATAACAGCCATGAACTCAGCTTCAAAAGCATACTCGTAGCGCAGAGGTTTAGCAAAGAAACCCTTGAAAAGCCTCTCTACAATTTCTGAAAATTTCCCAAGAACCATTTACCACACCATCAGTGTTAATTTTAATCCAACCTGAAAATCGGAATAACAAGCTCGCTGGCTAAATGTGAGCAAAAGTCATCAACGATGGAGAATTAAGTGCCGGAGATAGTGAAATCTCCATCAACTTAAGGGAGATCTAAAAAGGGATACTTCAGCGGAAAAAAATAATAATAATAAGGGAAAAGAGTAATTTGTTATAAAAAACTAAACAAATGATCGGGCACAGAAAACCTAAAAAGGGGAGGGAGTTCAAAGAGTTTATGAACTGAAATTTTGAGAAATTTTAAAAACTAAAACATATAAACAATTTTGAAAAAGAAAAGAAAAAAAACTTTAACATGCCCACCGCTCAGGGGGCATAGTCAATGCATTTTGATGACTCCCAATAGAATAAACCTGAATTTGAAGATTTAGATTGAATGTACTTGGGAATGGACAAATATCCGTTTTCCTATCCGGAGTGTTGAAAATAAACTCATAGTTTTTCTTTTTCTTTTTCTTTTTTAATTTATTATTTTCCGATCACTGGAAGCAACTGGTGCAAGCATCTCCATAAAGCAATCTTCACTATGCCCAACAATAATGGTATGTTTGGTTTTAAGATTCAAACCTAAATTTTTCATATCAGATTTTATCTTTTTCTGAAAAGTCAACAATAATTATAACTAGGTTTTAAAAAGTTAACCAACTTTATATCTAAAAATTATTCTAAAAATATGCGTATTTAATATCTAGCCCCTTGTCTTCAAGTCTATTTTCTAATATCATTGTTTTGACTGATTTGGAATTAAAATGAATTTATTATGTATATTTTGTGAGTAATGGTCATCGTACCACCTTAAGATGTTGCTTTTCGAATTTGTAATGTTACGGTTTCATGCTATTTGATGTTAAATGATATGAATAGATGATAGATAATGCGATAGGATGATTTAGATGCTGTTTTGCTATAATTAGTAATTTTGAGTTGAATATAAATGTTTGGCATGAACTTTACAAAGAGGCAAGCATACTGAGGACCAGAACCGTCGTGTCACCTATCGTTGGAAGTTGAGTAAGTCTAGAAGTCATGTAAGTACATCTCTCATCTGCAGTAAAAAAAAAAAAAAATCAAGAATGATGGTGTATATTATAAGATGCTATAAGATTATGATGTTTAATAATGACGAAAATGATGATATTTATTATTGTTTGCTTTTATTCGATGGAAGCCTTTCATTAAAGACTATATATATACGCTATCAATTATGTTTTAAAATCGCATTGTACACTCCGATGGACGGACGATCTGTCGCAGTTGGTTTGGGACTTGCTACCCCATGCTTTCTGTGACGTGCGTGCTATGAAAGTATAATTCTGGGGCCCTATTATAAATGAATATTTTGAAATGTTACCATATGCAACCTTACATATATATTTATTTATATATGGAATTTATGCAGATAAATGTCCTTTTTCAGCGAAAATATTTTTATGAGATATAAGATGTACTTACTAAGCGTTATGCTTATTAGATGTTTCTCATATTGCAACTGGGTATAAAGGTAATACGTGAGGTTGGAGGAGCTTGGTACGGATGTGTGTGTGGTGGCGGAGACGAAATATTGGAGTGATGCATCTTTACTTAATTTTTACTAATTTTTATGAAGTTATTTATTATTTCGCAAATATAAAGTTTATGGTTTACATGAATTTTTGAAAACAAAAGATTTTTAGTTGAGATTAAGGTTTATAGTGTAACGCCCCGACCGTCTACGTAGGAGCTGACTACGTAAATGTGGGCCGTTACTTTACTTACTTAACTTAATTCTTCATTCAAAAAGCTTAAACTTACTGAAAACTTAAGAGTAAATTTTTTTTTTTCTTCACATTACTTGGAACTTAACTTATCCTCATACATATTTATATGTACTCACTCGAGTACCGAGCTTTCATAATCATATTGAAAGCTAACATATTCATACCGTGGACCAAACCCAACCTAGTGTGGGTCGGTACGACACGAGGCAACTTGCTTGCCGTCATCCTTGAAAACCATTCCTTAACTTGTTCTTGAAAACAATTTCTTAAAAATAGTTTTCTTCTTGAAAACAGTTCCTTATCCATACTATCACTTTATTATATCACAACATAACATAAAACATATTTTACAAATATATTTTTCAAAACAAATCTTTTCATAACATAATTTCAAAACCCGTGGCGGTGTCCATCCCACATTTCACAGTCTGTAGTGCCAGTCTCCACAGCCTTGCATCCAGTATTGCTGGTAGGTTGCTAACCTACAACATGAACGTAAGTAATGAGCTTATGCCCAGTAAGTACAACATTCAATCTGCAAAACATTTTAAATAAAGAATGCATGAACCGATTATGCTTTATTATGTTGATTTAGTTTCTGGACTCTTTATATAACATGAGTGTACGTACCGTGACATGTAACCATGGAGTGATTGGAGCGGCCAGTCCAATTCCAACTCAAACCATGAACCATACTGTTTAACATGAAGTAGTTGGGGCAGCCAATCCAAACCAATTCAAACCATGGACAATACCGTTTAAACCCGCCCTCGGCAAGTTGGTATGTCACATCAACATTAACTTATCTTATCTTATAACTTAAAAACTTAATCTTATCATGTGGTCCAATATTAGTGATCATACTGTACGATGTCACTATATCAGAACCTATAACATAACATAATACTAATCATAACATATAACCTCATGACATAATGCACCGTAACATAGCACATCATAACATAATACATCGTAACGTAACATAACACATCATAACATAATAAATCGTAACGTAACATAACACATCATAACATAATACATCGTATCGTAACATAACACATCATAACATAATACGTCGTAACATAACATCATAATATAACATAAATATCATAACGTAAACCATCATAACGTAAGCATCATAACATATAACATATGTAAATCATGTACATCAATACATGATTTCTTGAAAAACATGTCATGTAAAAATATTTTGCCCATGATCCGTCTAGCACAGGCCGTTACCATACATACATACTTATCTTCTCGTACATACTTACATACTTATGAAACATAGCGGAAATTTTTTTTTTTATAATGACATACGAGTGCAACATATAAAAGTGTCTTTATCAAAATATTTACCATAACATAATTACGTAAAGGACAAAACGCGTAGCGGCTATATTTCCCACATTTCACAGTTTGCCCCGCCATGCCTTTCCATCTTGCATCAACCATTGCTGACGGTTGCTTACCTACAGCATAAACGTAAGACAGTGAGCTTTCGCTCAGCAAGTACAACCTCCTATACCACGACATAAACAAACATGATCTAATCATTCACATACTAACTTAACTTACCATAGCATATCGTACATATCATGACTTCATTTATCATAGCATAGCATACATCATCATATTATGACTTCCTTTTCATAGCATAACATACATCATAATGCATGGTCCATTTATGCTTATTTTATGCTCAATTCATGCTTAACTTACTTTCATTTCTTATCTTACTTATGGGCCCCTTACTTGTGTGTATGTACCGGGCGCGCGACTATGGAGTGGTTGGGGCGGCCAACCATTTCCAACTCAAACCATAGTCCAACCCGACCTTACTCGGGTCGGTACAACACAGGCGACTTGCTCGCCATCTTACTTTCCTTTCATCTTATCATGTCATACTTGATCTTATTTTATAAGATTTTGTGAACATACTTCGTGCTCTCATACTTCCATGATTCATGTAATCATAACATAATATTTATCATAAACATACCTTAACTTATCATACTACATAACGTAGCATACAACATATGACATATTGCATAGCATATCAATAACATAACATAACAACAATAACATTACTTATCACTAACAATATAACATAGCAGCAACAACAACATAACATAGCATCAATAACAACATAGCATAGCATCAACAACCACATAACATACATCCCTAGCATACATCTAACATACTTGGGCAAGTACCACAACAAAGCCTATGCTGTAGGCGGTGGTTGTACTTACCTCCCTTGCTATGTCCTGCGTTATGCTGCTTCTTCTCTGAGTACAGCTGCAGGTTCTCTCCTGCTCCTTGAAGGACATAGGTGAGGTTCTTAGTTAGTGTTGCAGAATGTTGATACTCTAATCAACATGCTTACATAATCCTAATTGTATGTCCCTGATACTAGATGTCTTACTGGATTATAGATAGTAACCCTATTATAAATAGAACCCAATATGAATTAATTCTTTAAGAGGTTACGTTGGATAACCTCATGTGCTAAACCCTATACATACTGTCAGGGTTCGATTACTTTCCTAACCTTGGGCTTTATCATAATTATTGGGTTTCCTTAATTAACCCTATATCTTAGCCCAATTTATTACTCCTGGTATCCTTTAGGGTTATCTTGATTAACCCTTAAGGTTAATAATAGTTGAACTCTTAATTAACTAAAGTTAACCCTATATGGGTTAAACTTGAGCTTTAGGCTTTGGCCTAGTAACTCGGATATTACATCCGGTTATTACCCGTAATCATTTTGCTTACCCAATTTGGTTTAAAAAATCCATTTTCCATTTTTTTGGAAACTTGGGTAATTTTAACTTCAAAAATCGTTTACTTAACTCGTAAAAATTCATATCCTTAAAATAGGTTTTTATAAAATCATTTAGGACTAGAAACTGCCTTTGAAACAGTTTCCCTAGTCAAAACAGTGGTTTTGGAAAAGATACAATTTTTCTGTACTGTTTTTAGAAAATCCTGTGCAGGAATTTCTTGTTTCCTGCACACTCTTTAGAAATCCGTGTCAGTTTAAAAATCTGAATTGAATTTGAAAAATTTTTCTTCACGAAAGTTTTAGATCTCAAAAAATCCTAAAACTTTCGTGTTTTGAGAAAAATCCAGTTCTGCTTGTATTTGCGTCAGTTTTTGTTTAAAACTGGCTGATCCTGTAAACTGGGTCTGCGCAGACCAGCCACGGATTTTTGTAAAAACAGAGACCATTGGAGTCTCATTTTGGGATTCTGCTTGCGTTGTCCCCTAGGAAAAACCCTTCTGAATAACTTTCATGTTTTAAGTTTTACCCAGTTCTGCCTCTAAAGGCCTTAAATTTCCACTTTCCCGAAACTGGCCAGTTTGGAATCCGAATTGGCAGTTTCGGTTGTTAAGTCCGGTTTACGTCCTATTTCGCGGATTCTAACTCGACCGACCACTTCGGGAGCTTACACAGCAAACATGCAGCGTTTCTAACGTCCCACATATTCAATCATGCTAACCCAACGTGTCTATGCAGCCCTAAACCGAATCTCCTAATCTAGGGTTGCATGGTTCTATCTTTGCATCACATTCATACATACACCAAAACATTCAAACTTAAACTAGCAACCTAACATGAACTGTCTAGGGCTGATTTGTTCAAAATCAGGGGACATACCATTCATTCATCATCTAGCATGCAACCTATCAATCAACAAACATAATCAAGAAACAATTAACATAATTGAACCAACCACCCTTAAACCCTAAATCAAGCATTACCTAACTAATCTAGAGCATGGAATTTAAATTGAGCTTATGCTCTTACAAATTTCACCTTGAAATACAACTAATTCCAAATTGAAAGCTCAATTGAAAAAGGTTAGAGCTAAAGAAAATACCTTGGCTCAAGGCTAGGGTTTGGGTACCAAAAATTTCTCCTTCCCCCTAGGTCAACACAACCGGCCTCACCACTCACCTAGAGGCACCAAAAATTCTTTTGGTCACTTGGTTGGTTCACCACAAATCCGGCCACACTACCAAGGCTTTCTACCTCAAATTTTTCTCTTCCTTTCCTTTTCTCCCACAACTGGCCACTAGGCCAATGGGTCTCTAAAAATTTTCCAAACTTTTTTTTTTTTTGGCTTTCCACTCAAAATCCGAACATTCCCTAAGCAAAACCCCTTTGGAAATTTTGATTTTTCTCTCCTCTTTCTCTCTTCCTTGGCTGCTGATTTTCAAGAAGAAAAATGGCAAGAACCTCCCCAAATTTTGAATAAAATGAATAGCAACCACCCCTATTTATAGAGGTTGAGAAACTTTGCTAAAATGCTAAAAAAGTCCCTAAAGAAGCAAAAATTTGCACAAAAGGGAGGTGAGGTGGCCGGCCACATACTTGGTGATCAAGCCAAAAATTGTTCTAGAACAAGACACTTGTCATTCAAGGATTGGTTCATGGAATTATGATGTCATAATTCCAAATAAGGATGATGTCATAAATATGATATCATCCTAAGGCCTTGTTTGGCTACTTTTCTCTAAAATAATCCATTTTTGTGTTGCACAGATATTTCTAATACTGTGTTCACTAATACACAGTACAATTCAATACTGTTTTACTCGACTGCAGTCCAAAATTTATCTGCGTAAAAATGGACTGTAAAAACTTTTTCTTATTTTTCCGAGCCTTATTGGTCTTTAATTCCCACTAGGTGTGTTTGATTTTCTAAGGTGGTTTCATAGCTTATTTTAGCTATCTCAACCGTAAAGACGGTTTTCGCAGTATACTTTATTTTAAAATACTGCAAAGTCACTCCTTTGACCGTTCTTGGTCAAACTTTGACTTTCTTGGTCAAAGTCGCCTTTTTTTGGGTCAAAGTTTGACTTTCATAAAATCATATACTTTTCGTCCCTTTTTACTCAAAAGGTCCGTTTCTAATCTACATAGTCCATTTTTTAGTTTTATTAATCTTAAAAACTCATAAAATGTAAGAGAACTCTTAACCGAGCTTCTCTTTAAATAATACCTCGATGGTATACATTTAATTCCTTTGAAAGGAAATAGTAACATCGGAAAAATCTAGGTGTTACAATCTACCCTCCTTAAAAATTTTCGTCCCCGAAAATCAGAATAATTCGGGTAGTTCTTTTCGTTTGGTCATTTTGGGGTGAAAAACCGTATTAATCTTTAATTTCGACCCCATGGCAGTATGAACATTCGTTCATAATCGAGAAATGAAGCGTCCATTCCGGTCTGAGATGCTTGATTTTGGTGCTCCATGCAGTTTCACAATCCGAGATATATAGCTTTCAGTCAATTTTCTGCAAATCTCCTCCAGGATGTCGGTGTTCAGTCTTAACTTTCTGACAAGTTAAGCACTTTGACACGAATTCCGTCACTTTATTCTTCATGTTTGGCCACTGTTAATTCTCTCAGAGGTCTTGGTACATCTTAAAAGCTCCTGGATGTTCCAACTATGGCGTCTTATGGGCTTCTGACATCGTCTGATCCTTCGTTGCCAAGATTTATCCGGTTGCTGAGCTCCGCAAATGTCCGTAAAGGTTGAACTTTTTCTTGTCGAAAGAGCTAAACGTCTCTCAACGCTTTTGGGAATCAAATTTAGCGTTGTAATAACTTAAGAAATCCGTTTCTAAGATCACATCGAAATCCTAAAGCTTGATTGCGATGAGATCTACAAGCAATTCTCTGTTATTATAATTACAAAAATATTTTACATTAAAAAAAAATTCAACCCACAAAATCTCTTTAACAAGTAAAGAAATTTTTTTTTAAAAGGCTGTTTTAAAAATTATCTATACACTTCCTAATTTCTGGGCAAACTCCATAAATACAAATAAGTGAGTGGCACCAGAATTAGATAATATAATAACGCCTTATGTGGCGACAAAGATCTATCTTGTCCCTTCATGCGAAGTTCCAGCTTCAGCATTTCCATCGGTGTAGGCGTAAATCCTAGCTTGGGGTTCAGGAGCCTCTAATCTTCCTTGTGCAATTGAGGGTCCTTCGAGCCTTGCTTGGACTGAATGTAACTGGCTGCTGGCATTTCGGTTTGGATACTGAGGGCTCTGGTTCTGGTTGTTCTGGGGGCAGCTCCGTGCATAGTGCCCTTCCTTGCCACAAAGGTAGCAAGCATTTGTCCCCATCCTACACACTCCTGGGTGTTTCTTTCCACATGTTGCGCACGCGGGATAGCTGACGTTAGTATTCTCGTTCCCTCGATTGTTCTTTTTCTGAGGGAAATTCCCTTATTGATCCTGGCTCGAGAAATTTCCTTTTCTCTTGTTCCTCCCAGCTTGATTGGAACCTTGTGTAGGGCTACTAGATTGGCCTTTCGGTTGCGACTCTGAGTCTTGTCGAGGCTGCGTTGGCTTTGCTGCCGCCTTTTCATCCTTTTTAGCCTTGAAGAATTGAGCTCTAGCCTCCTTGTCCTGGTTTATCCAGTATTCGGCTCTTATTGCCCGGCTTATGCAATCGGACACCAGGGTAGGCGGGCTGCTGCCAGCACTTACTTGCTTGGCGATGTCGGTTCGAAACATCTTCATCATCCTTTGTACCTTCTCTGCTTCACTCGGGACCAAATTCGGGCATAACCGAGCCAGCTGTTCAAACTTCTGTACGGCCTCCATTACCGTCATCGACCCTTGTCTGAAGTTCGTGAACTCGTCTTGTTGAACGGCAAGGATCTCTCTGTTGTAGTACATTGCGTGAAATTCGGTCACAAAGTCTTGCCAGCTCATGACCGTAACATCACGGCGCATTTGCACGATCATCCACCAATGTCGCGCATCATTTTTCAGAGCAAAAGAAACGCAGAGAACTTTCTCTTGTTCTGTTAGCCGTATGAAATCCAAGATAACTTGGATATCTAAACCGCCCTTCACCCACCGCATCGTCCACCTGGCCCGTCAATTAAGCTGCAGGCCTCTTATCTACAGTATGAAATATACTGATGAGCTTTCGCTCAGCAAGTACAAACATAATCTCACAAAATGTAACAAATGTCGTGCAACTCATGCATGAATCAATTATAAGTCTTTTATACCAATTATTGACTTGAACTTATTATCTTGTTTAACATGTAGGCCCCTAGTGTACGTACCAAAAGCGCGCAAGCCTCAGAACGTCAGGGTTTGCAAGGCCCTTAACCATTCTGGATGTAATATCCGAAATTTTGATGACTCTAGATTTCCTTAGAAACAAGGAAACCTAAGTCTGGATCAAGATTGGAATGGAATAACAGTATAAGTTTGAGTTCTCATTTAACTAGTAACGAGACTCAACAATAGACTACTTAGCCAAGTATAAGGCGTTTTAAGGAAAATGACGTGATGAAATTTCATAATTTCATGTTGGTCAAAGTTTGACCAAGAAAGTCAAAATTGACCAAAAAGTCAATGGATTGACTAAGAACAGTCAAATGTATGACTGTACAGTAATAGGAAAAGCAGTATTGGAATATACTGCGAAAATTGTTTTTTCGGACAAGATAGCTAGAAAATAAGCTATGAGATCACCCTAGAAAAATCAAGCACACTAAGTTGGATATCAAGGGCCAGATGGCTTTAAGAAATAAGAAAAAATTTTATACAGCCCGTTCTTACACAGATGAATTTTGGACTGTAGAACAGTATAAAAATATTGTGTTTAAGCAAACACAGTATTAGAAATATCTGTGTAGCAGAAAAATGGACTGAATATTGAGGAAAAACCAAACAGGGCTTAATATGGATGACATCATCCTATCCTTAATTTATGACATCATAATTGGATTAAATAAGCTTGGAAAGAAAGCAAGGAAGGCTCTAGAAGAGATGACATGGCCGGCCACCTCAGGGGCAAAAATGCCAAAATTTTATCTTTAGGGGTTAAAGTGAAAATTTTGGAAAATTAATGATGTAAGCAAAGTGATGTCATCAAGATGATGTCATCAAGGTGAGATAAGTTTGGATTGATCTCCAAGTAAGGGGCCGGCCACCTAGAGGGCATAAATGCAAGAATTTTAACTTTCGGGGCCAAAATGCAATTTCTGAAAAATAGGTGATGTAAGCAAGATGATGTCATCAAAATGATGTCATCATTTGCTTGGAGAACAAGGTGATGGCCGGCCAACATGCCACTTGGAAGGTCAAATTGTAAATATTTTGTCTTTTGGGGGCAAAAGTGTAATTTTGGAGAAAAATGATGATGTAAGCATGAGGTAAGCACATGATGTCATCAAGATGAGGTAAGCAAAACTTGGGCTCCAAGGACTCCAAATGGCCGGCCATGTGTTAGGGACTAGTTAGAAAATATTTTGTTTTTAGGTCCTAATGTGCAATTTTGGAAATAAAAATAATTGGTGAAAATTTGTAATTTTCACCTATAAATAGGGCTCAAAGGGGGCGGTTTTGGCAGCTCAAAATCATCCCAAAACTCTGCCCAATTTTCTCCAAACGTCCCTAGAAACCGAAACCAAAGTGGAAAAAAATTCTAATGGCCGGATTTTTGTGAGAAAGAAAAAGTGTTGAAAAAAAAATTAGAAACCCATTTTTTTTGGCTTGAATGGCTGGTTATGGATAAGCTGGAAAAAGCAGAAAAAGTGCTAGGAATAGGAGGAGAATGGCCGGTTAGGTTATAGGCAACCGAGGGTAGATTCAATTTCTTGAATCTTGAGGTAATCCTCTCCGCCCTCTAACTTTCTAATTACGTTTTTGGTTCGAGTTTATGTGTATTTTCCAGCATTGGATGTAAGAGCATAAGCTCACCTTTTAAGGCTTAAAGTGCTTGATTATGCTTGATTAGGGTTGGTAGTCTCTAATTTATGTTTTGATGCATGATATGCATAGGTTTTTTTTATATGCCTACCATGTGTTTGTTAAATGTCCCCATAGGTTTAAGATTGAATGTATGATTATGTGCATGATGAATGGAATGTTAGAAACGATTGCATGTGTGATCTTAGGCTCCCGCCGTGGTCGGTTGAGGTAGTGTGCGCGTTTTAGGACGTAAAACGAAATTAAGAACCGAAACTGCCAGTCTCGGGTCAAGACTGGACAGCTTTCTGGAAATGATAATTTGAGGCCCTTAGAGGCCGAATTTGAAGAAACTCAAAACTACAAAGTTGTAGATAATGATTTTTCCTAGAGGGCAACATAGACCGTTTTTCAAAATAAGGCTCCAAAAGCCTCGGTTTTTATTAAAATCCGAGCCTGACCGTGCCCAGGATTTATGCACGGCCAGGTGAGTTCAACCAAGAATAAGGACATGTTAAAGTCCGAACTGGGTTTTCCTCAAAACATGAAAGTTGAAGCATTTTCCGAGAGCTAAAACTTTTATGAAGAAATTTTTATCAAATTATGAAAAGATTTTAAAGTAAAAATTTGATTCTCAAAACTGTGCAGGAAACAGAAATTCCAGCACAGGATTTTCTAAAACAATGATGGACGGTAACCAGGATGGATACCCGAGTTACGGGACGGGGTCTAAAGCTCAAGGTTGACTTAGGATAATTGGGCTAAGTTTGACTACCTCAAGGGTTACTCAAGGTAACCCAACAAGGTATAAAAAAAAAAAAAAAAATTGTGTTGATCCTAAAACCCAAAAGATTATGAATAAAAATGATAAGGCATAGGTTAGGATGATAACCTAACACTATTCATGTTTGTATTGGGCCGGATGCCCTTAGGTTACTCTAAGTAACCAAACAAGTTATCATGAGGTAATAAAATTAATATAAGAGGGACATATGACTAGGGTTACTATTAAAGGTTGGTTAAGGATACCAACATTGCATGAAAAGATTTACGGTAAGATAGGCTAATCCTTATCTTACACCCTAATTGAAACAGGAATAGAACCTGTCGATATACCTTGACGGAATATTAGATCAAGTTTCAAGAGCATAGGAAACCAGGTAAGTACAAACCTCACCTACAGTATGGGAAATAGTAAAGCTATTTTCAAATATATGACTTGATTACATGTTATGCTATGCAATGCCATGTTATGCTATGCAATGCCATGTTATGTTATGCAATGCCATGTTATGCTATACAATGCCATGTTATGTTATGCAATGCCATGTTATACTATGTCATGCTATGTTATGATGTTAAGTTATGCGATGTCATGTCACGTTATGCTATGTTATATCAAGTTATGCCATGCCTAGTCTCATGTGCATCATGATTATTAAGATCACACGTAAAGATTCTTAGTCTTGAAAAAAAAATAATAACAAGACTAAGACTAAACCAAGTCAAGTAAGGTGTCGTACCAACCTCCTGTTGATGCAGGAGGATCATGTATGTTACAAGTTCAAGTTTATGATTATCAACCTCTCGTTGATGCGTGAGGGTAAAGTGATAATCAACCTTCCGTTGATGCGTGAAGGGTTATGTTCATGTTTTCCAGAATTGTTAAGGGCCTTGCAAACCCTGACGTTCTGAGGCTTGCGCGCTTTTGGTACGTACACTAAGGGCCCACATGTTAAGCAAGATAATAAGTCAAGTGCATAAAAGATTCATAATTGGACATAAGTGGTTCATGCATGAGTTGTGCAATATTTCTTGTGTTTTGTGAGATTATGTTTGTACTTGCTGGGCGAAAGCTCATCAGTATATTCCATACTGTAGGTAGATGCCTGCAGCTTTACTTGGTGGGCCATGGAGACGATACAGCAAGTGAAGGGCGGTGTGGGATACCACTACGCAAGATTTTCCGCAAATGGTTTAAATTATCAAGTTGTATGTATATGTTTTAAGGAATATGTACCATGTTACCTATGTAATGTTTTTAAGTTGTGATTTTTAAAAATAAAGTTTAAAGAAAGAAAAAAAAATTTATTCTGAAATTTTCTATAAAGTAAAGTATCTAAGACTAAGATTTAAGTTAAGCAAGTATGGTAACGGCCCACGTTTACGTAGTACGCCCTTACGTGGACGGCCGGGGCGTTACAGTTTGGTATCAGAGCGGTATCCTGCCAGCCTACTTCACTTTGCTTCACATCGTTTCTGCAAGTGCCTAAGTAAGTTAATTTAATTTCCTTTGATTAGAAATGTGAGGAATTAAGAACTAGAATTAGAAGATGGTTCATCGTGTGTACGAACGAACCAATTTTTTTTTTTTTTTTGCAAGAGTCTAATCTTGCAACTATAGTGACTAAATTATAACGATAATTGCTATAATAGCAATAAGGAAAAGAATAGGCTTTGAGATCGTATAGCCTATCGCTTCATCTCGGGTATAGTGATATTAAAGAACTTTTCCTTCTAAGGAATGGATCAATACTGTAATACCTAGTTATTCAATGATTACGATTCTTAGTACAGAAATTCAATTGTACTTTAAGAATATATATGAAAATGCCCGGTTAAGGGTTTTTATGACATTTTATGAGTTTTTATGACTTTAAAAGACTAAAAAATGATTGCTTAGTCAAGAAAATGCCCTTTAGGGTAAAAAAGAATGAAAATGGTCAAAATTGTATGTTGGTCAAAGTTTGACCCAAAAACGTCGACGGTTGACCAAAAAGTCAACTGTTGACCACGGGAGTCGAATCTCGGCAAGGAAGTCAACTAACGACAAGAAAGTCAATGGTGGACGAGAAAGCCAAAGATTGACCCCAAAAAGTTAAAGAAAAGTCTGTACGAGTAAAATAGCCGCAGTATAGAATTATACTGTATAGGCCGTTTTTACTGATAAAATGATATGTTTAGAGCTTAAAACCACCATAGAAAGACAAGCACATTAAGTAGAATAAAAGGCAAAAATGGTTTTAAGAAATAAGGAAATTTTTATACAGTCCGTTTTTACACAGATAAATTTTAGACTGCCGTTCGGTAAATTAATACTGTGCATAAGTGAATCCAGTATTAGAAATACCCGTGTTAAAACAATAATGGACTGCATAACAAGGTAAAGAGCCAAACAAACCTTAGAATGGCTTACCTCATTCACCTTTTGGATTATGACATCATTATGTCATTTAAAAAAAAATTGGAAAGTATTTGGTTGGCATTAGCCATGCAATGGCCGGCCACATGCCCCCCCCTAAGTCCAATTTCTGATTTTTTTGAGGACTAAAGTGTGCAATTTCAAGAAGTTTCAACCTCTATAAATAGGGGTGCCATAATTCAAAGAAAAATTAGAGAAAAGCAACCAAACTTTGGCCAAATTTTCCTCCACCAAATCCGAACTTCAACAAGAGTGAAAGGAAGGAAATTTTGCAAAAACCAAGTGTGTTTTAAGCCTAGGGATAGTCGGTTTTACCTTAGAGAGCAAGCAAGGAAGTTTGAAAAAAAAATTGGAACCCAATTCTAGGCCAAGGGCCGGTTGTGTGGGGCAAGAGGAAAGCAAGAGAGAAAAGTTGAATCCAAAGGGGGATTTAGGGTTTTAAGTGTTGGTTTCCACTTAGAACATCATTTAAGAGCACTAGAGCTTTTGGTGCACAAGTTGGCCAAAGGACCGGCTGTTGGAGAAGGAAAAAGGGGAGCCAAGAGCCAATCCAAAAATTCGGATCCAAGGTGAGGTAAAATTCCTAATTACCTAAGCTTTCATTTGAATTTCATTTGGAGAAATTTAAATGTATTTAAGCATGGGTTTGTAATGAGCATAAGCTCACTTTTATTTGCTGCCCTAATTAGAAAGTTAGAGTATGTGCTTGATCTAATAGGGTTTATGGTTTGGTGGTTATTATTTTTGCATGCTAGATGTTTGTGAAATGGTTAGGGTTTATGTGCATTATGTTTGATGCTAAATTTGATTTGCATGTTGAAAGTTGGACGTTAGAAATGCGTTGCATGATTGTCCTAAGCTCCCGATACGGTCGGTTGAGGTAGGGTGTACGTAATAGGACGTAAAACGAATTCGAAACCGAAAACTGCCATCTCGGGTAGAAACTGGCCATTTTCGGGAAAATCAAATTATGAGGCCTTTAAAGGCCGAGTTTGGAAAAACTCAAAACATGAAAGTTGTAGAACAGGGTTTTTCCTAGTGAGCCTCGCAAACAGTTTTTCAAAATGAGGCTCCAATGGCCTCGGTTTTCACTGAAACCCGAGCCTGACCGTGCCCAGGACTATGCACGGCCAGGATTAGTTCATCAGGGAATAGGACTAGGTAAACGTCCGAACTGGGTTTTACTCAAAACACGAAGTTGTAGGGTTTCGTGATAGCTAAAACTTTCGTGAAGAAAACATTTTCAAATTCGGTCTGAATTTTTAAATGGAATTGGATTTCGAAAACTGTACAGGAAATAGAGAATTCCTGTACAGGATTTCTAGAAAACAAATGCAGAAAAAGAATAATTTTGCTTTTGCACTGATAATCGACATTGTGAAGCTGTTCCAAAGACAGTTTCCAATAGTCAATAATTTTATGGACACTGTTTTATGATTTCAAATATTTAAAGTAAACAAAAAGGGTTTTTATATACAAAATGTAAGTTTTTTTCTAAAAGAAAGCAAAAATGGATTTTTAAAACAAAGCTAAGTTTTAATCTGATTAGGGTAAGTTTAAACCCTAGGGTTACTTAATGTAACCAAGTAGGATAACATGAGATTAAGTAAGGGACATATAACTAAAGTTATATATATGTTGGTTATATCACCAACATTTCTAACCCTTACTTTTATGATACGACAGAAGGTAGAGTGCTATAAGTGTCCTGACGGGATCAAGTTTGGTATCAGAGACAGCAAATAAGGTAAGTACAACTCCGCCTACAGCATAGGCTTTGTTGTGAATACTTACCCAAGTATGTTTAATGTTATGAAGTATGTTATATGTTTAGTAAATATTAATTGCTAGGATGTATGCTATAGGTTTAATGCTATGTGTGTAATGAATGCTACATGCTATATGATATGCTATGAAATATGCCATGCTATGTGCTTTGATATGCTATGAAATATGCCATGCTATATGATATGCTATGAAATATGCCATGCTATGTGCTATGATATGCTATGAAGTATGAGCTATGATATATGTTATGAAATATGTTATGATAAGATACAAGTTATGATATGATTAAGAAGTGATTATATTTAATTGTGTGAAACATCACGAAGCATGTTCACCAATTAAAAAGAATAAGAACAAGGTATGAGACTATGAAAGTATGATGGCAAGCGAGCTTGCCTGTGTCGTACCGACCCGTCCAAGGTCGGGTTGAACTATGGTTTGAGTTGGATTGGGCTGGCCGCCCCAACCACTCCATAGTTGCGCGCCCGGTACAGACACTTATGATATGGGGCCCATAGGTAAGATAAGCAAGATAAGTTATGAAAGCATAAGAAAACATAATGAAGCATAAACGGTTCATGCATATGTATGTTATGTTATGCTAAGACATATGTATGTTATGTTATGCTAAGAGATATGTATGTTATGTTATGCTAAGACATATGTATGTTATGTTATGCTAAGAGATAAGTATGTTATGCTATGCTAAGAGAAGTATGTTATGTTATGTTGTGTCGCGGTAGATAGCAGTTGTACTTGCTGAGCGAAAGCTCATTGTCTTACGTTTATGCTGTAGGTAAGCAACCTATGGGAAGTATCTGATACAAGATGGAGGAGCATGGCGAGGCGAACTGTGAAATGTGGGAAATTATACCGCTACGCGTTTTGATATTTTATGTAATCATTTTATAAGTTTCATTTTCACCCAAACGACTTTATTAAGTATTTGTTATACTTATGTATATATATATGTGCATGAATGGGTACGCTATATAATAAAAAAAAAAAAAAATTCCGCTGTTTTCACTAAGTAAGAATTATGAGGAAAGTTAAAGTATGTATGTATGGTAACGGCCTGTGCAAGGCGGGTCGTTACAGAGTTGGTATCAGAGCGGTTTCCTGCAATCCAATTTCACAGTCAGCCTGCCATCGCCACCATCATTGTAAGTTAAATTTTTTTTTATGCATAAATATTTACTATGCGATTATGATATGGTAGATACAGCATTATGGATACGAGACAAGTAGAGGAGGATCGCTACGCAGCTTATGCATTCAACGGAATGCAACCCCTCTTGTTTGATTGCACTCATAGGACCGCGTCATTATCGGTTTGGTTATACGATATGGAGACGATCTTCCACATCTGCCATATAGAGGCTCACCTTCAGGTCTCGTTAGCCTGTATATGCCTAGTAGCAGATGCCAGATTGTGGTGGATGACACTCGGGGAGCGAGAGATGCCAGATCGCACCTAGGGGCACTTTCGCACATTGGTGATTGCACGTTTTGGACCATACCTGATGAGAGGGCCGATGGGCAGTATCGAGATTCCGAGATTTATCGCGCTATGCACCTAGAGCGATATTTTAGTTTCGCGGCAGATTGGCATGCTTATCCTTAGGAGTCTATGGGATATTATTGTGACGCTTCCAGGAGGCGATGTTACCACACATTCCTCAGGATATAATTAGTCCAGGGATGCAGGCATTAGTGATTCTTAGGAACGGACTTCCACCTCAGATCCGACAGTATGTCGCAGAATCGATGCTTGCTATGACGGTCGGAGACATGATTGCTGACATTATAAAGGCTGAGATGGTTGGACACGCCATGCAGGCCGAGGCATATGTGGCTGATCACCCAGTACCCGTTGACGATGCCGGGATAGCAGAGCAGATGTTTGAGGTAGGCCCGATATTTCCGGAGGTCCCAATTCCAGCAGTTCTAGTACAAGAGGTACCAGCCCATGAGGCTGAGGATCAGATAGACACAGAAGACTCTACTGACGACATAGTTGCTCCAGAAAATCCACCGGTAAATTCCCCGATTGTTGACATCTCCAGTGACGATGAAGATAAAGACATGGATCAGAAACCCGAGCTCGAGCCAGGAGACTGGGTTGAGGAGGTGAACGATCTCGACGATGATCCCGAGGAGATATTGTTTGACGATGACGATTGGGATGTGGATTCCGATGCTTCGTCAGTAATTACGATCGAGATCATAATTTAGACTTAAATTGTCCGTATATATATCTTTTGACTATGGGATTGATATGTACTAGCTCATTTCTTTTGAGGATAGGATTGTACTTATGTATGATGGTAAAGTGGTAGACACTTCCATCACGGTTTTGATTATGTATGTATAATACGATGTACTTTTGTTAAGTATACAAAAAGATAGTTTAAGTATATGAAATATGATGTTATGATTATGAGTGCTATGATAAGCACATAATAACGTTACGTTATGATTACGAATGTTATGATTATGAATGGTATGATAAGTATACGATGATAATGTTATGTTATGATACGATGATTGATGTATGAAAGAAAAGATATTAATAGTATGATAATATCTTTTCTGATGGTTTAATAGGATTCTCGAAGATGGTACGTCCGCGTAGAACGGTACCTGTTAATCTACCCGAGCCGGATTTTGCGACTATTGTAGCAAATTTACAGCGACAGTTGCTTGAACAACAACAAGAAACTGATAGATTACGAGAGCAGATAGCTCAAATGAATCAACAACCCCAAGTTAATGAGATTCCTGGAGTACCCCCAGTAGTACCTCCAGTGCCAGAGGTTCAACCAGAGGTTCCGAGAGCACCTGCGGGAGTACAAATCAACCCACCGTTAGTTCGGGGGGATCTTTTATACGAGCGATTTAGGCGTATGAAGGCGCCTGAATTTGAAGGACCCACAGACCCGATTGCCGTCGATAACTGGCTAATCGACATCCAGGTTATTCTGGATTTTATGCGGCTTACAGAACAAGAAAAGGTTCTTTGTGCCTCCTTCGCTCTCAAGAAGGATGCAAGGCACTGGTGGATGACAGTACAGATGCGTCGAGACGTTACGACCATGAATTGGCAGGATTTCGTGACTGAATTTCGCACCATGTATTACAACCGAGAAGTACTTGCCGCTCAACAAGACGAGTTCACGAATCTGAAACAGGGGTCGATGACAGTAATGGAGGCTGTCAAGAAGTTTGAGCAATTAGCTCGCCTATGTCCGGAGCTTATTCCGAACGAAACTGAAAAGGTTAAAAGAATGATGAAGATGTTCCGGACAGACATCTCCAAGCAAGTGAGTGCTGGCAGTAGCCCGCCTACCCTGGTATCCGATTGTGTGGGTCGGGCGATAAGAGCCGAGTATTGGATTAACCTGGACAAGGAAGCAAGGGCTAAGTTTTTCAAAGCCAAAAAAGACGAAAAGGCGGGGAGTAAACAGGTACAGCCCCGACAAGGCACAGAAGACACCTCGAAAGGCCAGATCAGCAACCCTGCCCAAGGTTCCATTCAGTCCGGGAGGAACAAAAGAAAAGGAAATTTTACTGGCCAGGGACAACAAAGAAACTATCCTCAGAAGGGGAATAATCAAGGAAAGGAGGTTAACAGCGTTGACCACCCGGTATGTACCAAATGCGGGAGGAAACACCCAGGAGTGTGCAGAATTGGGACGAATGCTTGCTACCTATGTGGTAAGGAGGGGCATTACGCAAAGAACTGCACCCAGAACCCCCAGAACCAGAACCCTCAGTATCCAAACAGGAATGCAAGCAGCCAGTTGCATGCAGTCCAAGCCAGGCTCGAAGGACCTTCATTTACGCAAGGAAGACTAGAGGTTCCTGAACCCCAAGTTAGGATTTACGCCTACACCAATGGAGATGCCGAAGCTGGAACTTCACATGTGGTGACAAGATAGATTTCTATCACCACATATGATGTTATTGCATTGTTTAATTCTGGTGCTACTTACTTGTTTGTATTTATAAAGTTTGCCCAGAAATTAGGAAGTAGTATATATAGTTTAAAACAGTCTTTTAAAATTTCTTTACCTTTTGAAGAGATTTTGTAATCCGATATTTTTAATGCAAAATACTTCCGTAATACTATGGCAAAGAATTGCTTGTAGATCTCATCGCAATCAAGCTTTAGGATTTCGATGTGATCTTAGGAATGGATTTCTTGAGTTATTACAAGCTAAGTTTGACTGCCAAGAGCGTTGTGAGACGTTTAGCTTTTACAACAAGGAAAAGTTTAACTTTTACGGACAATTGCGGAGCTTAACAACCGGATGAATTTCGTCAATGAAGGACTTCTACCAGAACGGGAAGTTTCGAGATCGAGTTGCTGCCTATAGCCGCACTAATATCGAAAGTGTCTTACTGTATGACAACCGCCAAGCTAGGAAGTTCCAAGTGAAGTTACAAGATTATGATCAGGAACGAAGATTCCCTTCCAAAGATCAACGATCTTTTCGATTAACTTAGGAGAGCAGTAGTATTTTCGAAAGTCGATTCACGATCAGACTATTATCAGCTCAGGATCAAGGAGTCAGATGTCTCCAAAATGGTTGTTTGAACGAGTTACGGGCATTATAAGTTTTTGGTTATGCTGTCTGAATTAATTAATGCCCCAGTTGTTTTTATGGACATTATGAACAGAAGTGTTCAAAGAATACTTAGACAATTCGATATCGTCATTATTGATGATATTTTATTCAAGGTCCCAAGAGGAACATGAGCATTACCTTAGGTTGGTGATGGAAACATTAAGACAGAATAAGTTGTATGTCAAATCGACAAATAAGAGTTTTGGTTGAAGAAAAAGTTCGTTTCTAGGGTCAGGTGGTGCTAAAGGAAGGAATTTCCGTAGACCCTGTGAAGATGGAAGCGGTAGTTTTCGCACTTAAGATTTGGAGACACTATTTGTATGGAAACAAATGCGAAATCTACACCGATCATCAGAGCCTTAAGTATATTTTTACTCAGAAGGAGCTCAACTGGAGACAACGAAGATAGTTAGAACTTGTAAAAGACTACGAGTGTGAGATCCTTTACCACCTCAGAAAGGCAAACAGGGCAGCAGATGCCTTAAGTCGGAAATCTATAGGCATACTGATGGCTATCAAGAGTTTCCTAAGCCACTACAAAGAGAGATTTCTGAGTTTAACTTGGAAATGATAACAGGAAGATTGTCTTCGCTGATCCTTCATTCCGATTTGCTAGATTCCATCAAGTCGCAACAGAGAAAAGATGCATTTTTGATGAAAACGCAACTTTTTGGCGACAATAGCAAGGAATCCAAGATCTCTGCTAATGGTGTCAATTGCTTCAAGGAAAGGATCTGTGTTCCCGACTTTGAATTTTTAAAGAATCAGTTACTGTCAGAGACACACAAGACGTCATATTCAGTACATCTAGTAGCTCCCAAGATGTACAAGAACCTCTGAGGAAATTTTTTGATGACCAAATATGAATAATGAAGTAGCAGAGTAGGTGTCAAAATGCCTAACTTGTTAGAAAGTTAAGGCTGAACACCGACATCCTGGAGGAGTAATGAGATTTGGCAAGAAAAGGAAGCCTAATCCGAGATATACGGGACCATTTGAAGTCCTTGAAAGGATGGGAAAGGTAACTTATAAGCTTGCATTACGATCAGAATTAGCATCAATACATAACATTTTTTTTTCACATTTCGATGCTAAAGAAATATGTACCAGATTCTTCCCATGTGCTTAGTCAAGAACCAGTGAAGGTTCAAAGGGATTTGACTTATAAAGAAAACCAGTTCGAATTCTGGATCGGGAAGCAAAGGTCTTAAGAAATAGAACCATTCCCATGGTTAAAGTAGTATGGTGAAACCACAAGGTTAAAGAAGTAACCTGGGAATCAGAAGATTATGTGAAAAAGAATTACCCCGATTGTTCTAATTTTCGAGGACGAAAATTTTTAAGGAGGGTAGATTGTAACACCTAGTTATTCAATGATTACGATTCTTAGTACAGAAATTCAATTGTACTTTAAGAATATATATGAAAATGCCCCGGTTAAGGGTTTTTATGACATTTTATGAGTTTTTATGACTTTAAAAGACTAAAAAATGATTGCTTAGTCAAGAAAATGCCCTTTAGGGTAAAAAAGAATGAAAATGGTCAAATTGTATGTTGGTCAAAGTTTGACCCAAAAACGTCGACGGTTGACCAAAAAGTCAACTGTTGACCACGGGAGTCGAATCTCGGCAAGGAAGTCAACTAACGACAAGAAAGTCAATGGTGGACGAGAAAGCCAAAGATTGACCCCAAAAAAGTTAAAGAAAAGTCTGTACGAGTAAAATAGCTGCAGTATAGAATTATACTGTATAGGCCGTTTTTACTGATAAAATGATATGTTTAGAACTTAAAACCACCATAGAAAGACAAGCACATTAAGTAGAATAAAAGGGCAAAAATGGTTTTAAGAAATAAGGAAATTTTTATACAGTCCGTTTTTACACAGATAAATTTTAGACTGCCGTTCGGTAAATTAATACTGTGCATAAGTGAATCCAGTATTAGAAATACCTGTGTTAAAACAATAATGGACTGCATAATAAGGTAAAGAGCCAAACAAACCTTAGAATGGCTTACCTCATTCACCTTTTGGATTATGACATCATTATGTCATTTAAAAAAAAATTGGAAAGTATTTGGTTGGCATTAGCCATGCAATGGCCGGCCACATGCCCCCCCCTAAGTCCAATTTCTGATTTTTTTGAGGACTAAAGTGTGCAATTTCAAGAAGTTTCAACCTCTATAAATAGGGGTGCCATAATTCAAAGAAAAATTAGAGAAAAGCAACCCAAACTTTGGCCAAATTTTCCTCCACCAAATCCGAACTTCAACAAGAGTGAAAGGAAGGAAATTTTGCAAAACCAAGTGTGTTTTAAGCCTAGGGATAGTCGGTTTTACCTTAGAGAGCAAGCAAGGAAGTTTGAAAAAAAAATTGGAACCACTTCTAGGCCAAGGGCCGGTTGTGTGGGGCAAGAGGAAAGCAGAGAGAAAAGTTGAATCCAAAGGGGATTTAGGGTTTTAAGTGTTGGTTTCCACTTAGAACATCATTTAAGAGCACTAGAGCTTTTGGTGCACAAGTTGGCCAAAGGACCGGCTCTGGAGAAGGAAAAAAGGGGAGCCAAGAGCCAATCCAAAAATTCGGATCCAAGGTGAGGTAAAATTCCTATTACCTAACTTTCATTTGAATTTCATTTGGAGAAATTTAAATGTATTTAAGCATGGGTTTGTAATGAGCATAAGCTCACTTTTATTTGCTGCCCTAATTAGAAAGTTAGAGTATGTGCTTGATCTAATAGGGTTTATGTTTGGTGGTTATTATTTTTGCATGCTAGATGTTTGTGAAATGGTTAGGGTTTATGTGGCATTATGTTTGATGCTAAATTTGATTTGCATGTTGAAAGTTGGATGTTAGAAATGCGTTGCATGATTGTCCTAAGCTCCCGATACGGTCGGTTGAGGTAGGGTGTACGTAATAGGACGTAAAACGAATTCGAAACCGAAAACTGCCATCTCGGGTAGAAACTGGCCAGTTTCGGGAAAATCAAATTATGAGGCCTTTAAAGGCCGAGTTTGGAAAAACTCAAAACATGAAAGTTGTAGAACAGGGTTTTTCCTAGTGAGCATCATGAACAGTTTTTCAAAATGAGGCTCCAATGGCCTCGGTTTTCACTGAAACCCGAGCCTGACCGTGCCCAGGACTATGCACGGCCAGGATTAGTTCATCAGGGAATAGGACTAGGTAAACGTCCGAACTGGGTTTTACTCAAAACACGGAAGTTGTAGGGTTTCGTGATAGCTAAAACTTTCGTGAAGAAAACATTTTCAAATTCGGTCTGAATTTTTAAATGGAATTGGATTTCGAAAACTGTACAGGAAATAGAGAATTCCTGTAAG
>CM046362.1:6784043-6903882 GCA_025413025.1 Ficus hispida
TACAGGGAGTTATATAGAAGTTGCAAGGCCTTAGGCAAGGGCGTCGGAGTGTAGAGGATTATTATAAGGAGATGGAGGTTGTCATGATCCGAGCTAATGTAGATGAGGATCGAGAGGCTACAATGGCTAGTTTCTAATGGGACTAAACGAGAGTCCATGATCGGGTAGAGATGCATCACTACGTGGAGTTAGAAGACATGGTACACATGGCCATCAAGGTGGGAGTAGCAACTTAGGAAAGGGGGTGGTACGCGTGCAGGTCAACACTCGGGTTCCAACCCTTAGAGACCAAGTACGGCAAGGAAGGAAGAGAAATCACAAATATCTTCAACTCACAAGTACAAATCTGAGCCGAAGTCTGAAAACTCCAACCAGATTTCTAAAGGTAAAACCGATCCCTCTACTTCTAGAAACCGTGACATTAAGTGTTTCAAGAGTCAAGGCAGGGGGTCACATAGCTAACGAGTGCCCGAATAAAAGGTTGATGGTGATAAATGTGATGACTGACTTTCTTACAAATTATGATTTTCTTGTTTCTCAAGGAATCAAAGTTTGTATTATGTGTTAGTATATGTTTTGCCTAATCAGAATTAGGAATTATGTTTGA
The DNA here is from genome assembly GCA_025413025.1 of Ficus hispida. Lineage (NCBI taxonomy): Eukaryota > Viridiplantae > Streptophyta > Magnoliopsida > Rosales > Moraceae > Ficus > Ficus hispida. The sequence goes on from CM046362.1 coordinate 6,784,651, forward strand.
ATGAATTCCGGTCAAAGTATTGGCCAGAATGATCTGAGCTACGATAGAAATTTATGATTTTATGTTGGTCAACGTTTGACCAAAATAGTCAAAGTTTGACCAAAAAGTCAAAGCTTGATGGTACTGTTGTATAACAGGCAGTATAGAAATTATACTGCGAAAAACCGTCATTTCAGACAGATAAGTAAGTTTAAGGTACGGAAGTATGTTAGAAAAATCAAGCACAATATTTAGGACAATAAGGACTAATGAGCTTTAAGTTATAAGAAAAACCTAAACACAGTCCATTTTTATGCAGATAAATTTTGGACTGCAGTTTAGTAGACAGTATTATTTTTATTGAAAAACAGTATTTGTTATATATGTATTAGTATGAAAAGAGACTGTTTTTAAGTTTTAAAGCCAAATGGAGCCTTAGGTGAATGCCACCTAATCAAAGGATAATTATGTATTATTTTGATTTTTGAAAAAGTTGGAAAGAAATCCAAGAACATTCTTGAACTTTCCTTCCACTAATGGCCGGCCACCTATGGAGGGCTTTGGGCAAATAAAATTTTTTAAGGGTTTGGTGAGCAATTTAAGGATTAAAAATAATTCTAGAAACAAAATTATTTTACACCTATAAATAGGTGTCTTTGGTGGAAATTTTTTAGGATTTTATTCAAAAACCCACCCAAACTCTTGCCATTCTCTCTCCCTTTTCTGCCCAAGCCGAACCAAAGACAGCAAAACCTTGAGTGGTGCGAAATTTTGGTGAAGGGACAGCTAGGAAACCATTTCGGAAACACAAACTAGCAATTCCTCTTCGGTTGGAGGTAATCTTCAACCTCCTAAACCTCTAATTCTGTTTTCAGCCATTTAAGTGTATTTTCAGCAAGTTTGTAAGAGCTTAGCTCATTTAATTATGTCCTTTTATTGCTTAAGTTGCCTAGAATGTGCTTGATTTATGTCTAGCATGTTTATGCTTTAATTTGGTGCATGATTGTAATGTGTGCTTTAGAAATTAAGTAGATGCTATGTGTGACCATTAGGTGTTTGATGTATGTCCCCATAGGCTTATGTTCTGTGTTTAATGGCTGATTATGGTATTGAATGATTGTATGCTAAACTAGGGTTCAAGAAAACCCTATAGAAACTTAGAAAACCCAAGTTGGTGAACTTCACCAAATGGGTTTGTTTAAAAAAAAAATTAATTATTTGAGATTGAATGAACGGATGTGAGACGTTAGATTATGGCTGCATGCTTGACGTAGGCTCACGCTGAGACCGTTTGAGGTAGGGTGTGCGTAAAATTAGTGAGAGGCGAACCGAAACCAAAACTGCCAGTTCGGGTGAAAACTGGGCAGTGAATTGAAACGGTATTTTGAGCTTTAGAGGCCGAATTTGAGAAAACCTCAAAACTGAAAAGTTGTAGGAAATTGAAAATTCTAGGGGACAACGGACATTTTGAAAATAAGGCTCCCAAAGGCCTTCGTTTTTACCAAAACCCCTGCCCAGACTGCCCAGACCTATATCACGGCCAGGCAGTTTCAAAAGAAAAAAGATGAGTTAAGTTCAGAACTGGTTTTGTCAAAACATGAAAGTTGTAGAGTTTTCAGTATCTAAAACTTTCATGAAGAAAAGTTTTCCAAAATCCAAACAGATTTAAAGTAAAACTGAATCAGTAGAGCAAGCTCGATTCAGAAATTTGAAACAATACATGCACAGGAAATTCTTGCACATGCACTGCCAAATTAACTGTTTTAACCAAATTTCTGCAAAACCAACACAGTTTTATTTAAAACAGTTTTAAATGATTAATTAAACTCAGTTTAGCAAGAAATAATTATTAAGCAAATTAAGCAGGTAAGCCAATTGGTAACCTATATAATCATATAGGTACCTAATTTTAATTGGCCTAGTTATTAAGAACAAAGGTTGTATGTGGGCCTTAGTCCAAGTTATCAAGGTAACCTTAAGGATACCACCTTAATTATTGGACCTTATAAGCCCAACAGGCTTTGTAAATTTCACCCAAGATGGGCCTACATTAAGGTTACTCATAGTAACCTAATAGTGTACCCATATCAAATCATTGGGCCTTAAGCCCAAAGTTTATTAAGTAATCAAACAGAATACTGTTTGATTCCATTAGGCTTATGCCCTAAGGTTACACTTAGTAACCATAAGGATTATTATTAAGCTTATAAGGGGGACATATATCATGGTCACGGATGAATGTTGGTTCGGGTACAACATTTAATAAAGTAAGTTAAAGTAAGATAGGATATTCTTATCTTACTCCTTTTGAAACAGGAGGTAACCTTTTGAGGTAACTGTCGGAACGATACTCCCAGGATATAGCAAACCTGTAAGTACAACTCCGCCTACAGCATAGCAAATGGTTTTATGAGTTTGCATGTTTTTAAAATATCATGCATTTATGTGTTATGTATATGTATGTTTATTATGGTGACATCATGAGGCATGTTCAAAATAATAAATCATATGGTAAGAAGAAGATTATGTTTTTAAGAAAGAAATGTTTAAGAAAAGGTTTTTAAGTATGGTGTGTCGTACCGACCTGCTCTAGGTCAGGTTTGGTTCATGGTTTGAGTTGGACTGGGCTGGCCGCCCCAACCACTCCATGGTGCGCGCCACGGTACGTACACTTATAAGGGGCCCAAAACTATGAAAGCAAAAATGAAAGCATAATTGGTTCATGCATTGCTTTATTAAGTTGTTTTTGCGGGTTCAAGGTTGTACTTGCTGAGCGAAAGCTCACAACTTACGTTTATGCTGTAGGTAAGCTTCCTACTGGCAATTCTTGATGCAAGGCGGTGAGGCGTGGCAGGGCGAACTGTGAAACGTGAGAATGGAGACTGCTACGCGTTTTGAAATATATATGTGTATGCTTTGTTTAGTGCAAAGTTATTTTAAGATTTCGATACTTTTGAAAAGTAAATACTAAATAAGTATTGTGTATGATGTAAATAAGTAAGTAGTAAAGTTTTACTCAAATGGTTTTAAAAGAAAAGAAAAAAAAAATAATATGTACGTTATTTCCGCATAAGTAAGTAAGTATATTATTCTAGTATGTATGATAAATATGGTAACGGCCTACATAAGAACGGGTCGTTATAGTATGTTAAGTTAATATGTAAGATAAGTAACGGTAACGGCCTATGTAAGGGCGGGTCGTTACAGAGTTGGTATCAGAGCGGGATCCTACCTTCCAGTTTCACAGTCTGCCTGCCAGCGCCACCGTCATTGTAAGTAAGAGTTATTTTTTTTAGTACATAGATAAGTAATTATTATGTGCTCGTAAACTGATAGATTCGATTATCGAGATACGAGTTGGATGAGGATCGAGATGCCGCTACGGCATTCCACAAGATGAAGCCCTATATTTTTGATGGGACTCAGCAGACGATATCGCTACCAGGATGGCTTTTCGATATGGAGGTCATTTTTAGGGTATGCCATATCGAAGCTCATCTTCAGGTTTTATTAGCAAGTAGATGTTTGATGGGAGAGGTTAGAGCCTGGTGGATGGCGCAGGGGATCTGGCTATACACGGGACACCATGGGCAGATTTTCGTGCCCGTATGACAGCACGATATGGACCTCCACCTGAAGAGGGGGCCAATGCGCCGTACCGCGACCCGGCTATTTACGGCGACATGAATAGGAGGCGATATCTCAACTTCGCCGCAGAATGGCATGCTTATCCGGATGAGACCATGGGCCACTATTGCCGTAGATTCCGCGAAGCAATGTTGCCCTATATCCCTCAGGAGCTCGTGGATCCACAGTGGCGAGCGTTACAGCTTATCAGGGACGGACTACCTCCGGCAGTTAAGTTTTATGTCCCCGCTCCAGTTGTGGAATATCATTGGAGGACATGATAGATGCTATTATAGAGGCTGAGGTAATAGCATATATGGTACAAGAGGCCAACCCAGTGGATGTTTACCATGTCGATCCGGTCGACGACGCCGGCATTCCAGAGCCCGTTTTTGAGGAAGTTCCAGCTATGCCTGAGGATCCAATTCCGGCGGTCCCACTTCAGCAGATACCTCCGCAAGAGGCGGAAGCAGGACCGGATGATGATGGTATGGATCCTGCGGAGGCTCCGAATAACCCAGGGGACAATGCCGAAGATCCTCCAGTAATCCTCATTGAGAGTGATGATGAGGAACAAGAAGTGTGGGAAGAATGGGATGATTTTGAGGATATAGAAGATGAGTTAGATGATCCCGAGGAGCAGGAGGAAGATCCGGAGGAAATGCTATTCGATGACGAGGATCGAGATGTATTTTCCGACGCGATGACCGAGTAGATAGTTTTAGAACTAACTCCGACTTTTTGTTCTTTTGACGTTAGGGTTGTATATAGGATAGGAATGATGGTTAAGTGGTAGACACTTCCATCCTATTTTGACTGTGTATATAGTAAAAATGATGTATTTTTTTTTAAAAATGTATAAAACGATATATTTTATATGAAACAAGTATCATGATAATTATGATGTCATGATAAACAGTTTCCATGATAAGTATACGATAAGTTTATAATAAGTTTATGATATGATGCGTTATGAAGAAATCATGAAGGATTTCTGCATAATGTTTTATGTTATGCTATGAAGAAATCCCGAAGGATTTCTATATGATAAGATTAAGTATGATATGATGATGTGTTTTTATAGGAAATAAATGAAAGGAAAGATTTTCGGAGAATAACAAAATCTTTTCTTGAAATGTATTAGGAGTGATAAGATGGTGCGTACGCGAAAGCAAGCTAACCAGAACGCGCAAGAGCCAGATCTCGCGAACGTTATAGCCACGTTGCAACAGCAATTGCTACAACAACAACAAGAAACAAATCGGCTACGTGAGCAGATAGGCCGATTGAACCAGATGCCTAATGCGAACGAAATTCCACCTCAGAATAACCCTGCACCCCCGGTAGTGCCCCAAGTACCGGAGGTTCGTCAGGAGGTTCCGCGGAATTTCGGAGTTCCGTTAGCACCCTTAGGGATGCAGGCAAACCCACCAGTAGTTCGGGAAGAATTACTGTACGAGCGTTTCAGGCGGATGAAAGCGCCTGAGTTTGAGGGTCTTACGGACCCAATAGAAGCTGATAACTGGCTTATGGACATCCAAGTTATCTTGGATTTCATGAGACTCACCGAGCAGGAGAAAGTGCTCTGTGCATCATTTGCACTGAAAAAGGATGCTAGGCATTGGTGGGTAACAGTGCAAATGCGTAGGAATATTGCAGCCATGAGTTGGCAAGATTTTGTAGCTGAGTTCAAGGCGATGTACTACAACCGGGAGATCCTTGCCGCACAGCAGGACGAGTTTAATAGTCTAAAGCAAGGATCGATGTCAGTTATGGAAGCTGTTAAGAAGTTTGAACAGCTAGGCCGCCTATGTCCTGAACTCATACCGACCGAAACAGAAAAAGTAAGGCGAATGATGAAGATGTTTCGGACGGATATAGCTAAACAAGTGAGTGCGGGAAGCAGCCCTCCTACCCTTGTGTCTGACTGCATTAGTCGGGCAATTAGGGCTGAGTATTGGATTAATCAAGATAAGGAGGCGAGGGCACAGATATTTAAGGCTAAGAAAGAGGAGAAGGCTACAGAGAAGTAACTGCAGCCTAGGCAGAATCAGGACGCATATGCAAGGGGCCAGACGAGTAATGCAGCCCAGCATGCTAAGCAGTTTGGAAAGAACAAGAGGAAGGGAAATGCTGCTGGCCAGGGACAGCAAAGAAATTACCCTCAGAAGAGCAGTAACCGAGGAAATGAGGGTAATAATAATAATTTCCCAGTGTGCGCTCAATGCGGGAAGAAGCACCTGGGAATATGTAGATTGGGGACCAATGCTTGCTACCTTTGTGGCAAGGAAGGTCATTATGCGAGGAATTGTAACCTCAACAACCAGAATCAGAATCAGAACCAGAACCCCCAGTATCTGCAAAGGAATGCGAGCAGTCAACTGCATGCAATGCCAGTCAAAATCGAGGACACTTCGTACGAACCAAGGAGGATAGAGGCTCCTGAACCCCAAGCTAGGATTTACGCCTACACAAAAGGGGATGCCGAGGCTGGAACTTCTCACGTAGTAACAAATTAGATTTTTATTTTTTTTACACCGCTCATAACGCTATCACCGTTTTTGATCCTGGTGCTACTCATTCCATTGTATCGATAGAGTTGCCCAGAAATTAGGATTTGGAGTTAGTAGTTTAAAGTAATTTATAAGAATATTTCTTCGATTGTAAGAAAATTTTCTGTATGACTACTGAATATGAAGTGCTTCAATAGTCATTTATAACAGAAAATTTGTATGTGGATCTCGTTGCGAGCAAGCTTCAAGATTTTTATGTGATTCTAAGAATGGATTTCCTAGGCAAGTACAACGCTAAGATAAATGGCCGCAAGCGTTGTGTTATGTTTAGTTTGCATGATGAGGAGGAATTCAACTTTTACGGCCAGTCCCGTAACTCCTCAAGTAGGTTAGTATCGGCACTGAACGCGTGGAAAATGTTGGCTAACGGATGCCAAGGATACTTAGCCAACATGATGGACAAGGAGAGAGAGAAGTGGAACTAAAGCCGGAAGATGTTCCCATTATCAGGGAATATGTGGATGTCTTTCCAAAAGAATTGTAACGCCCCCAAAATCGGCGTAGGGCCAACTACGTAAAAGTGGGTCGTTACCACACTTGCTTAACTTAAATCTTTGTCTTACCGAATTTTTCAGGATAAATTTTTTTTTCTTTCTTTAAACTTTATTTTTAAAAATCACAACTTAAAAACATTACATAGGTAACATGGTACATATTCCTTAAAACATATACATACAACTTGATAATTTAAACCATTTGCGGAAAATCTTGCGTAGTGGTATCCCACACCGCCCTTCACTCGCCCCATCGTCTCCATGGCCCACCAAGTAAAGTTGCAAGCATCTTACCTACAGTATGAAATATACAGATGAGCTTTCGCCCAGCAAGTACAAACATATCTCACAAAAACATTTCAAACATCTAAAAAAAAACATGCAAATCATCTTGTAACATATGCATGATCCATTTATGATCGATTGAATGGTGATTTATTATAGACTCAATCTTGAACTCTTTATCTTGTCTCAACATGTGGGCCCCTAGTGTACGTACCAAAAGCGCGCAGCCTCCAGACAAAGCTAGAGTTTGCAAGGCCCTAACAGTTCTGGGAATTATAACGTGACCCTCACGCATCAACGAGAGGTAAATGTCACAACTGGTTTTGAACATGTATCCTCCACGATCACGGGAGGTTGGTACGACACCCTAGTTGTCTTACCTTACCATGTGGTTGAACATTAGTGAACATGCTTCATGATGTCACTATATCAAATCATCCTTAACTTTTGCCATAACATGTATATTTTTTTTTTTAAAACATGGCATTCTTGAAAAAATAGCTTTCTGGAAAACATGGCATTTCATGTCATAGCATAACATAGCATCACATAGCGTAACATAGTATAACATAGCATCACATAGCATAACATAGTATCACATAGCATCACATAGCATGTATACTTGAAAATAGCTTTTACTATTTTCATACTGTAGGTGAGGTCTGTACTTACCTGGTTTCCTATGCTCTTGAAACTTGACCTAATGTTCCGTCAAGGTACATTGACAGGTTCTATTCCTGTTTCAATTAGGGTGTAAGATAAGGATTACCTATCTTACCGTAAATCTTTTCATGCAATGTTGGTATCCTTAACCAACCTTTAATAGTAACCCTAGTCATATGTCCCTCCTATATTAATTTTATTACCTCATGATAACTTGTTTGGTTACTTAGAGTAACCTTAGGGCATCCGGCCCAATACAAACACGAATAGTGTTAGGTTATCATCCTAACCTATGCCTTGTCATTTTTATTCATAATCTTTTGGGTTTTAGGATCAAACCCAATTTTTATACCTTGTTGGGTTACCTTGAGTAACCCTTGAGGTAGTCAAACTTAGTTCAATTATCCTAAGTCAACTTTGGGCTTTGGACTCCATCCCGTAACTCGGGTATCCTTCCCGGTTACCGTCCATCATTGTTTTGTTACCAAAAGTAAGATAACTTTTGAATCCAAAAACTTGTTTTTCTCTTTGCTTTGGAAAAACTTAGTTCTCTTTGTTCAAAAATTCTAGTTTAACTTTGAAAAATTGTAATTCTTTGAGAAAGGTTTGTAAAAATTATTAACTGTCGAAAACTGCCTTTGGAGTAGTTTTCCACAGTCAACACATTGGTGTTGGTGCAAAAATACAGTTTTCCTGTATTGTTTTAGAAAATCCTGTGCAGGAATTTCTTGTTTCCTGCACACTCTATAGAAATCCGTGTCAGTTTAAAAATCTGAATTGAATTTGAAAAAGTTGTCTTCATGAAAGTTTTAGATCTTGAAAAATTCTAAAACTTTCATCTTTTGAGAAAAACCCAGTTCTGCTTGTATTTGCGCCAGTTTTTGTTTGAAACTGGCTGATCCTGTAAACTGGGTCTGGGCAGACCAGCCACGGATTTTTGTAAAAACAGAGACCATTGGAGTCTCATTTTGGGATTCTGCCGCGTGTTCCCTAGGAAAAACCCTCCTGAACAACTTTTATGTTTTAAGTTTTACCCAGTTCGGCCTCTAAAGGCCTCAAATTTCACTTTTCCAGAAACTGGCCAGTTGGCACCCGAACTGGCAGTTTTCGGTTTAGAATTCGTTTTACGTCCTAGACGTGGAATCTAGCTCGACTAGCCACCGCGGGAGCTCTAATACACACATGCAGCGGCTTTCTAGCGTAAAACATACATCCATGCATATCAAAATTAACATCATGCATCAACATATAAAACCCTAATCATTTTCACAAGCATCTAGCATGCAACTTAAAACCACCAAACATAAAACCCTAACTAATCAAGCACATAGCCTATAATTTCAACCTAAGGCAGAAAATTAAAGTGAGCTTATGCTCATACAAATCAAGCTTGAAATACAATTAAATTTCACAAATTTAAGCTCAAATTGAAAAGGTTTAGGGCCAAGGGTTTACCTCTAGAGCTTGGATGTTGGTTCACAAGCTTGGATTCCAACTTTTTCCTCACTCCCCCTTGGCTTAGCTAACCCTAGGGATGGGTTAGGGTATGCAAACCGAAATCTCCCTCCCTTTTCTTCCTCTCCCATGCACGGCCACTGTCCAGAAATTGGGTCCAAAATTTCCAGATTTGTCCTTGGTTTCTAGCTTGAAACCGAACATGCACACTAACTAGCCTCCCTTGGCTTTTTCCAACTTTTCTCTTGGTTCTCTCTTGGTTTCTCTCCTCCTCTCTCTCTCGGATTTTTCTGCAGAAGAATGGCAAGAGTTTGGCTGCTTTTTCTCATTTTTTTTTGATTAAATGCCACCCCTATTTATAGGCAAATGCAAACTTTCCAAAATTTGCATTTTAGCCCCTAAACTTAGAGGAAATCATGCAATTGGCATGCTAGGTGTCAAGGTGGCCGGCCAAGACTTGGAGAGCAAGCAAGGGATGACATCATGGCTTACATCATCGCTTACCTCATTGCTTACATCACCAAATTTCCAAAATTTTCACTTTTGCCCCAAAAGTGAAAATTCTTACAAAAATGCCCCCTAGGTGGCCGGTTGCTTTCTTGGTGAACAAGCCAAGCTTATCTCACCTTGATGACATCATCTTGATGACATCACTTCGCTTACATCATCAATTTTCCAAAATTTTCACTTTAACCACTAAAGATAAAATTTTGGCATTTTGTCCCTGAGGTGGCCGGTCATGTCATCTTTTCTCGAGAGTTCTTGGTTTTCTTTCCAAGCTTATTTAATCCAATTATGATGTCATAAATTAAAGATAGGATGATGTCATCCATATTAAGCCCCGTTTGGCTTTTCCTTAATATTCAGTCCATTTTTCTGCTACACAGATATTTCTAATACTGTGTTTGCTTAAACACAGTATTTTTATACTGTACTACAGTCCAAAATCCATCTGTATAAAAACGGACTGTATAAAATTTTTCTTATTTCCTTAAGCCATCTGGCCCTTGATATCCAACTTAGTGTGCTTGATTTTTCTAGGCTGGTCTCATATCTTATTCTAGCTATCTTGTCTGTAACGACAGTTTTCTGCAGTATAGTTTCTATACCGATAAATTACACTGTATTATCATCTTGGTCAACTTTGACCGGAATAAAAGTCAAAACTACTATTTTGCCATTTTTCCCAAAAAAAAAGCCTATATTTGCCTAAGCAAACTATTTTTGAGTCTCGTAGCTAATTAATCGAGAACTCAAACTTATACTGATATTCTACTCCGATCATGATTCAGACTTAGGTTTTCCTTGTTTCTACAGGAATCATAAGCCATAAAAGTTTCGGGTATTACATTCTACCCTCCTTAAAAGATTTTCGTCCTCGAAAATTCGAATAATCCTAAGTGGCTTTTCTTGAATCCACTATCAATTCTTCACAAGTTACTATAGATTGAATAACTTGTTCATGTTCCCATTTTAACATCTTAATGGGATCATGTCTCTTATATAGAACCATAATCTTCTTTCTATATCCTTATACTTTCATGCTTATCATACTTATACTTTACTTTCATCATACTTTCATTCTTTCACACTGCATCACAAAAACTTTTTACATAAAATTTCTTAGCAAGTATATCATATAACTTGCCATATTTGAAAAGTATATTTAACCTTTCCATACTTGAAAAACATATCGTATCATATAGCTTTTTCATATTTAAAAAGCATATTGTATCTTATATTTAAGATACTTTTCTTTAACTGTATTTAAGGGCTCAGTGAATATATCATATTGAAAATATTTTTCTTTCAATTACTGAAGCTGAGAACCCTCTGGTACAATGTTAATCTTGTGCTATTAGAACCCTGTTTCTTTTCATGATGGCCCCTATCTTGGAAATATTTTTCTTCCTCAAGGATTGGCCCTTTACTTGACATGATGGCCCCTCTCTTGGAACTTTATTCCTCAAGGATTCAGCCCATAACATATCACAACATAACGTGAGTTGGTTCTAATAAGCATAAGATCAAGCACCATACATAAAATATATATATATATATATATTTTTTTTGGAATCTTTTCCAAGTTAATCATGGAAAACAATAATAAATAGTATTATTGAAACGTATTACTGTTCGAGTGATGCAGTGAAAGATATCCTCATATCAACTAGCTACTTGTTAACTAGTAGAAGCTTTTCTCATTGCTTCGGCATTTCCTTTATAGCACATAATCATAGCTCTAAGGAATATGTAAAACTTCCCATCATCATTTCATGATTCCATTACTTAAAAGGTCGTATATAGTCGACATTAGTCAAACCATTATATATCGACTCCAAGGTTGTTACTATCGATCTCAACCTCATTAACTTGATCATCAGACTCATAGCCATCATCATTATCATAGCCTAATAAATTGTTGTTGATAGCATCCAACTTATTTTGGCATAATGCCTAGTTGCTACCCCCAAACTAAGGCATCATCAAAATTTTCCCCGTATCTAATAATACTCTTATGGGGTAAAAGTTTCACAATCAGGAAACTTAACTTCCATGGTATTGATCCATTCCTTAGAAGGAAAAGTTCCTTAATCTCACTATACCTGAGATGAGGCAATAGGCTATATGATTTCAAAGCCTATTCATTTCTTATTGCTATTCTAGCAATTATCGTTATAACTTAGTCACTATAGTTGCAAGATTAGACTCTTGCAAAAATTTGGTTCGTTCGTACACACGATGAACCATCTTCTAATTCTAGTTCTTAATTCCTCACATTTCTAATCAAAGGAAATTAAATTAACTTACTTGGGCACTTGCAGAAACGACGTGAAGCAAAGTGAAGTAGGCTGGCAGGATACCGCTCTGATACCAAACTGTAACGCCCCCAAAATCGGCGTAGGGCCAACTACGTAAAAGTGGGTCGTTACCACACTTGCTTAACTTAAATCTTTGTCTTACCGAATTTTTCAGGATAAATTTTTTTTTCTTTCTTTAAACTTTATTTTTAAAAATCACAACTTAAAAACATTACATAGGTAACATGGTACATATTCCTTAAAACATATACATACAACTTGATAATTTAAACCATTTGCGGAAAATCTTGCGTAGTGGTATCCCACACCGCCCTTCACTCGCCCCATCGTCTCCATGGCCCACCAAGTAAAGCTGCAAGCATCTTACCTACAGTATGAAATATACAGATGAGCTTTCACCCAGCAAGTACAAACATATCTCACAAAAACATTTCAAACATCTAAAAAAAAACATGCAAATCATCTTGTAACATATGCATGATCCATTTATGATCGATTGAATGTCTTATGATTTATTATAGACTCAATCTTGAACTCTTTATCTTGTCTCAACATGTGGGCCCCTAGTGTACGTACCAAAAGCGCGCAGCCTCCAGACAAAGCTAGAGTTTGCAAGGCCCTAACAGTTCTGGGAATTATAACGTGACCCTCACGCATCAACGAGAGGTAAATGTCACAACTGGTTTTGAACATGTATCCTCCACGATCACGGGAGGTTGGTACGACACCCTACTTGTCTTACCTTACCATGTGGTTTAACATTAGTGAACATGCTTCATGATGTCACTATATCAAATCATCCTTAACTTTTGCCATAACATGTATATTTTTTTTTTTAAAACATGGCATTCTTGAAAAAATAGCTTTCTGGAAAACATGGCATTTCATGTCATAGCATAACATAGCATCACATAGCGTAACATAGTATAACATAGCATCACATAGCATAACATAGTATCACATAGCATCACATAGCATGTATACTTGAAAATAGCTTTTACTATTTTCATACTGTAGGTGAGGTCTGTACTTACCTGGTTTCCTATGCTCTTGAAACTTGACCTAATGTTCCGTCAAGGTACATTGACAGGTTCTATTCCTGTTTCAATTAGGGTGTAAGATAAGGATTAGCCTATCTTACCGTAAATCTTTTCATGCAATGTTGGTATCCTTAACCAACCTTTAATAGTAACCCTAGTCATATGTCCCTCCTATATTAATTTTATTACCTCATGATAACTTGTTTGGTTACTTAGAGTAACCTTAGGGCATCCGGCCCAATACAAACACGAATAGTGTTAGGTTATCATCCTAACCTATGCCTTGTCATTTTTATTCATAATCTTTTGGGTTTTAGGATCAAACCCAATTTTTATACCTTGTTGGGTTACCTTGAGTAACCCTTGAGGTAGTCAAACTTAGTTCAATTATCCTAAGTCAACTTTGGGCTTTGGACTCCATCCCGTAACTGGGGTATCCTTCCCGGTTACCGTCCATCATTGTTTTGTTACCAAAAGTAAGATAACTTTTGAATCCAAAAACTTGTTTTTCTCTTTGCTTTGGAAAAACTTAGTTCTCTTTGTTCAAAAATTCTAGTTTAACTTTGAAAAATTGTAATTCTTTGAGAAAGGTTTGTAAAAATTATTAACTGTCGAAAACTGCCTTTGGAGTAGTTTTCCACAGTCAACACATTGGTGTTGGTGCAAAAATACAGTTTTCCTGTATTGTTTTAGAAAATCCTGTGCATGAATTTCTTGTTTCCTGCACACTCTATAGAAATCCGTGTCAGTTTAAAAATCTGAATTGAATTTGAAAAAGTTGTCTTCATGAAAGTTTTAGATCTTGAAAAATCCTAAAACTTTCTTCTTTTGAGAAAAACCCAGTTCTGCTTGTATTTGCGCCAGTTTTTGTTTGAAACTGGCTGATCCTGTAAACTGGGTCTGGGCAGACCAGCCACGGATTTTTGTAAAAACAGAGACCATTGGAGTCTCATTTTGGGATTCTGCCCGCGTGTTCCCTAGGAAAAACCCTCCTGAACAACTTTTATGTTTTAAGTTTTACCCAGTTCGGCCTCTAAAGGCCTCAAATTTCACTTTTCCAGAAACTGGCCAGTTGGCACCCGAACTGGCAGTTTTCGGTTTAGAATTCGTTTTACGTCCTAGACGTGGAATCTAGCTCGACCAGCCACCGCGGGAGCTCTAATACACACATGCAGCGGCTTTCTAGCGTAAAACATACATCCATGCATATCAAAATTAACATCATGCATCAACATATAAAACCCTAATCATTTTCACAAGCATCTAGCATGCAACTTAAAACCACCAAACATAAAACCCTAACTAATCAAGCACATAGCCTATAATTTCAACCTAAGGCAGAAAATTAAAGTGAGCTTATGCTCATACAAATCAAGCTTGAAATACAATTAAATTTCACAAATTTAAGCTCAAATTGAAAAGGTTTAGGGCCAAGGGTTTACCTCTAGAGCTTGGATGTTGGTTCACAAGCTTGGATTCCAACTTTTTCCTCACTCCCCCTTGGCTTAGCTAACCCTAGGGATGGGTTAGGGTATGCAAACCGAAATCTCCCTCCCTTTTCTTCCTCTCCCATGCACGGCCACTGTCCAGAAATTGGGTCCAAAATTTCCAGATTTGTCCTTGGTTTCTAGCTTGAAACCGAACATGCACACTAACTAGCCTCCCTTGGCTTTTTCCAACTTTTCTCTTGGTTCTCTCTTGGTTTCTCTCCTCCTCTCTCTCTCGGATTTTTCTGCAGAAGAATGGCAAGAGTTTGGCTGCTTTTTCTCATTTTTTTTTGATTAAATGCCACCCCTATTTATAGGCAAATGCAAACTTTCCAAAATTTGCATTTTAGCCCCTAAACTTAGAGGAAATCATGCAATTGGCATGCTAGGTGTCAAGGTGGCCGGCCAAGACTTGGAGAGCAAGCAAGGGATGACATCATGGCTTACATCATCGCTTACCTCATTGCTTACATCACCAAATTTCCAAAATTTTCACTTTTGCCCCAAAAGTGAAAATTCTTACAAAAATGCCCCCTAGGTGGCCGGTTGCTTTCTTGGTGAACAAGCCAAGCTTATCTCACCTTGATGACATCATCTTGATGACATCACTTCGCTTACATCATCAATTTTCCAAAATTTTCACTTTAACCACTAAAGATAAAATTTTGGCATTTTTGTCCCTGAGGTGGCCGGTCATGTCATCTTGTTCTCGAGAGTTCTTGGTTTTCTTTCCAAGCTTATTTAATCCAATTATGATGTCATAAATTAAAGATAGGATGATGTCATCCATATTAAGCCCCGTTTGGCTTTTCCTTAATATTCAGTCCATTTTTCTGCTACACAGATATTTCTAATACTGTGTTTGCTTAAACACAGTATTTTTATACTGTACTACAGTCCAAAATCCATCTGTATAAAAACGGACTGTATAAAATTTTTCTTATTTCCTTAAGCCATCTGGCCCTTGATATCCAACTTAGTGTGCTTGATTTTTCTAGGCTGGTCTCATATCTTATTCTAGCTATCTTGTCTGTAACGACAGTTTTCTGCAGTATAGTTTCTATACCGATAAATTACACTGTAGTATCATCTTGGTCAACTTTGACCGGAATAAAAGTCAAAACTACTATTTTGCCCTTTTTCCCAAAAAAAAAGCCTATATTTGCCTAAGCAAACTATTTTTGAGTCTCGTAGCTAATTAATCGAGAACTCAAACTTATACTGATATTCTACTCCGATCATGATTCAGACTTAGGTTTTCCTTGTTTCTACAGGAATCATAAGCCATAAAAGTTTCGGGTATTACAAGAATTGCCCGAACTTCCTTTCGAGCAGGAAATTTCTTTCGAGATAGACTTATTGCCCGGAGCTACCCCGGTATCCAAAGCGCCTTATCACATGGCCCCGGCTGAACTTCTAGAATCCATTAAGTTGCATCAAGGAAAGAAATCCTTTTTGAAAAAAAAAAAAAAAAAGCACAACTTTCGATGAAAAGAATAAGGAATTTAAGACCTCTAAGTATGAGGTAATTTATTTCAAAGAAGGGATTTGTGTTCTTAACTTTGAATTCCTTAAGAAATGGATTATGTTGAAAGTGCATTTAATGCCATACACAGTACATCTGGAGTTTCCAAGATGTACAAGGATATTAAGGAGAATTTGGGTGGCAAATATGAAAAATGAGACCACAAAATTCGTGACAAGATGCCTAACTTGTCAGAAAGTTAAGGCTAAATACCGCCATCTAGGTGGAGACATTCAGAAAAATTGAGCTTCCATAATGGGAATGGGAACAAACAACGATGGATTTAGTAGTAGGATTGCTCAGAGTTGTAAGTGGGAAGGATACGATTTGGGTTATTATCGATAGAATAACCAAATCAGCCCACTTTATTGCCATCAAAGCCACTTTTTCGGCAGAAAGGCTTACCGGAATTTATGTATTTCAGATTGTTAGGTTATATGAAGTGCCAAAAAATCGATCATTTCGGATTGTGGTGGATGTTTGAACTCTCAATTGGGACGAGTGTTCACACCACAATGGAGTCGAAATTAAAGTTTAGTACAGCTTTTCACCCCAAATGGATGTTCAATCGGAACAAACCATCCAAACACTGGAAGATGTGTTAAGATCATATGTTTTGGATTTCATAGGAAGCTGGGATCAGAAGCTACCTTTGATCAAGTTCCTTATGAGAATAGTTATCACGCCTCAATTGGTATGGTTCCAATTGAAGCATTTTATGAAAAAGAAACGTCGATTTCCCATTCATTGGCAAGAAGGGAAAACTTAGTCCTAGATACACAGGGCCATTCGAAATCTTGGAAAGGATTGACAAAGTAGCTTACAAGCCTGCCTTGCCACTAGAATTAGCTTCGGTATACGACGTTTTCCACGTTTCGATATTAAAGAAGTATGTACCTGATCCTTCCTATGTGCTAAGTCAAGAAACGATCGAAGTTCAATCCGACTTGACATACGAAGAGAAACCAGTTCGGATCATGGATCGGGAAGAGAAGATCTTACGAAATAGGACAATTTCCATGGTAAAAGTATTGTGGCGGAATCACAATGTCGAGGAAGTAACATGGGAATTAGAAGAGGATATGAGAGCGAATTATCCCCATTTGTTCTAATTTTCGAGGACGAAAATTTTTAAGGGGGGAAGATTGTGATGACTGACTTTCTTACAAATTATGATTTTCTTGTTTCTCAAGGAATCAAAGTTTGTATTATGTGTTAGTATATGTTTTGCCTAATCAGAATTAGGAATTATGTTTGAATGAATTCCGGTCAAAGTATTGGCCAGAATGATCTGAGCTACGATAGAAATTTATGATTTTATGTTGGTCAACATTTGACCAAAATAGTCAAAGTTTGACCAAAAAGTCAAAGCTTGATGGTACTGTTGTATAACAGGCAGTATAGAAATTATACTGCGAAAAACCGTCATTTCAGACAGATAAGTAAGTTTAAGGTACGGAAGTATGTTAGAAAAATCAAGCACAATATTTAGGACAATAAGGACTAATGAGCTTTAAGTTATAAGAAAAACCTAAACACAGTCCATTTTTATGCAGATAAATTTTGGACTGCGTTTAGTAGACAGTATTATTTTTATTGAAAAACAGTATTTGTTATATATGTATTAGTATGAAAAGAGACTGTTTTTAAGTTTTAAAGCCAAATGGAGCCTTAGGTGAATGCCACCTAATCAAAGGATAATTATGTATTATTTTGATTTTTGAAAAAGTTGGAAAGAAATCCAAGAACATTCTTGAACTTTCCTTCCACTAATGGCCGGCCACCTATGGAGGGCTTGTGGGCAAATAAAATTTTTTAAGGGTTTGGTGAGCAATTTAAGGATTAAAAATAATTCTAGAAACAAAATTATTTTACACCTATAAATAGGTGTCTTTGGTGAAAAATTTTTTAGGCATTTTTATTCAAAAACCCACCCAAACTCTTGCCATTTCTCTCCTCCCTTTCTCTGCCCAAGCCGAACCCAAAAGACAGCAAAACCCTTGAGTGGTGGTCGGAAATTTTGGTGAGGGACAGCTAGGAAACCATTTTTCGGAACACAAACTAGCAAGTCCTCTTCGGTTTGGAGGTAATTTCTCAACCTCCTAAAGCCTCTAATTTCTGTTTTCAGCCATTTAAGTGTATTTTCCAGCAAGTTTGTAAGAGCTTAAGCTCATTTAATTATGTCCTTTTATTGCTTAAGTTGCCTAGAATGTGCTTGATTTATGTCTAACATGTTTATGCTTTAATTTGGTGCATGATTGGTAATGTGTGCTTTAGAAATTAAGTAGATGCTATGTGTGACCATTAGGTGTTTGATGTATGTCCCCATAGGCTTATATTCTGTGTTTAATGGCTGATTATGGTATTGAATGATGGTATGCTAAACTAGGGTTCAAGAAAACCCTATAGAAACTTAGAAAACCCAAGTTTGGTGAACTTCACCAAATGGGTTTGTTTAAAAAAAAAATTAATTAATTAAATGTATGAGATTGAATGAACGGATGTGAGAACGTTAGATTATGCGCTGCATTCTTGACGTAGGCTCACGGCTGAGACCGTTTGAGGTAGGGTGTGCGTAAAATTTCGAGAGAGCGAACCGAAACCAAAAACTGCCAGTTCGGGTGAAAACTGGGCAGTGAATTGGAAACGGTATTTTGAGGCCTTTAGAGGCCGAATTTGAGAAAACTCAAAACTGAAAAGTTGTAGGAAATTGAAAATTATAGGGGGCACGTGAACATTTTTGAAAATAAGGCTCCAAAGGCCTTCGTTTTTACCAAAACCCGTGCCCAGACTGCCCAGACCTATATGCACGGCCAGGCAGCTTCAACAAGGAAAAAGTATAAGTTAAGTTCAGAACTGGGTTTTTGTCAAAACATGAAAGTTGTAGATTTGTTCAGTATCTAAAACTTTCATGAAGAAAAGTTTTCCAAAATCCAAACATATTTTAAAGTAAAACTGAATCAGTAGAGCAAGCTCTGATTCAGAAATTTGAAACAATACATGCACAGGAAATTCTTGCACATGCACTGCCAAATTAACTGTTTTTACCAAATTTCTGCAAAACCAACACAGTTTTATTTAAAAGCAGTTTTAAATGATTAATTAAACTCAGTTTAGCAAGAAATAAATTTATTAAGCAAATTAAGCAAGGTAAGCCAATTGGTAACCTATTATAATCATATAGGTTACCTAATTTTAATTGGGCCTAGTTATTTAAGAACAAAGGTTGTATGTTGGGCCTTAGGTCCAAGTTTATACAAGGTAACCTTTAAGGATACCACCTTAATTATTGGGCCTTATAAGCCCAACAGGCTTTGTAAATTTTCACCCAAGATGGGCCTACATTAAGGTTACTCATAGTAACCTAATAGTGTACCCATATCAAGATCATTGGGCCTTAAGCCCAAAGTTTATTAAGTAATCAAACAGAATACTGTTTGATTTCCATTAGGGCTTATGCCCTAAGGTTACACTTAGTAACCAATAAGGATTATTATTAAGCTTATAAGGGGGGACATATATCTATGGTCACGGATGAATGTTGGTTCGGGTACCAACATTTAATAAAGTAAGTTAAAGTAAGATAGGATGATTCTTATCTTACTTCCCTTTTTGGAAACAGGAGGTAACCTTTTGAGGTAACCTATCGGAACGATACGTCCCAGGATATAGCAAAACCTGTAAGTACAACTCCGCCTACAGCATAGGCAAATGGTTTTATGAGTTTGCATGTTTTTAAAATATCATGCATTTATGTGTTATGTATGATGTATGTTTATTATGGTGACATCATGAGGCATGTTCACAAATAATAAATCATATGGTAAGAAGAAGATTATGTTTTTAAGAAAGAAATGTTTTAAGAAAAGGTTTTTAAGTATGGTGTGTCGTACCGACCTGCTCTAGGTCAGGTTTGGTTCATGGTTTGAGTTGGACTGGGCTGGCCGCCCCAACCACTCCATGGTTGCGCGCCACGGTACGTACACTTATAAGGGGCCCAAAACTATGAAAGCAAAAATGAAAGCATAATTGGTTCATGCATTGCTTTATTAAGTTGTTTTTGCGGGTTCAAGGTTGTACTTGCTGAGCGAAAGCTCACAACTTACGTTTATACTGTAGGTAAGCTTCCTACTGGCAATTCTTGATGCAAGGCGGTGAGGCGTGGCAGGGCGAACTGTGAAACGTGAGAATGGAGACTGCTACGCTTTTGAAATATATATGTGTATGCTTTGTTTAGTGCAAAGTTATTTTAAGATTTCGATACTTTTGAAAAGTAAATACTAAATAAGTATTGTGTATGATGTAAATAAGTAAGTAGTAAAGTTTTTACTCAAATGGTTTAAAAAGAAAGAAAAAAATAATAATATGTACGTTATTTCCGCATAAGTAAGTAAGTATATTATTCTAGTATGTATGATAAATATGGTAACGGCCTACATAAGAACGGGTCGTTATAGTATGTTAAGTTAATATGTAAGATAAGTAACGGTAACGGCCTATGTAAGGGCGGGTCGTTACAATAAATGCTCAAGGAGAGATTAAGACAGAAAATGAACAAGAAGATGAAGTCGATGAAATGCCACCTCTTGAAGACGCTTATGAAGGGCAGTTTGCGGTGGAAGGAGAGTCATTAGTGGCAAGACGAGCACTTAGCGCACAGTTTAAAGAGGAAGAAAACAACCAGCGCGAGAATTTGTTCCATACTCGGTGTTTTGTGAATAACAAAGTTTGCATTGTTATTATTGATGAGGGAAGCTGCACCAACGTGGCTAGCACTGAGTTAGTGGAGAAATTAGCGTTACATACCTTGAAGCATCCACGACCGTACCGGTTACAGTGGCTAAACAATTGCGGGGAAGTCAAGGTAACGAGGCAAGTGATGGTAGCGTTTTCCATTGGCAAGTATGAAGATGAAGTGCTTTGCGATGCGGTACCTATGCACGCATGTCATATTCTATTAGGCCAACCTTGGCAGTACGATCGGCGAGTCACACATGATGGATTCACTAATAGGTACTCCTTCATCATCAAAAAACAGCCCATATCACTTGTTCCATTAACTCCAAAACAAGTTCTTGAAGACCAACTGAAGATGCAAAGAGCAAGTGAAAAGAGAAAAGAAAAAGAGAGAGAGGCCGAGGTTGAGAAGAAAGAAAAAGAAAAGAGAGAAAAAGAGAAAGCCAAAAACGAAAAAGAAAGTGAAAGGGAAAAGGAGAGACTTACAGCCTTGTTGAGTATAGGAGAGCAAAAATACAATTTCATTACAACAAAAAGTGAGATCAAGAGAGCGTTAATTTCACATCAGCCCCTTATAGTACTCATGTACAAGGAGGCCCTTTTGTGTACTAATGATCTTGCCGGTTCATTGCCGAGCAATGTTGAATCTCTTTTGCAGGATTTTGATGATGTCTTTCCCAAGGAGTTGCCTTCCGACTTACCACCAATTCGAGGAATTGAACATCAAATTTATTTCATACCCGGTGCGACAATTCCAAATTGACCAGCCTATTGAAGTAATCCCAAGGAAACGAAGGAACTTCAATGGCAAGTCGATGAGTTGATGGAAAAAGGGTATGTTAGGGAGAGCATGAGTCTTTGTGCGGTTCCAATTATACTAGTGCCTAAGAAGGATGGGACTTGGAGGATGTGTGTTGATTGCCGAGCCATCAACAACATTACGGTAAAGTATCGACACCCTCTTCCTCGATTAGACGATATGCTTGACGAATTGCATGGGTCTTGTGCATTTTCTAAAATTGATCTTAGATGCGGATGTCACCAAATTAGGATAAAAGAAGGGGATGAGTGGAAAACTACATTTAAAACAAAATATGGTTTGTATGAATGGATAGTTATGCCTTTTAGATTAACTAATGCACCAAGTACCTTCATGAGACTTATGAACCATGTTTTGCGTGCTTTCATTGGCAAATTTGTAGTTGTCTACTTTGACGATATCCTAATTTATAGCAAAAATTTGAGCGATCATGTTGAACACTTAAGACTCGTTTTAGACGTTTTAAGGAGTGAAAGATTATTTGCTAATCTCAAGAAATGTACCTTTTGCACGGATAAGGTTATGTTTCTTGGATTTGTTGTAAGTGCGAAAGGAATTGAGGTGGATGAGGAAAAGGTTAAGGCAATTCAGGATTGGCCAACACCTACTTCAGTGAACCAGGTAAGAAGCTTTCATGGATTGGCTAGCTTTTACATGCGTTTTGTTCGAGATTTCAGTAGCATTGTCGTACCCTTGACCGAAGTCATCAAAAAGAACGTCCAGTTTAAGTGGAGAGATGAGCAAGAGAAGGCATTCAACCTCATAAAAGAAAATTTGACTAATGCACCTTTACTTGTTCTCCCTAACTTTACTAAAACGTTTGAAATCGAGTGTGATGCTTCAGGAATAGATATTGGAGGCGTATTGATGCAAGAAGGAAGACCGGTTGCATATTTTAGTGAGAAATTGAGTGGGGCAGCCCTAAACTATCCCACTTATGATAAAGAATTGTATGCGTTGGTTCGAACTTTAGAGACTTGGCAACACGACCTTTGGCCGAAAGAGTTTGTGATTCATACGGATCATGAATCTTTGAAGCATTTAAAGGGGCAACACAAGTTGAGCCGTCGCCATGCCAAATGGGTGGAGTTCATCGAGACATTTCCGTATGTAATCAAATACAAGCAAGGTAAGGAAAACGTAGTTGCCGATGCACTATCTCGCAGGTATGCTTTACTTTCAACTCTTGATGTTAAACTGCTTGGATTTGAGTACATTAAGGACCTGTATGCAATGGATTCTGATTCCGGTGATCTGTTTAAAAATTGCACAATGGGGGCATTTGGGAAGTTTTTTTTGCATGATGGGTTCCTGTTTCGAGAAAATAAATTGTGTGTTCCACATTCATCTTTGCTTGAACTACTCGTTAGGGAAGCTCACGGGGGAGGTTTGATGGGACATTTTGGAATAGCTAAGACTTTAGGTGTGTTGCATGAGCATTTCTTTTGTCCGCATATGAAATAGGATATGGAGAGTATCAATTCGAGATGCGTTACCTTAAGCAAGCTAAGTCTAGGCAGCAACCACATGGGTTGTACACACCACTTTCTATTCCTAGTGTACTTTGGGTCGATATCTTAATGGATTTTGTTTTAGGATTACCTAGGACTAAGAAGGGGAGAGACTCAGTTTTTGTGGTTGTCGATAGATTCTCTAAGATGGCACACTTTATTGCTTGTCATAAGACCGATGATGCCTTACATATAGCTTATTTGTTTTTCAAGGAGATTGTTAGGTTGCATGGCATACCTAGGACTATCGTTTCTGATCAGGATGCAAAGTTCTTAAGTTACTTTTGGAAGACTTTGTGGGGGAAGTTGGGAACTAAGCTTTTGTTTTCCACTACTAGTCACCCACAAACTGATTGTCAAACTGAAGTAGTGAGTAGGACCTTGTCGACATTATTGCGTGCTATCATACAAAAGAATTTGAAAACGTGGGAAGATTGTTTGCCACATGTTGAATTTACTTATAATCGATGTGTCCATTCTGCAACTAAGTTTTCTCCGTTTGAGATTGTTTATGGATTTAATCCATTGACTCCTTTGGATTAACTCCTTTGCCTTTGAGTGAACGTATTAACTTAGATGGCGAGAAGAAAACTGATTTTGTTAAGCAGATTCATGAGAAAGCAAAGCAACACATAGAACAGCGAACAGAACAATATGTCAAGCAAGCCAACAAGGGACGCAAGAAGGTTATTTTTGAACCGAGGGATTGGGTTTGGCTGCACATGAGGAAGGAACAATTCCCCGAGCAACGCCGTTCAAAACTACTGCCGAAGGGTGGTGGACCATTTCAAGTATTGCAACGCATCAATGACAATGCCTACAAGCTTGAATTACCAGGTGAGTATGGTGTTAGTGCGAGCTCTAATGTTTCTGATTCATCTCCTTTTGATGTAGGTGACGATTTGAGGGCAAATTATCGTCAAGAGGGGGAGAATGATGCGAATAAGGTTGTACATCCAAGCATACATGACGGGGAAGTAACTAGTGGGATTGGGGGGACTCAGGGGCAACGCCCACGTGATCCATTAGACTTGTCAGGTAGACCAATTACGAGACTTAGAGCCAAGCGATTTAAAGAAGCATTGAATGGGCTGATTCAAGAAGTATGCACTCAAGTAAATTCATGGAAGCCCATTAAGCTTGGACCATGTTATCATCAGAAGAGCATCACCATGATTGGAGTTCTAGAAGAGCCCGGTCAAAATCAAGCTTAATTTTCAGCATGGCTACTTTCCGTTTTTAGTGTATTAGGTCTGAGTTTCCTTGGATACAAATTTATTTATTTCTTTCTTTATTTAGGCATGACTCTTTTGGTGTAATGGCTGATAATAAAGCCAAATTAGACACATAATGTTTCCTTTCTAGTTTTAGGCATTAAATAGGAAGAGTAGGTCAGTTTTCCTAATTTGTTTTTATTTCTTTTGAAATAAATCCGAATTTATTAGAACATAATTTAGGAAAAGGAAAACATAATTGTATTCAGCAGCCTATAAAAAGGTCTGCTTTGGAAGCTAAGGCAGTTTTGGAGAATTCAGAAAAAAAAAAAAAAAAAAAAAGTGAGAATTTGTGTGTTCTTACATTCTTTAAAAGACTTTTGAACTTATCAAGTTATTCTTGTGGCGTTCAACACTAAACTTATCATCTAGGTTCTTGAGACATTCTTGAGAGTCTTGGTGTGGTATTTGTCAATATCCGAAGTCTTGGTTCTTATCTCGCTAGGTAACGGGTCAAGGCTCAAACAAGCTTGCGTCTTGAAGGTCTTGGGGTTTGAATCCATGTTTGGTGTCGGGTTTCGTCGTTTCATTGGTGAGGTTCATATCAGTGGATATATATATATGATAGAACTATTTTGGAGATACAGTTTTCCTCCTAAAATATTTAACAACGATTTTAGCCTTAATAAAAGCTTACGTGATATAAATGTGTTTAATTTTCATTCAGCTTTTCATAGAATATTGATATAGGGGACGTTTTCATAATAATGAAAAAGTTTGAGGTAGTGTAACATGAAATATGAAAAGTCATATATCCACTTGAGAATGAAAGTATAGTTTTGTAAAAATAATCCACAAAGAGAGAGAGACAAAGAGACAGAGAGAGAGAGAGAAGAAGAAGAAGAAGAAGAAGAAGAAGAAGAAGAAGAAGGAGGAGAAGGAGGAGGAGGAGGGAAAAAAAATGGATGAAAAGGAAAACTGAGTAAAAGAATTAATAGAAGGTAGTCCCACTAGAATTTTTCTCATATGTTGGTGGATTTTGTGAAAGAAAAGTTTTGAAATCAATATCCATTCAAGTATGACATCAGTTTCGTTTGTTTCTAGGAGTGCTCCATTTTTAAGACCTCTCAATATACCCCCTATCTATATAAAGGTGGAAGCAAAGCTGGACGAGACGAAGACTAAGATCGTTAGATGGCATAAGACCATAAGTAAGCTCATGGCCCGCCCCTTTAGAGATAGAGGTGAAGGCGGCTTTGATGAGAGCTCAGGGTCGAAGATGGCTTCGCTTAGTATGGGAAGCCAAATCATACCGTGGATCGATGTTGGGAACTTCACGGCAAACCATAGGATCCTCCCAAGCCTATGTCAAGGATAAGGGAAATAAGCCCGCAGACGTAGCCGTAGAAACAAACTAACCAACTAAATAATTCTAAAAGTAGAATAAAGACCAGTTACTGACCGTCATTAGAATCAATATGTTCATAAAAAAAATAATTGTAGATGCTGGAATTCTACAGTCAAAATTTAATAGAAATTAGTTGAAATGAATAAATCTGATAATGAATTGGGCCCTTGGGAATCATAACAAAAATTCATAAGACAGTGCAATGTAAAGCAAGAAAACAAGTAAAGTGAGAACATAATTAATCAACACCAAGGTATAAAGAGGTTCGCTGAATGATTGCTACGTCCTATGAGAGAGTAATCTTTTATTAATCTATTCTTGAATACAGAGAAATATTTTTGAGTATTTTTGCAAAGCAAAAGTAAGAGAAAGTCAGTGTTCTGACAAGAATTTGTATTACGCCAAAAAGTCGATCCACCGTCTGAAAGGGGTCTCCCTCTATTTATAGAGGTAGACCGTGGGTTTGAACCCATGAATTTAAAAAAGCGGTTGGCGTTCCCCTTGAGACACGTGTTAGAGTATCAGTTACTCTTCAGACATGGCGGTTACTGAAGTTAATCTTGCCACAGATAGTGGGCTTAGCGGTTATTAATGTGATGTGATTGTCAATTTTCATAACAGGCCTAACACATCATTGTCGATTATAGGTTCGACAGTAGTGGGAAATATTCCCTGTGATCTGCATTACAAGCGATTGACGAACGGTAATTAGAAAACAAGACTTTGTCCTTGTGATCCATCGTTCGCTGCTTAATTGAAATTCAGCATGTGAAAGATTATGCTGAACCTGCAGGTTCGATGTTTGATTATAAATGTTCGCAAATCACGATGAAATGGGTCCGGCCCAATTATACGAGCGATCAACGTTCAAGATCGAACGGACCAATGAGTTGGGTCTGGCCCAAACATAAAATTATCATATTCAGAATCGAGAGTTCGTTGCTCGTAAGACGAATCGTTAAAGCTAACGCTGTAAAAGAAAGACGAAGTCTAATCCCAACAGATAACACCCCACTCTATCGAGCGATGGATCCTCGATAGATTGTTTGATCGAACCCGAGAAAATCGCATCAGTCGTGGTTACATCAGATTAAGAAAATCTGAACGGACTGACGAATTATTTGATGGGAAATCTCGTGCCCAATGAAAAACGATATATGCATACATGTGGCGTGTATTGATTGGGTGTTCTGAAACGGCATTACGGTTTCTCTTGGGATTCGTAACGTTATGGCATAGGTCTGAACTGGCGTGTTCGAGATTTCAGGGTTCGACACGTTGTGGTGTACGATCTTTTGAGTGGGAATTCGAAGAGTGATGTTGTTCATACCGTTTGATCAAAAGCTCCCTAAAAATCAGGACCGTTATGTAACGACCCGCCTAGCACAGGTCGTTACCATACATACATATCGTACATACATACATAACTTACACAGCGGAAATTTTTTTTTTTTTTTATACTGTACTGACATACGAAATATAAATGTATATCGAACATTAATTACGTTGTTTGGGTGTAAATAAAACTTATTTCATAATTACATAATATAACGAAACGCGTAGCGGTTTATTCCCACATTTCACAGTCCGCCAATCCATGCCCTCCATCTTGCATCAAGAATTATTTCTAGGCTGCTTACCTACAGCACAGACGTAAGACAGTGAGCTTTCGCTTAGCAAGTACAACTATTCTATACCGCAATTTACTTTAAATAAAACACATCACACATATCCTAACTAGCATACCACACTAATCATAACTTAAGCATAACATAATATAACTTATCTTAACTTATGCATGAGCCATTTATGCTTCATTATGCTTGCTTGATTAATCGTAACTTGCTTTCTTAACTTATCATAACTTATCTTGTCTTATCTTGTGGGCCCCATAACGTAAGTGTTCGTACCGGGCGCGCAACTATGAATTGGTTGGGGCGGCCAAACCATTTCCAATTCAATCCATAGTTCAACCCGACCTAACGCGGGTCGGTACGACACAGGCAAATTATTTGCCATCATAACTTTCATTATCTCATACTTAATTGTATTAATTAGTGAGCATACATCGTGATATGTCACACAATTAATTTATAATCTTATCATCATAACCTATTCCATGGCATTCTAAATCATAGCATTTCAACTTTTTTATAACACATAGCATACCATAGCATATAACATAGCATATCATCATAGCATTTTATAACATACTCTTAACACATAATCATAGCATACTACAAAGCATGACATTTTCTATAACATTTCCTATAACTTAAAACTATCTACAACACATACGAGGTAACATTTACACTACATAGCATTTTCATCATACTTTGGCAAGTATACACAACAAAGCCCATGCTGTAGGCGGAGTTGTACTTACCTCGTTCGTAAAAGCTGTGTCCAGAAGTCGAGTTAAATCCCGTTGGGACACTTCGGCGTGCGACGTTCTGAGATTAATAAAAGTAAGGGTTAGAACTGTTGGTAATATAACCAACATTCTTATATAACCTTACTTATCTTTACCTTGTCTTAATTGGTTACCTAAGTAACCCTAACCGGTTAAATCTTTAACTTAGGTTTTAAAAACAAACTTATTTCCTTAGAAAAGAATTCTTAGGTTTTGGTTTAAAAATCCTTTTGTTCAATCTTTTAAAAAAACTGAAAACCTTAAAAGGAGTCATATAAAATTATTGACTATTGGAGACTGCCTTTGGAACAGTTTCTCAATGTCAATTTTGCAGTGTAATTACAAAAATATGCATTTTCTGTGTTAACTTTGTAAATCCTGTACAGGATTTCCATAATTCCTGTACAGTTCTCCGAAATTCATTTTCATCTTAAAATCCAGACTGAATCTGTAAAACTTGTCTTCATGAAAGTTGTAAACATTTAAAAACTCTACAACTTTTATGTTTTGGGTAAAACCCAGTTCTGGCGTTTTCGTGGTCAAAACCCCTGAGGAACTTGTCCTGGCCGTGCTCGGGTCCTGGGCACCTTAGGCACGGGTTTTGGTAAAAACCGAGGCCATTGGAGCCTCATTTTACAAAACTGTCCCAGTTTTCCTCTAGGAAAAACTCTACTTAAAAACTTTCATGTTTTGAGTTTCCCCTGATTCGGCCTCTAGAAGCCTCAAAAACTGTTTTTCCCGAAACTGGCCAATTTCTACCCGAGTTGGTAGTTTTCGGTTTAAAATTTTGTTTACGTCCTAAAACGTTCACCCTACCTCAACCGAACTCAGCGGGAGCCTAGAAAGTGGTCATGCAGCGTTTTCTAACGTCCAATATTCAACATGCAAATCAAATTTAGCATCAAACATAATGTACAAAAACCCTAACCATTTCACAAACATCTAGCATGCAAAAATCATAACCACCAAACCATAAATCCTAACCATAACAAGCACATAGCCTATAATCTTAATTTAGGGCAGAAAATTAAAGTGAGCTTATGCTCATTACAACACATACTTAAATACATTTAAATTTCTCCAATTGAAATTTAAATGAAAGCTTAAGAACTTGGAATTTTACCTCACCTTGGATCCGAATTTTTGGATTGGCTCTTGGCTCCCCTTTTTCCCTCTCCAACAGCCGGTCCTTTGGCCAACTTGTGCACCAAATGCTCAAGTGCTCTTAAATGATGTTCTAAGTGGAAACCAACACTCAAAACTCTAAATCCCCCTTTGAATTCAACTTTTTTTCTCTTGCTTTTCTCTTGCCCCACACAACCGGCCCTTGGCCTAGAATTGGGTTCCAATTTTTTTTCAAACTTCCTTGCTTGCTCTCTAAGGTAAAACCGACTATCCCTAGGCTTAAAACACACTTGGTTTTTGCAAAATTTCCTTCCTTTCACTCTTGTTGAAGTTCGGATTTGGTGGAGGAAAATTTGGCCAAAGTTTGGTTGCTTTTCTCTAATTTTTCTTTGAATTATGGCACCCCTATTTATAGAGGTTGAAACTTCTTGAAATTGCACACTTTAGTCCTCAAAAAAATCAGAAATTGGACTTAGGGGGGGGCATGTGGCCGGCCATTGCATGGCTAATGCCAACCAAATACTTTCCAATTTTTTTTTAAATGACATAATGATGTCATAATCCAAAAGGTGAATGAGGTAAGCCATTCTAAGGTTTGTTTGGCTCTTTACCTTGTTATGCAGTCCATTATTGTTTTAACACAGGTATTTCTAATACTGGATTCACTTATGCACAGTATTAGTTTACCGAACGGCAGTCCAAAATTTATCTGTGTGAAAACAAACTATATAAAAATTTCCTTATTTCTTAAAACCCTTTTGCCCTTTAATTCTACTTAATGTGATTGTCTTTCTATGGTGGTTTTAAGTTCTAAACATATCATTTTATCAGTAAAAACGGCCTATACAGTATAATTCTATACTGCGGCGATTTTACTCGTACCGTCTTTTCTTTAACTTTTTGGGGTCAATTTTTGGCTTTCTCGTCCACCATTGACTTTCTTGTCGACAGGTGACTTTCTTGCCGAGATTTGACTCCCGTGGTCAACAGTTGACTTTTTGGTCAACCATCGACGTTTTTGGTCAAACTTTGACCAGCATACATTTTTGGCCATTTTCATTCCTTTTTACCTAAAAGGACATTTTCTTGTCCTAGAAATTATTTTTGAGTCTTTTAAAGTCATAAAAACTCACAAAACATTATAAAAACCCTTAACCGGGCTTTTTCATTCATATTCTTAAGGTACAATTTGAATTTTTTTGTACAAAGAATCATAATCGTTAAATAACTAGGTATTACAATCTACCCCCCTTAAAAATTTTCGTCCTCGAAAATTAGAACAAACCGGGGTAGTTCTTCCTCATACTATCTTCTAATTCCCAGGTTGCTTCTTCAACCTTGTGGTTTCGCCACAACACTTTAACCATGGGAATCGTCTTATTCCTTAAGACCTTCTCTTCCCGATCTAATATTCGTACGGGCTTTTCTTCATAAGTTAAGTCCGTTTGAACTTCCACTGGTTCCTGGTTAAGCACATGAGAAGGGTCTGACACATACTTTTTGAGCATCGAGATGTGGAATACATTGTGCATTGACGCAAGTTCTGGCGGTAGGGCAAGCTTATAAGCTACTTTCCCAACTCTTTCAAGGATTTCAAATGGTCCAGTATACCTTGGACTAAGCTTCCCTTTCTTGCCAAAACGCATTACTCCCTTCATTGGAGCTATCTTTATGAATACCGCATCTCCGACTTGGAATTCCAAAGGCCTTCTACGCTTGTCAGCATAGCTTTTCTGACGACTGAAAGCCACATCTAGCCTTTGTTTAATCTTTTTAATATCCTCTGAAGTCTTTCGGATAAAATCCGTGGTTTGAAGCTGCTTCTGACCCACCTCCTGCCAATGAATGGGGGATCGACATTTCCTTCCATACAATGCTTCAAAGGGAGCCATACCAATCGAAGCATGATAGCTATTGTTATATGAAAATTCGATCATTTGCAGCTTCTGATCCCAGTTTCCCATGAAATCCAGAACACATGCTCTCAACATATCTTCTAGCGTCTGGATGGTTCGTTCTGATTGACCGTCAGTTTGGGGATGGAAAGCCGTACTAAACTTCAGTTTCGACCCCATAGCATTGTGCACACTTGTCCAAAATCGAGAAGTGAAACGTCCATCACGGTCCGAGATGATCGATTTCGGTACTCCATGGTATCTGACGATCTGGGATACGTAGACTTCAGCCAATTTTTCTACCGAATAAGTGGCTTTGATAGCGATGAAGTGGGCGGATTTGGTTAGTCGATCAACAACCACCCAGATTGTGTCATTCCCATTTGAAGTTCTGGGCAGTCCTACGACAAAATCCATAGTGATTTGCTCCCATTTCCATTCGGGAAGCTCTATCTTCTGCAATTCTCCGCCTGGATGTCGATGTTCGGCCTTCACTCTCTGGCAAGTTAGGCATTTTGACACGTACTTTGCTATCTCATTCTTCATGCTTGGCCACCAATAATTCTCTCGGAGATCTTTGTACATCTTGGAAGCTCCTGGATGCACTGAATACGGCGTCTTATGTGCCTCTGATAGTATCTGATCCTTCAAAAACTTAAAGTCGGGAACACAAATCCTTTCTTTGTAGTAGATAACACCATCGGCAGAGGTCTTAAACTCCTTGTTCTTTTCATTGAAAAGTTGCACCTTCATCAAAGATGGGTCTTTTCCTTGATGCGTCTTGATAACTTCCAAAAGATTGGACTGGAGGGTCAGAGAGGACAATCTTCCCGTCAACAGCTCCAAGTTGAACTCAGAAATTTCTCTTTGTAGTGGCTTCGGAAAAATCTCAATAGACATCAGCATGCCTACCGATTTCCGACTTAAAGCATCTGCCACCCGGTTTGCCTTTCCAGGATGGTAAAGGATTTCACAATCATAATCCTTCACAAGTTCTAGCCATCTACGTTGTCTCATGTTGAGCTCTTTCTGAGTAAAAATGTACTTGAGGCTCTGGTGGTCTGTGTAAATTTCGCATTTATTCCCGTATAAGTAGTGCCTCCAGATCTTGAGTGCAAAAACTACCGCTGCTAACTCCAGATCGTGCGTAGGGTAGTTCTTTTCGTGCTCCTTCAATTGTCGTGAGGCATAGGCGACCACCTTTCCATGTTGCATCAGGACCGCTCCAAGTCCTATTTTGGAAGCATCACTGTAAATAACGAAATTTCCCGCATCTACGTCAGGAATTACTAACACCGGGGCGCTAGTAAGCTTCTTTTTTAGCTCCTGAAAGTTCTCTTCACATTTCGATGTCCACTCGAAATTCCTTCCTTTCCGGGTAAGAGCAGAAAGAGGGGTTGCGATCTTTGAAAATCCCTCTACGAATCGCCGATAATAGCCAGCTAATCCAAGGAAACTCCTGATTTCCGTAACATTCTTAGGTCTGGGCCATAAACTAACTGCCTCTACCTTAGCAGGATCCACAGAAATCCCTTCTTTGGACACCACATGCCCCAAGAAATGCACATTTTCTAGCCAAAATTCA
The DNA here is from genome assembly GCA_025413025.1 of Ficus hispida. Classification (NCBI taxonomy): domain Eukaryota; kingdom Viridiplantae; phylum Streptophyta; class Magnoliopsida; order Rosales; family Moraceae; genus Ficus; species Ficus hispida. Next base: position 6,817,309 of record CM046362.1, read on the forward strand.
CATTTTGTGAACTTGGCATATAGCCGATGTCGTCTCAAGTCTCCATCACTACTCTCAAATGCTGCTTATGTTCTTCCTGGGACCTTGAATAAATCAAAATATCGTCAATAAAGACGATAACGAACTTATCCAAATATTCTTTGAACACTCTGTTCATAAGATCCATGAAAGCAGCTGGGGCGTTGGTCAGTCCAAACGGCATAACCAAGAATTCGTAGTGTCCATAGCGCGTACGAAAAGCCGTCTTGGAGATATCTGACTCCTTGATCTTGAGCTGATGATAACCTGATCGCAGATCGACCTTTGAAAATACCACTGCTCCTCTAAGCTGATCAAACAGATCGTCTATCCTCGGGAGGGGATACTTGTTCTTGATTGTGATCTTATTCAGCTCGCGATAGTCGATACACATACGCAACGATCCATCCTTTTTCTTAACGAACAAAACAGGCGCTCCCCACGGAGAGTAACTCTGTCGGATGAATCCCTTGTCTAGCAACTCTTGTAATTGCACTTGCAGTTCTCTAAGCTCAGCTGGTGCCATGCGGTAAGGTGCTTTCGATATCGGAGCAGCTCCAGGTAGCAACTCGATCTCGAACGAAATTTCACGTTCTGGCGGAAGCCCTGGCAAATCCTTCGGAAAGATATCCACATATTCCTTAATAATGGGGACATCTTCCGGCGTTAATTCCATCTCCCGATCCTTGTCCACCATGTTAGCTAAGTACCCCTGACAGCCACTAGCTAACATTTTCCAAGCTTTCATTGCCGTGACCAATCTGGTTGTTGAGTTCCGAGACTGTCCATGGAAATTAAACTCCTTTTCATCGTAGGGATTGAAAGCCACACAACGCTTCCTGCAGTCGATCTTGGCGTTGTACTTGCCCAAGAAGTCCATCCCTAAGATCACATCGAAATCCTGAAGTCGGATCGCGATGAGATCTACATACAATTCTCTACCACAAATAATTACGGGAATATTCTGTATCCAGAAATCGGACCATAAAATTTCTCCGGATGGCAGAGAAGTTTTGAAAGGCTGCTCTAACTTATTAACACCTTTCCTAACTTCTGGGCGAACTCTAAGGATATAAACGAGTGAGTGGCTCCAGAATCAAACAAGGCAATAGCTTCATGAGTGGTGATAGAGATCTGACCTGTCACCACGTGAGAAGTTCCTGCTTCAGCATCTCCTCTCGTGTAAGCATAGATCCTGGCTTGAGGTTCAGGAGCCTCCAATCTGCCTTGCGTGATCGAGGGTCCTTCGAGTCTGGCTTGGACTGCGTGTAATTGACCGGGTGCGTTTCGGTTAGATGGTGGAGGGTTCTGGTTTTGGGGGTTCTGGTTGCAGCTTCTGGCAAAATGCCCCTCCTTGCCACATAGGTAACAAACATTTGTCCCCATTCTGCATACCCCTGGATGCTTCTTTCCGCATTTGGCACACTGCGGATACTCAACGCTGTTACCATCCCTTCCCCGATTATTACTCTTCTGTGGGAAGTTCTTCTGTTGTCCCTGGCCCGTGAAATTACCCTTTCTCTTATTCTTTCCAAACTGCTTGGAATTCTGGGCAGGGCTACTGGTCTGGCCCTTCTGGTTGGTCTCAGCGTTTTGACGAGGCTGTGTCTGCTTTACCACGGCCTTTTCCTCCTTTCTGGCTTTAAAAATCTGAGCCCTAGCTTCCTTGTCCTGGTTGATCCAGTACTCAGCTCTTATCGCTCTACTGACACAATCAGATACCAGGGTAGGTGGGCTACTGCCTGCACTGACCTGCTTGGAGATGTCTGTGCGGAACATCTTCATCATCCTTCTGACCTTTTCCTTTTCATTCGGAACCAGTTCCGGACACAGACGGGCTAGTTGCTCAAATTTCTTTACGGCCTCCATAACCGTCATCGATCCCTGTCGTAAACTGGTGAACTCATCTTGCTGAGTCGCCAGTATCTCCGCGTTGTAGTACATGGCACGGAATTCGGTTACAAAATCCTGCCAGTTCATGGCCATGACATCCCGCCGCATTTGAACGGTCATCCACCAGTGCCGTGCATCTTTCTTCAAGGCAAATGAAGCACAGAGAACCTTCTCCTGTTCTGTAAGCCGCATGAAATCCAAAATAACCTGGATATCAATCAACCAATTATCGGCGGCGATTGGGTCAGTTACCCCTTCAAATTCAGGCGCCTTCATCCGCCTGAATCTCTCGTACAGCAGATCCTCCCGCACTAGCTGTACATTGTCTTGTCCTCCTGCTTGTGCCATCGGAATCTCAGCATTCCGAGGAATCTCTGGTTGGACCTCTGGAACTTGAGGTACCACTGGCGGTACCTGTTGTACTGGGGGTGGAACTTCGTTCACTTGGGGCCTCTGATTCAATTGCGCTATCTGTTCTCGCAATCTGTTAGTTTCTTGCTGCTGTTCGAGCAGCTGTCTTTGCAAATTTGCAACAATTGTCGCGAAATCCGGCTCGGGCGGATTTACTGGCGTTGTCGACGTGGGCGTACCATCCTATCATATCATTTAGAAAAGATATTATCATACTATTAATATCCTTTCTTTCATTCATCATTTATCTTATCATAATGTAATACTTAACATTACATACTTATCATAGTATTCATAGTCATAATACAGACATTGTATCTCATAACATAACATTTATCATTCATACCATACTTTGAACTTATCTTTTGTACATTTACAAAAAGTACATCATATTTACAATAATATACGTACATATATGTTCGTCATACTGTATACACAGGGTCAAAAATATGATGGAAGTGTCTACCACTTTACCATCGTACATAAGTACAAGCCTATCTCAAAAAATAATAAGCTAGTACAAACAGTCTTAAAAGCAAAAATATATACATAATCGATCGATCTAATCCTAATCTAACTCTACAACTGTGACTACTGAGACGTCGGAGTCGGCCTCTCCGTCCTCATCGAAGATCTCCTCCGGATCCTCCTCGAAGTCCAGCCAACCTGCGTGCTCTAACTCAGGATCTGGCTCCTCATCATCCTCCTCATCACTCGATAATACGATAATAGGAGGAATCGGGTCCTCGGGAACGTCCATCTCATCATCCCCGTCATAGTCATCAGCCTCGGCCTCAAAGTCGACCTCATGAGCAGGTACCTCTGGCATCGGGTCGGCAGCCATCGGGTCCTCCTGGTAGGCTGGATCTGGCTCATACACCGGCTCTGGTATCTCGGCGTCCTCTACTGGCGCCTGCTGAGCCTCTGCCAAATCCGGGGCTGGCATATCGTGAATGTTAGCCTCGACTCCCAAAATAGCCTCAATCATGTGTCCAACTGACAAACCGAGCATGGGTTCAGGAATGTACTGCCGGATCTGAATAGGCAATCCGTTCCTCAGAATAACTAAGGCCTGCAGCTCGGGACTCTGCAGATACTGAGGAATGTATGGCAGCATCGACTCCTGGAATCGTCGACAATAATGGGCCATCGTCTCCTGAGGATACGCGTGCCAATCAGCTACGTAGCTGAGGTAACGAGTGTGGTGCATGTCCTCATAGATCTCAACATCGCGGAGTACATCGCCCGCTCCCTCGCCTATCATCGGCCCGTAACGAGCCATCACTGCCGTGCGAAAATGCGGCCACGTGCGGCTCGGCAACTGACGCTCTCCAAGGGTGATCCACCATATCCTAGCGTCAACAGCGAAACATCGGCTAGCCAAGGAAACCTGTAGCCGGGCCTCAATGTGGCAGGTATGGAAGATCAACTCCATATCATACAACCATGCTGCCACTGGTACCGTACGTCTCGTGCCGTCAAACATAAGCGGACACGACTGAAAGAATGACCTCGTCGCCTCTCGGTCCGCGTCGACTTGGTCCGGGTCCATATCGTCAAGTCTATCATAATATAGGCGCATAATAATTATTAATATACGAAAATAAAATTTTTAACTTACAATGATGGCGGCGATGGCAGGCTGACTGTGAAATTTGATCGCAGGGAACCGCTCTGATACCAACTCTGTAACGACCCGCCTAGCACAGGTCGTTACCATACATACATATCGTACATACATACATAACTTACACAGCGGAAATTTTTTTTTTTTTTTTTATACTGTACTACATACGAAATATAAATGTATATCGAACATTAATTACGTTGTTTGGGTGTAAATAAAACTTATTTCATAATTACATAATATAACGAAACGCGTAGCGGTTTATTCCCACATTTCACAGTCCGCCAATCCATGCCCTCCATCTTGCATCAAGAATTATTTCAGGCTGCTTACCTACAGCACAGACGTAAGACAGTGAGCTTTCGCTCAGCAAGTACAACTATTCTATACCGCAATTTACTTTAAATAAAACACATCACACATATCCTAACTAGCATACCACACTAATCATAACTTAAGCATAACATAATATAACTTATCTTAACTTATGCATGAGCCATTTATGCTTCATTATGCTTGCTTGATTAATCGTAACTTGCTTTCTTAACTTATCATAACTTATCTTGTCTTATCTTGTGGGCCCCATAACGTAAGTGTTCGTACCGGGCGCGCAACTATGAATTGGTTGGGGCGGCCAAACCATTTCCAATTCAATCCATAGTTCAACCCGACCTAACGCGGGTCGGTACGACACAGGCAAATTATTTGCCATCATAACTTTCATTATCTCATACTTAATTGTATTAATTAGTGAGCATACATCGTGATATGTCACACAATTAATTTATAATCTTATCATCATAACCTATTCCATGGCATTCTAAATCATAGCATTTCAACTTTTTTATAACACATAGCATACCATAGCATATAACATAGCATATCATCATAGCATTTTATAACATACTCTTAACACATAATCATAGCATACTACAAAGCATGACATTTTCTATAACATTTCCTATAACTTAAAACTATCTACAACACATAAGAGGTAACATTTACACTACATAGCATTTTCATCATACTTTGGCAAGTATACACAACAAAGCCCATGCTGTAGGCGGAGTTGTACTTACCTCGTTCGTAAAAGCTGTGTCCAGAAGTCGAGTTAAATCCCGTTGGGACACTTCGGCGTGCGACGTTCTGAGATTAATAAAAGTAAGGGTTAGAACTGTTGGTAATATAACCAACATTCTTATATAACCTTACTTATCTTTACCTTGTCTTAATTGGTTACCTAAGTAACCCTAACCGGTTAAATCTTTAACTTAGGTTTTAAAAACAAACTTATTTCCTTAGAAAAGAATTCTTAGGTTTTGGTTTAAAAATCCTTTTGTTCAATCTTTTAAAAAAAACTGAAAACCTTAAAAGGAGTCGTATAAAATTATTGACTATTGGAGACTGCCTTTGGAACAGTTTCTCAATGTCAATTTTGCAGTGTAATTACAAAAATATGCATTTTCTGTGTTAACTTTGTAAATCCTGTACAGGATTTCCATAATTCCTGTACAGTTCTCCGAAATTCATTTTCATCTTAAAATCCAGACTGAATCTGTAAAACTTGTCTTCATGAAAGTTGTAAACATTTAAAAACTCTACAACTTTTATGTTTTGGGTAAAACCCAGTTCTGGCGTTTTCGTGGTCAAAACCCCTGAGGAACTTGTCCTGGCCGTGCTCGGGTCCTGGGCACCTTAGGCACGGGTTTTGGTAAAAACCGAGGCCATTGGAGCCTCATTTTACAAAACTGTCCGCGTTGTCCTCTAGGAAAAACTCTACTTAAAAACTTTCATGTTTTGAGTTTCCCCTGATTCGGCCTCTAGAAGCCTCAAAAACTGTTTTTCCCGAAACTGGCCAATTTCTACCCGAGTTGGTAGTTTTCGGTTTAAAATTTTGTTTACGTCCTAAAACGTTCACCCTACCTCAACCGAACTCAGCGGGAGCCTAGAAAGTGGTCATGCAGCGTTTTCTAACGTCCAATATTCAACATGCAAATCAAATTTAGCATCAAACATAATGTACAAAACCCTAACCATTCACAAACATCTAGCATGCAAAAATCATAACCACCAAACCATAAATCCTAACCATAACAAGCACATAGCCTATAATCTTAATTTAGGGCAGAAAATTAAAGTGAGCTTATGCTCATTACAACACATACTTAAATACATTTAAATTTCTCCAATTGAAATTTAAATGAAAGCTTAAGAACTTGGAATTTTACCTCACCTTGGATCCGAATTTTTGGATTGGCTCTTGGCTCCCCTTTTTCCCTCTCCAACAGCCGGTCCTTTGGCCAACTTGTGCACCAAATGCTCAAGTGCTCTTAAATGATGTTCTAAGTGGAAACCAACACTCAAAACTCTAAATCCCCCTTTGGATTCAACTTTTTTTCTCTTGCTTTTCTCTTGCCCCACACAACCGGCCCTTGGCCTAGAATTGGGTTCCAATTTTTTTTCAAACTTCCTTGCTTGCTCTCTAAGGTAAAACCGACTATCCCTAGGCTTAAAACACACTTGGTTTTTGCAAAATTTCCTTCCTTTCACTCTTGTTGAAGTTCGGATTTGGTGGAGGAAAATTTGGCCAAAGTTTGGTTGCTTTTCTCTAATTTTTCTTTGAATTATGGCACCCCTATTTATAGAGGTTGAAACTTCTTGAAATTGCACACTTTAGTCCTCAAAAAAATCAGAAATTGGACTTAGGGGGGGGGCATGTGGCCGGCCATTGCATGGCTAATGCCAACCAAATACTTTCCAATTTTTTTTTAAATGACATAATGATGTCATAATCCAAAAGGTGAATGAGGTAAGCCATTCTAAGGTTTGTTTGGCTCTTTACCTTGTTATGCAGTCCATTATTGTTTTAACACAGGTATTTCTAATACTGGATTCACTTATGCACAGTATTAGTTTACCGAACGGCAGTCCAAAATTTATCTGTGTGAAAACAAACTGTATAAAAATTTCCTTATTTCTTAAAACCCTTTTGCCCTTTAATTCTACTTAATGTGCTTGTCTTTCTATGGTGGTTTTAAGTTCTAAACATATCATTTTATCAGTAAAAACGGCCTATACAGTATAATTCTATACTGCGGCGATTTTACTCGTACCGTCTTTTCTTTAACTTTTTGGGGTCAATTTTTGGCTTTCTCGTCCACCATTGACTTTCTTGTCGACAGGTGACTTTCTTGCCGAGATTTGACTCCCGTGGTCAACAGTTGACTTTTTGGTCAACCATCGACGTTTTTGGTCAAACTTTGACCAACATACATTTTTGGCCATTTTCATTCCTTTTTACCTAAAAGGACATTTTCTTGTCCTAGAAATTATTTTTGAGTCTTTTAAAGTCATAAAAACTCACAAAACATTATAAAAACCCTTAACCGGGCTTTTTCATTCATATTCTTAAGGTACAATTTGAATTTTTTTGTACAAAGAATCATAATCGTTAAATAACTAGGTATTACACGTTAGTTGTGTATCGAAGCTATATAACGCTTCACATGCCATCATTTCCCCTTATATTTACATCCGGAGCATCAGAGAAACCAGAGCGTCCGAGAAGCTTCGAAGAATTTTCAAAACCTCAGGCAAGATTTTTCCTCTGTTCTCATTCTCCATTTTGAGTAATTTCGATTCGGTAGATTTTTCTTTTATTCTGTTCCGAATCTTTCGGTTGTTTTTCTGCATTTTTCTTCAGTAAACGATTTAGTTGAGGGTTTCGGTAAGTTTTTCTGGGGTTTTGTTCGGGTTTTATTCTGTTGTTCTTCATGTTCATCCAAAACTTGATAGGTTCTGATCCAATAGGAGCTATTAGATCTGAAATCCTTCCATCATTCGTTCACAATTTAGTTTGCAAACCATGGTTAAGGAAAAACAAGTTGTCGAGGATATAGAGGTAGAATGAACGAGCACCGACTCCAGTAGTAACAGTTCTGACGATGAAGAATGGCCTCGACCATTCATCAGTTGAAACTCGAACATGAGTTTGAACAGAGTCGAAAGGTGCTAAAACGAGCAATGAAGCATCTGAGAGGAATAAACCAACAACAACATTAGGGCTGAAGCTTTGAATATCCCCTATCGCTCGATTGACTAAACAGCCTCGTCGTCTGAGCATCGAGTCCTTCTTACGAACGTCAATCCTAAATCAGTCTTGACTAATAGGACTTGTCAAAATTTGGGGTAGATTTGGCTTCCAATGAGGTCCAAATTCGTTACCCTCAAGGATGAACGAGCAGACACGGTGTTCGAAGGATGAATTTGCATGTATCCATCTACTTGAGTGTGCCTGAGGCTTCCTTTCCCCTCTTCTCATCCAAGCATGCACCATTACCAGCTTGCTATCCCTCAGTTGATGCCGAACAGCATGCGAGTTTTCTTGGTTTAATAGTATTAGCTGAAGAAGCGAACGTCGAACTGTCAGTAGTGACGTTCTCGCACTATACTATCCACAAGAAATTTTAAGGATCGCAGCCATATTTGATGTATCCGAGAAGAACAAGCAAGTGTTGCAAAATAAGAACGCCATCGTATTGCAAGACCATACTTTTTCATGCATATAAATGAAAAGTCAATGGAGACTTGCCAATGCATTTTACCATTATGGACTCTGCGTAAGTGTCAAGCATAGAATCATCGAGCTTACATATAGAGTCATTGTATTGAAGTCTAATGTTATTTCATTGTATTGCAGCAAGAATCGAAGAAACCACACCCAAGCTCTTTTTACAATCTGAAAATACATTTGATACCTTCACAGTACATACATGCCAAAATTTTGATGGAAGTGTCTAACACTTTATCATCATACAAAAGTACAAGCCTATTGTCAAAAAGAATAAGCTAGTACATGTTAGTCCTAACGTCAAAAGATATATACACGGTTGTCCTAATTTATGTGCTCTATTGTAACCACAAAGGATGCGTCGGAGTCTGACTCCTCATCTCCGTCAGCGAACAAAATCTCCTCTGGGTCATCGACAAAATCATCCATATCATCCTCGTTCTCTAGCCAACCCGCGTGCTCTAACCCTGACTCCGGCTCTAAATCTTTCTCCTCATCGCTGGAGATGTGAGATGTCGATGATCGAAGGATTTTCCAGCTGATCCTCCGGAGCGACCATAAACTCATCGGAATCAAAATCATTAGCAGCCATAAAGGGGTGGAATTTTTCAAAGTGACTATAACCTAAATTTTAAATATAGTAATTAATAGTATTATCAGATTTATGACCAGACAATACAAAAAAAAAAAACAAAACAAAACAAAACAAAACATATCTCCTCCTTCTTCATCTCTCTCTCTAACCTGAAAATTGGATATAAATTTTTTTAAAAAATTAACCATAGATCTGTCATCTTAGAAAATCAAAGGAATTACTGACAATAAATGTTTTATTTCTTTTTATATTCTGAAAAACCTATTATAAACTTCAAAAGTAACTGCAAAATACACTATATGCTACAATTAAAAAAAATGGTCGATTTTGGTGGATCCTAGTATTGGATACACCTTTTGGGAAGGCGGAGCTCCAATATGGAGCTAAATATAAAAAATATAGATAATTAGTCTATTTATAAGAATCAGAAAGAGGAGATCTTATCAAAAATGTGGCTGATCCTTTCCGTATGATCATTTCTTTGTTTTCAGAATTATTTCGTTCCCCAATTTTATTTGTAGTTTTCCGTTTCTATTCAAGATAGTTTAGTTCATAAATATGTTAGTCTATTCATATGTAAAGGGGTGGAATTTTTCAAAGTGTTGTTAGAGTGTTTATTTTTCTTATTTTTTCATCTCTTAGTACTCTATGTGAATCAAGGATCGGCTGATGCCTATTTACCTGACATTCTAGGTAAATCAAAGTTTAGTTCTATTATCTATCATTTTGGATAAATCAATAGATTTGAAAATGTCTATCAAAATAGATATACGTTTATTTAGATTTTGTCTATCATTTTTCTTAATCATTTTACTTTTGTTATCTTTGTCTTCTAGTTTATCTTTTTATCAAGTTTTAACACTTCTGTTATGTCTACAACCACTCATTTGATTGATCAATTGTACTTTTTTATGCCTAAAGAGGGGCATAAATAGAAATAAAAAAATAAAATAATCGATTCCTATAAGTTTATTCGGGCCTATTACATGGCGGAGACGACGTAAAACATGTGAAGTAAATTAAATTTATAAATGCAGAAGATGATACCAGCATCCAGCCAAAAAGAGTTATGTCTTGTCAATTAAATTTATAAGTCAACTCTCTTTTATTACCTGTCAAGTCATAAATTTATTTAATAATACGTCATTTTTTTCAAGTAACAGCTTCCTTTTCTGTAAACTTTAAAAAATAAAATCAAATATAAAATCTAGACTCAAACAATAGCATCCTAATAATTTGCACAATAATTGAAGGGTCCCACGAGCACTAAGTTACAAACCTATAATAAGGCATTTCTTTTCTCATCTTCAGTCGATAAGGCACTACTTGTTTCCAAGAAATTCCATTTACAAGTTCAGAATGACCCCACAGCAATTATTTCGACGACCCATTATATCATTTTTTGATAATTGACTATTGTCCAATCTATAAAATAAAGTTGGTATTATAACTAAGGAAAGTTAAATGTTTTATATATAATTATCTTTATTATAAACTTTATATTTATTTATATCTTTCAGAGAGCATTGACGAATTATAACATAAATTTTAAATATAGTAATTAATAGTATTATCAGATTTATGACCACATAATACAAAAAAATAAAAAAACAAAACAAAACAAAACATATCTCCTCCTTCTTCATCTCTCTCTCTAACCTGAAAATTGGATATAAATTTTTTTAAAAAATTAACCATAGATCTGTCATCTTAGAAAATCAAGGGAATTACTGACTATAAATGTTTTATTTCTTTTTATATTCTGAAAAACCTATTATAAACTTCAAAAGTACCTGCGAAATACACTATATGCTACAATTAAAAAAAATGGTCGATTTTGGTGGATCCTAGTATTGGATACACCTTTTGGGAATGCGGAGCTCCAATATGGAGCTAAATATAAAAAATATAGATAATTAGTCTATTTATAAGAATCAGAAAGAGGACATCTTATCAAAAATGTGGTTGATCCTTTCCGTATGATCATTTCTTTGTTTTCAGAATTATTTTGTTCCCCAATTTTATTTGTAGTTTTCCGTTTCTATTCAAGATAGTTTAGTTCATAGATATGTTAGTCTATTCATATGTAAAGGGGTGGAATTTTTCAAAGTGATGTTAGAGTGTTTATTTTTCTTATTTTTTCATCTCTTAGTACTCTATGTGAATCAAGGATCGGCTGATACCTATTTACCTGACATTCTAGGTAAATCAAAGTTTAGTTCTATTATCTATCATTTTGGATAAATCAATAGATTTGAAAATGTCTATCAAAATAGATATACATTCATTTAGATTTTGTCTATCATTTTTTTTAATCATTTTACTTTTGTTATCTTTGTCTTCTAGTTTATCTTTTTATCAAGTTTTAACACTTCTGTTATGTCTACAACCACTCATTTGATTGATCAATGGTCTTTTTTATGCCTAAAGAGGGGCATAAATAGAAATAAAAAAATAAAATAATCGAGACCTATAAGTTTATTCGGGCCTATTACATGGCGGAGACGACGTGAAACATGTGAAGTAAATTAAATTTATAAATGCAGAAGATGATACCAGCATCTAGCCAAAAAGAGTTACGTCTTGTCAATTAAATTTATAAGTCACCTCTCTTTCATTACCTGTCAAGTCATAAATTTATTTAATAATACATCATTTTTTTCAAGAAACAGCTTCTTTTCCGTAAACTCAAAAAATAAAATCAAATATAAAAGCTAGACTCAAACAATAGCATCCTAATAATTTGCACAATAATTGAAGGGTCCCACAAGCACTAAGTTACAAACCTATAATAAGGCATTGCTTTTCTCATCTTCAGTCGATAAGGCACTACTTGTTTCCAAGAAATTCCATTTACAAGTTCAGAATGACCCCACGCAATTATTTCGACGACCCATTATATCATTTTTCGATTATTGACTATTGTCCAATCTATAAAATAAAGTTGGTATTATAACTAAGGAAAGTTAAAGTTTTATATATAATTATCTTTATTATAAACTTTATATTTATTTATATCTTTGAAGAGAGCATTGACGAATTATAACCTAAATTTTAAATATAGTAATTAATAGTATTATCAGATTTATGACCAGACAATACAAAAAAAAAAAAAAAAAAAACAAAACAAAACAAAACAAAACATATCTCCTCCTTCTTCATCTCTCTCTCTAACCTGAAAATTGGATATAAATTTTTTAAAAAAATTAACCATAGATCTGTCATCTTAGAAAATCAAAGGAATTACAGACTATAAATGTTTTATTTCTTTTTATATTCTGAAAAACCTATTATAAACTTCAAAAGTACCTGCGAAATACACTATATGCTACAATTAAAAAAAATGTTCGATTTTGGTGGATCCTAGTATTGGATACACCTTTTGGGAAGGCGGAGCTCCAATATGGAGCTAAATATAAAAAATATAGATAATTAGTCTATTTATAAGAATCAGAAAGAGGAGATCTTATCAAAAATGTGGCTGATCCTTTCCGTATGATCATTTCTTTGTTTTCAGAATTATTTTGTTCCCCAATTTTATTTGTAGTTTTCCGTTTCTATTCAAGATAGTTTAGTTCATAAATATGTTAGTCTATTCATATGTAAAGGGGTGGAATTTTTCAAAGTGATGTTAGAGTGTTTATTTTTCTTATTTTTTCATCTCTTAGTACTCTATGTGAATCAAGGATCGGCTGATGCCTATTTACCTGACATTCTAGGTAAATCAAAGTTTAGTTCTATTATCTATCATTTTGGATAAATCAATAGATTTGAAAATGTCTATCAAAATAGATATACATTCATTTAGATTTTGTCTATCATTTTTTTTAATCATTTTACTTTTGTTATCTTTGTCTTCTAGCTTATCTTTTTATCAAGTTTTAACACTTCTGTTATGTCTACAACCACTCATTTGATTGATCAATGGTACTTTTTTATGCCTAAAGAGGGGCATAAATAGAAATAAAAAAATAAAATAATCGATTCCTATAAGTTTATTCGGGCCTATTACATGGCGGAGACGACGTGAAACATGTGAAGTAAATTAAATTTATAAATGCAGAAGATGATACCAGCATCCAGCCAAAAAGAGTTATGTCTTGTCAATTAAATTTATAAGTCACCTCTCTTTTATTACCTGTCAAGTCATAAATTTATTTAATAATACGTCATTTTTTTCAAGAAACAGCTTCTTTTCCGTAAACTTAAAAAATAAAATCAAATATAAAAGCTAGACTCAAACAATAGCATCCTAAAAATTTGCACAATAATTGAAGGGTCCCACAAGCACTAAGTTACAAACCTATAATAAGGCATTGCTTTTCTCATCTTCAATCGATAAGGCACTACTTGTTTCCAAGAAATTCCATTTACAAGTTCAGAATGACCCCACGGCAATTATTTCGACGACCCATTATATCATTTTTCGATTATTGATTATTGTCCAATCTATAAAATAAAGTTGGTATTATAACTAAGGAAAGTTAAAGTTTTATATATAATTATCTTTATTATAAACTTTATATTTATTTATATCTTTGAAGAGAGCATTGACGAATTATAACCTAAATTTTAAATATAGTAATTAATATTATTATCAGATTTATGACCAGACAATACAAAAAAAAAAAAAAAAACAAAACAAAACAAAACAAAACATATCTCCTCCTTCTTCATCTCTCTCTCTAACCTGAAAATTGGATATAAATTTTTTAAAAAAATTAACCATAGATCTGTCATCTTAGAAAATCAAAGGAATTACAGACTATAAATGTTTTATTTCTTTTTATATTCTGAAAAACCTATTATAAACTTCAAAAGTACCTGCGACATACACTATATGCTACAATTAAAAAAAATGGTCGATTTTGGTGGATCCTAGTATTGGATACACCTTTTGGGAAGGCGGAGCTCCAATATGGAGCTAAATATAAAAAATATAGATAATTAGTCTATTTATAAGAATCAGAAAGAGGAGATCTTATCAAAAATGTGGCTGATCCTTTCCGTATGATCATTTCTTTGTTTTCAGAATTATTTTGTTCCCCAATTTTATTTGTAGTTTTCCGTTTCTATTCAAGATAGTTTAGTTCATAAATATGTTAGTCTATTCATATGTAAAGGGGTGGAATTTTTCAAAGTGTTGTTAGAGTGTTTATTTTTCTTATTTTTTCATCTCTTAGTACTCTATGTGAATCAAGGATCGGCTGATGCCTATTTACCTGACATTCTAGGTAAATCAAAGTTTAGTTCTATTATCTATCATTTTGGATAAATCAATAGATTTGAAATTGTCTATCAAAATAGATATACATTCATTTAGATTTTGTCTATCATTTTTTTTAATCATTTTACTTTTGTTATCTTTGTCTTCTAGTTTATCTTTTTATCAAGTTTTAACACTTCTGTTATGTCTACAACCACTCATTTGATTGATCAATGGTACTTTTTTATGCCTAAAGAGGGGCATAAATAGAAATAAAAAAATAAAATAATCGATTCCTATAAGTTTATTCGGGCCTATTACATGGCGGAGACGACGTGAAACATGTGAAGTAAATTAAATTTATAAATGCAGAAGATGATACCAGCATCCAGCCAAAAAGAGTTACGTCTTGTCAATTAAATTTATAAGTCACCTCTCTTTATTACCTGTCAAGTCATAAATTTATTTAATAATACGTCATTTTTTTCAAGAAACAGCTTCTTTTCCGTAAACTTAAAAAATAAAATCAAATATAAAAGCTAGACTCAAACAATAGCATCCTAATAATTTGCACAATAATTGAAGGGTCCCACAAGCACTAAGTTACAAACCTATAATAAGGCATTGCTTTTCTCATCTTCATCGATAAGGCACTACTTGTTTCCAAGAAATTCCATTTACAAGTTCAGAATGACCCCACGGCAATTATTTCGACGACCCATTATATCATTTTTCGATTATTGACTATTGTCCAATCTATAAAAAAGTTGGTATTATAACTAAGGAAAGTTAAAGTTTTATATATAATCATCTTTATTATAAACTTTATATTTATTTATATCTTTGAAGAGAGCATTGACGAATTATAACCTAAATTTTAAATATAGTAATTAATAGTATTATCAGATTTATGACCAACAATACAAAAAAAAAAAAAAAAAAAAACAAAACAAAACATATCTCCTCCTTCTTCATCTCTCTCTCTAACCTGAAAATAGGATATAAATTTTTTAAAAAATTAACCATAGATCTGTCATCTTAGAAAATCAAAGGAATTACAGACTATAAATGTTTTATTTCTTTTTATATTCTGAAAAACCTATTATAAACTTCAAAAGTACCTGCGAAATACACTATATGCTACAATTAAAAAAAATGGTCGATTTTGGTGGATCCTAGTATTAGATACACCTTTTGGGAAGGCGGAGCTCCAATATGGAGCTAAATATAAAAAATATAGATAATTAGTCTATTTATAAGAATCAGAAAGAGGAGATCTTATCAAAAATGTGGCTGATCCTTTCCGTATGATCATTTCTTTGTTTTCAGAATTATTTTGTTCCCCAATTTTATTTGTAGTTTTCCGTTTCTATTCAAGATAGTTTAGTTCATAAATATGTTAGTCTATTCATATGTAAAGGGGTGGAATTTTTCAAAGTGTTGTTAGAGTGTTTATTTTTCTTATTTTTTCATCTCTTAGTACTCTATGTGAATCAAGGATCGGCTGATGCCTATTTACCTGACATTTTAGGTAAATCAAAGTTTAGTTCTATTATCTATCATTTTGGATAAATCAATAGATTTGAAAATGTCTATCAAAATAGATATACGTTCATTTAGATTTTGTCTATCATTTTTTTTAATCATTTTACTTTTGTTATCTTTGTCTTCTAGTTTATCTTTTTATCAAGTTTTAACACTTCTGTTATGTCTACAACCACTCATTTGATTGATCAATTGTGTTTTTTTATGCCTAAAGAGGGGCATAAATAGAAATAAAAAAATAAAATAATCGAGACCTATAAGTTTATTCGGGCCTTTTACATGGCGGAGACGACATGAAACATGTGAAGTAAATTAAATTTATAAATACAGAAGATGATACCAGCATCTAGCCAAAAAGAGTTACGTCTTGTCAATTAAATTTATAAGTCACCTCTCTTTCATTACCTGTCAAGTCATAAATTTATTTAATAATACGTCATTTTTTTCAAGAACAGCTCTTTTTCCGTAAACTCAAAAAATAAAATCAAATATAAAAGCTAGACTCAAACAATAGCATCCTAATAATTTGCACAATAATTGAAGGGTCCCACAAGCACTAAGTTACAAACCTATAATAAGGCATTGCTTTTCTCATCTTCAGTCGATAAGGCACTATTGTTTCCAAGAAATTCCATTTACAAGTTCAGAATGACCCCACGGCAATTATTTCGACGACCCATTATATCATTTTTCGATTATTGACTATTGTCCAATCTATAAAAAAGTTGGTATTATAACTAAGGAAAGTTAAAGTTTTATATATAATTATCTTTATTATAAACTTTATATTTATTTATATCTTTGAAGAGAGCATTGACAATTATAACCTAAATTTAAATATAGTAATTAATAGTATTATCAGATTTATGACCAACAATACAAAAAAAAAAAAAAAAAAACAAAACAAAACAAAACATATCTCCTCCTTCTTCATCTCTCTCTCTAACCTGAAAATAGGATATAATTTTTTTAAAAAAATTAACCATAGATCTGTCATCTTAGAAAATCAAAGGAATTACTGACTATAAATGTTTTATTTCTTTTTATATTCTGAAAAACCTATTATAAACTTCAAAAGTACCTGCGAAATACACTATATGCTACAATTAAAAAAAATGGTCGATTTTGGTGGATCCTAGTATTAGATACACCTTTTGGGAAGGCGGAGCTCCAATATGGAGCTAAATATAAAAAATATAGATAATTAGTCTATTTATAAGAATCAGAAAGAGGAGATCTTATCAAAAATGTGGCTGATCCTTTCCGTATGATCATTTCTTTGTTTTCAGAATTATTTTGTTCCCCAATTTTATTTGTAGTTTTCCGTTTCTATTCAAGATAGTTTAGTTCATAAATATGTTAGTCTATTCATATGTAAAGGGGTGGAATTTTTCAAAGTGTGTTAGAGTGTTTATTTTTCTTATTTTTTCATCTCTTAGTACTCTATGTGAATCAAGGATCGGCTGATGCCTATTTACCTGACATTCTAGGTAAATCAAAGTTTAGTTCTATTATCTATCATTTTGGATAAATCAATAGATTTGAAAATGTCTATCAAAATAGATATACGTTCATTTAGATTTTGTCTATCATTTTTTTTAATCATTTTACTTTTGTTATCTTTGTCTTCTAGTTTATCTTTTTATCAAGTTTTAACACTTCTGTTATGTCTACAACCACTCATTTGATTGATCAATTGTATTTTTTATGCCTAAAGAGGGGCATAAATAGAAATAAAAAAATAAAATAATCGAGACCTATAAGTTTATTCGGGCTTATTACATGGCGGAGACGACGTGAAACATGTGAAGTAAATTAAATTTATAAATGCAGAAGATGATACCAGCATCCAGCCAAAAAGAGTTACGTCTTGTCAATTAAATTTATAAGTCACCTCTCTTTCATTACCTGTCAAGTCATAAATTTATTTAATAATACGTCATTTTTTTCAAGAAACAGCTTCTTTTCCGTAAACTCAAAAAATAAAATCAAATATAAAAGCTAGACTCAAACAATAGCATCCTAATAATTTGCACAATAATTGAAGGGTCCCACAAGCACTAAGTTACAAACCTATAATAAGGCATTCTTTTCTCATCTTCAGTCGATAAGGCACTATTGTTTCCAAGAAATTCCATTTACAAGTTCAGAATGACCCCACGGCAATTATTTCCACGACCCATTATATCATTTTTCGATTATTGACTATTGTCCAATCTATAAAAAAGTTGGTATTATACTAAGGAAAGTTAAAGTTTTATATATAATTATCTTTATTATAAACTTTATATTTATTTATATCTTTGAAGAGAGCATTGACAATTATAGCCTAAATTTTAAATATAGTAATTAATAGTATTATCAGATTTATGACCAACAATACAAAAAAAAAAAAAAAAAAAACAAAACAAAACAAAACATATCTCCTCCTTCTTCATCTCTCTCTCTAACCTGAAAATGGATATAATTTTTTTAAAAAATTAACCATAGATCTGTCATCTTAGAAAATCAAAGGAATTACTGATATAAATGTTTTATTTTTTTTATATTCTGAAAAACCTATTATAAACTTCAAAAGTACCTGCGAAATACACTATATGCTACAATTAAAAAAAATGGTCGATTTTGGTGGATCCTAGTATTAGATACACCTTTGGGAAGCGGAGCTCCAATATGGAGCTAAATATAAAAAATATAGATAATTAGTCTATTTATAAGAATCAGAAAGAGGAGATCTTATCAAAAATGTGACTGATCCTTTCCGTATGATCATTTCTTTGTTTTCAGAATTATTTTGTTCCCCAATTTTATTTGTAGTTTTCCGTTTCTATTCAGATAGTTTAGTTCATAAATATGTTAGTCTATTCATATGTAAAGGGGTGGAATTTTTCAAAGTGATGTTAGAGTGTTTATTTTTCTTATTTTTTCATCTCTTAGTACTCTATGTGAATCAAGGATCGGCTGATGCCTATTTACCTGACATTCTAGGTAAATCAAAGTTTAGTTCTATTATCTATCATTTTGGATAAATCAATAGATTTGAAAATGTCTATCAAAATAGATATACGTTCATTTAGATTTTGTCTATCATTTTTTTAATCATTTTACTTTTGTTATCTTTGTCTTCTAGTTTATCTTTTTATCAAGTTTTAACACTTCTGTTATGTCTACAACCACTCATTTGATTGATCAATTGTACTTTTTTATGCCTAAAGAGGGGCATAAATAGAAATAAAAAAATAAAATAATCGAGACCTATAAGTTTATTCGGGCCTATTACATGGCGGAGACGACGTGAAACATGTGAAGTAAATTAAATTTATAAATGCAGAAGATGATACCAGCATCCAGCCAAAAAGAGTTACGTCTTGTCAATTAAATTTATAAGTCACCTCTCTTTCATTACCTGTCAAGTCATAAATTTATTTAATAATACGTCATTTTTTTCAAGAAACAGCTTCTTTTCCGTAAACTCAAAAAATAAAATCAAATATAAAAGCTAGACTCAAACAATAGCATCCTAATAATTTGCACAATAATTGAAGGGTCCCACAAGCACTAAGTTACAAACCTATAATAAGGCATTTCTTTTCTCATCTTCAGTCGATAAGGCACTACTTGTTTCCAAGAAATTCCATTTACAAGTTCAGAATGACCCCACGGCAATTATTTCGACGACCCATTATATCATTTTTGATTATTGACTATTGTCCAATCTATAAAAAGTTGGTATTATAACTAAGGAAAGTTAAAGTTTTATATATAATTATCTTTATTATAAACTTTATATTTATTTATATCTTTGAAGAGAGCATTGACAATTATACCTAAATTTTAAATATAGTAATTAATAGTATTATCAGATTTATGACCAACAATACAAAAAAAAAAAAAAAAAAACAAAACAAAACAAAACATATCTCCTCCTTCTTCATCTCTCTCTCTAACCTGAAAATTGGATATAAATTTTTTTAAAAAATTAACCATAGATCTGTCATCTTAGAAAATCAAAGGAATTACTGACTATAAATGTTTTATTTTTTTTATATTCTGAAAAACCTATTATAAACTTCAAAAGTACCTGCGAAATACACTATATGCTACAATTAAAAAAAATGGTCGATTTTGGTGGATCCTAGTATTGGATACACCTTTTGGGAAGCGGAGCTCCAATATGGAGCTAAATATAAAAAATATAGATAATTAGTCTATTTATAAGAATCAGAAAGAGGAGATCTTATCAAAAATGTGGCTGATCCTTTCCGTATGATCATTTCTTTGTTTTCAGAATTATTTTGTTCCCCAATTTTATTTGTAGTTTTCCGTTTCTATTCAAGATAGTTTAGTTCATAAATATGTTAGTCTATTCATATGTAAAGGGGTGGAATTTTTCAAAGTGTTGTTAGAGTGTTTATTTTTCTTATTTTTTCATCTCTTAGTACTCTATGTGAATCAAGGATCGGCTGATGCCTATTTACCTGACATTCTAGGTAAATCAAAGTTTAGTTCTATTATCTATCATTTTGGATAAATCAATAGATTTGAAAATGTCTATCAAAATAGATATACGTTCATTTAGATTTTGTCTATCATTTTTTTAATCATTTTACTTTTGTTATCTTTGTCTTCTAGTTTATCTTTTTATCAAGTTTTAACACTTCTGTTATGTCTACAACCACTCATTTGATTGATCAATTGTACTTTTTTATGCCTAAAGAGGGGCATAAATAGAAATAAAAAAATAAAATAATCGAGACCTATAAGTTTATTCGGGCCTTATTACATGGCGGAGACGACGTGAAACATGTGAAGTAAATTAAATTTATAAATGCAGAAGATGATACCAGCATCTAGCCAAAAAGAGTTACGTCTTGTCAATTAAATTTATAAGTCACCTCTCTTTCATTACCTGTCAAGTCATAAATTTATTTAATAATACGTCATTTTTTTCAAGAACAGCTTCTTTTCCGTAAACTCAAAAAATAAAATCAAATATAAAAGCTAGACTCAAACAATAGCATCCTAATAATTTGCACAATAATTGAAGGGTCCCACAAGCACTAAGTTACAAACCTATAATAAGGCATTCTTTTCTCATCTTCAGTCGATAAGGCACTACTTGTTTCCAAGAAATTCCATTTACAAGTTCAGAATGACCCCACGGCAATTATTTCGACGACCCATTATATCATTTTTCGATTATTGACTATTGTCCAATGTATAAAATAAAGTTGCTATTATAACTAAGGAAAGTTAAAGTTTTATATATAATTATCTTTATTATAAACTTTATATTTATTTATATCTTTGAAGAGAGCATTGACGAATTATAACCTAAATTTTAAATATAGTAATTAATAGTATTATCAGATTTATGACCAACAATACAAAAAAAAAAAAAAAAAAAACAAAAACAAAACAAAACATATCTCCTCCTTCTTCATCTCTCTCTCTAACCTGAAAATTGGATATAAATTTTTTTAAAAAATTAACCATAGATCTGTCATCTTAGAAAATCAAAGGAATTACTGACTATAAATGTTTTATTTCTTTTTATATTCTGAAAAACCTATTATAAACTTCAAAAGTACCTGCGAAATACACTATATGCTACAATTAAAAAAAATGGTCGATTTTGGTGGATCCTAGTATTGGATACACCTTTTGGGAAGCGGAGCTCCAATATGGAGCTAAATATAAAAAATATAGATAATTAGTCTATTTATAAGAATCAGAAAGAGGAGATCTTATCAAAAATGTGGCTGATCCTTTCCGTATGATCATTTCTTTGTTTTCAGAATTATTTTGTTCCCCAATTTTATTTGTAGTTTTCCGTTTCTATTCAAGATAGTTTAGTTCATAAATATGTTAGTCTATTCATATGTAAAGGGGTGGAATTTTTCAAAGTGTTGTTAGAGTGTTTATTTTTCTTATTTTTTCATCTCTTAGTACTCTATGTGAATCAAGGATCGGCTGATGCCTATTTACCTGACATTGTAGGGAAATCAAAGTTTAGTTCTATTATCTATCATTTTGGATAAATCAATAGATTTGAAAATGTCTATCAAAATAGATATACGTTCATTTAGATTTTGTCTATCATTTTTTTTAATCATTTTACTTTTGTTATCTTTTTCTTCTAGTTTATCTTTTTATCAAGTTTTAACACTTCTGTTATGTCTACAACCACTCATTTGATTGATCAATTGTGTTTTTTTATGCCTAAAGAGGGGCATAAATAGAAATAAAAAAATAAAATAATCGAGACCTATAAGTTTATTCGGGCCTTATTACATGGCGGAGACGACGTGAAACATGTGAAGTAAATTAAATTTATAAATACAGAAGATGATACCAGCATCTAGCCAAAAAGAGTTACGTCTTGTCAATTAAATTTATAAGTCACCTCTCTTTCATTACCTGTCAAGTCATAAATTTATTTAATAATACGTCATTTTTTTCAAGCAACAGCTACTTTTTCCGTAAACTCAAAAAATAAAATCAAATATAAAAGCTAGACTCAAACAATAGCATCCTAATAATTTGCACAATAATTGAAGGGTCCCACAAGCACTAAGTTACAAACCTATAATAAGGCATTGCTTTTCTCATCTTCAGTCGATAAGGCACTATTGTTTCCAAGAAATTCCATTTACAAGTTCAGAATGACCCCACGGCAATTATTTCGACGACCCATTATATCATTTTTCGATTATTGACTATTGTCCAATCTATAAAATAAAGTTGGTATTATAACTAAGGAAAGTTAAAGTTTTATATATAATTATCTTTATTATAAACTTTATATTTATTTATATCTTTGAAGAGAGCATTGACGAATTATAACCTAAATTTTAAATATAGTAATTAATAGTATTATCAGATTTATGACCAGACAATACAAAAAAAAAAAAAAACAAAAAAAACAAAACAAAACATATCTCCTCCTTCTTCATCTCTCTCTCTAACCTGAAAATTGGATATAAATTTTTTTAAAAATTAACCATAGATCTGTCATCTTAGAAAATCAAAGGAATTACTGACTATAAATGTTTTATTTCTTTTTATATTCTGAAAAACCTATTATAAACTTCAAAAGTACCTGCGAAATACACTATATGCTACAATTAAAAAAAATGGTCGATTTTGGTGGATCCTAGTATTGGATACACCTTTTGGGAAGGCGGAGCTCCAATATGGAGCTAAATATAAAAAATATAGATAATTAGTCTATTTATAAGAATCAGAAAGAGGAGATCTTATCAAAAATGTGGCTGATCCTTTCCGTATGATCATTTCTTTGTTTTCAGAATTATTTTGTTCCCCAATTTTATTTGTAGTTTTCCGTTTCTATTCAAGATAGTTTAGTTCATAAATATGTTAGTCTATTCATATGTAAAGGGGTGGAATTTTTCAAAGTGTTGTTAGAGTGTTTATTTTTCTTATTTTTTCATCTCTTAGTACTCTATGTGAATCAAGGATCGGCTGATGCCTATTTACCTGACATTTTAGGTAAATCAAAGTTTAGTTCTATTATCTATCATTTTGGATAAATCAATAGATTTGAAAATGTCTATCAAAATAGATATACGTTCATTTAGATTTTGTCTATCATTTTTTTTAATCATTTTACTTTTGTTATCTTTGTCTTCTAGTTTATCTTTTTATCAAGTTTTAACACTTCTGTTATGTCTACAACCACTCATTTGATTGATCAATTGTGTTTTTTTATGCCTAAAGAGGGGCATAAATAGAAATAAAAAAATAAAATAATCGAGACCTATAAGTTTATTCGGGCCTATTACATGGCGGAGACGACGTGAAACATGTGAAGTAAATTAAATTTATAAATACAGAAGATGATACCAGCATCTAGCCAAAAAGAGTTACGTCTTGTCAATTAAATTTATAAGTCACCTCTCTTTCATTACCTGTCAAGTCATAAATTTATTTAATAATACGTCATTTTTTTCAAGCAACAGCTACTTTTTCCGTAAACTCAAAAAATAAAATCAAATATAAAAGCTAGACTCAAACAATAGCATCCTAATAATTTGCACAATAATTGAAGGGTCCCACAAGCACTAAGTTACAAACCTATAATAAGGCATTGCTTTTCTCATCTTCAGTCGATAAGGCACTACTTGTTTCCAAGAAATTCCATTTACAAGTTCAGAATGACCCCACGGCAATTATTTCGACGACCCATTATATCATTTTTCGATTATTGACTATTGTCCAATCTATAAAATAAGTTGGTATTATAACTAAGGAAAGTTAAAGTTTTATATATAATTATCTTTATTATAAACTTTATATTTATTTATATCTTTGAAGAGAGCATTGACGAATTATAACCTAAATTTTAAATATAGTAATTAATAGTATTATCAGATTTATGACCAACAATACAAAAAAAAAAAAAAAAAAAAAAAAACAAAACAAAACATATCTCCTCCTTCTTCATCTCTCTCTCTAACCTGAAAATTGGATATAAATTTTTTAAAAAATTAACCATAGATCTGTCATCTTAGAAAATCAAAGGAATTACTGACTATAAATGTTTTATTTCTTTTTATATTCTGAAAAACCTATTATAAACTTCAAAAGTACCTGCGAAATACACTATATGCTACAATTAAAAAAAATGGTCGATTTTGGTGGATCCTAGTATTGGATACACCTTTTGGGAAGCGGAGCTCCAATATGGAGCTAAATATAAAAAATATAGATAATTAGTCTATTTATAAGAATCAGAAAGAGGAGATCTTATCAAAAATGTGGCTGATCCTTTCCGTATGATCATTTCTTTGTTTTCAGAATTATTTTGTTCCCCAATTTTATTTGTAGTTTTCCGTTTCTATTCAAGATAGTTTAGTTCATAAATATGTTAGTCTATTCATATGTAAAGGGGTGGAATTTTTCAAAGTGTTGTTAGAGTGTTTATTTTTCTTATTTTTTCATCTCTTAGTACTCTATGTGAATCAAGGATCGGCTGATGCCTATTTACCTGACATTTTAGGTAAATCAAAGTTTAGTTCTATTATCTATCATTTTGGATAAATCAATAGATTTGAAAATGTCTATCAAAATAGATATACGTTCATTTAGATTTTGTCTATCATTTTTTTTAATCATTTTACTTTTGTTATCTTTGTCTTCTAGTTTATCTTTTTATCAAGTTTTAACACTTCTGTTATGTCTACAACCACTCATTTGATTGATCAATTGTACTTTTTTATGCCTAAAGAGGGGCATAAATAGAAATAAAAAAATAAAATAATCGAGACCTATAAGTTTATTCGGGCCTATTACAATGCGGAGACGACGTGAAACATGTGAAGTAAATTAAATTTATAAATACAGAAGATGATACCAGCATCTAGCCAAAAAGAGTTACGTCTTGTCAATTAAATTTATAAGTCACCTCTCTTTCGTTACCTGTCAAGTCATAAATTTATTTAATAATACGTCATTTTTTTCAAGAAACAGCTTCTTTTTCCGTAAACTCAAAAAATAAAATCAAATATAAAAGCTAGACTCAAACAATAGCATCCTAATAATTTGCACAATAATTGAAGGGTCCCACAAGCACTAAGTTACAAACCTATAATAAGGCATTTCTTTTCTTATCTTCAGTCGATAAGGCACTGCTTGTTTTCAAAGAAATTCCATTTCCAATTTTAGAATGACTCCACAACAATTATTTCCATGACCTATCATATCATTTTTTGATTATTGCTATTGACCAAACTATTAAGAAAGTTGGTATTATCACTAAGGAAAGTTAAAGTTTTATATATGATTATCTTTATTATAAACTTTATATTTATTTATATCTTTGAAGAGAGCATTCACAAATTATAGCCTAAATTTTAAATATAGTAATTAATAGTATTATCAGATTTATGACCACAAAATACAAAAAAAACAAACAAAAAAAAAACAAAACAAAACAAAACATATCTCCTCCTCCTTCATCTCTCTCTCTAACCTGAAAATTGAATATAAATTTTTTTAAAAAATTAACCATAGATCTGTCATCTTAGAAAATCAAAGGAATTACTGACTATAAATGTTTTATTTCTTTTATATTCTGAAAAACCTATTATAAACTTCAAAAGTACTTGCAAAATATACTATATGTTACAATTAAAAAAAATGGCCGATTTTAGTGGATCCTAGCATTGGATACACCTTTTGGGAATATTTAAATCGAAGTTGATTGACTTTTGAAAAACTAGCTAAGATTTTTGTTAAATTTTTAAGGAAAAACAAAAATCAAGAAACAAAAACTGTGTTTGAATTTTTGGGTGGGAGATAGAGAGCCTAACATATGCCAAGTGTTTGTGTCGGGCTATTTTTTAAGTTCATTAGGTATCGTAATTTGGTATTTTATATTCAAAGCGAAGTTTTGCATTTTCGTGATCTTAAGTTGCACGCATGTATGATGTATATAGGACTTTAAATTCATAGTTATATAATCATTTTCAAATTTTATAAATTTCTAAAATGAAATCCAAGTCTCAGTGACAATCATAGGATTTTCAAATGATGCGGGTCACAAATCTCACACTTCTAGTGTTTATGGTATATTTTAATTTTTGAGAGAGATGTAGCCAAACAAGTCCCACACTAGTAGGGTGTTTATGGGACTTGCTTCCTTAGCAATTTGTAATCCGGTGAGTCGCACACCATTAGGGTGTTTATGAGACTTGTCTCCTTAGTCATTTCCAGAAGTGCTCCTCAATTTGTGATGCATAGTTTGTAGGACATATCAATAATTTGTTATTCGCAAACAAACCATAAATACTTTCCACCGACAAAATCAAGAGAAAACAAAAAGAAAAGAGATTAATGCACAGCCCTATGACTTAAACTAACAAAAATTTACTTTACTTTTTTTTTTTCCTGCTGCAAACTTTGTTTTTTGTTTTTTTGTTTTTTTGTTTTTTTGTTTTTTTGTTTTTTGTTTTTCCTTGGCTTATCCTCACGACACTTCTTCTATTTTATTTTCTGTTCTTTCGCTCTGACTGCCGTTGGTGTTGATTTGGTTTTGGGCACGTGAATCTCTCTCTCTCTCTCTGCGCTTTGGCACACGTTTGTTGCACTATTTCTTTTTTCTCTTTTTCTCTTCCTGATCTTTAATATTTGTGTCAAACTATCACATCTATTCTTTTTTTTTTAATCTAATATCATATAATTACCTAATAATTACAAAATTTTTAGAATGGATAAGACAAATTATTTTTTCTAATAAAATAATATGAAACTTTTTTAACACACTATTTTTTTATTTTACTTATTGTAATTCAAGTTTATAATAATTTTAAATTTCTTGAACAAAAATTACTATACAACTTTTTATGTATTATTAAATTGTCCTAATATTACAATTTTTAGTTTAATGATTATTGATGACAATCTAATATATATATATATATTTATATATGCAAATCTATCATATTTTAAATTTAAATAAATAATTAGGAATGCATATAGAATAAATTTAAAATAGAGTATTCTTATTATAGGTTTAAGTAAATTCATGAATAAGATTCGTCATGACTATGATTTCGAATTATGTAGATCAAGTAAATAGCTTATTCGAAATCCAAATCATCCTTCTAAGTTCTACCAACTATAGTATAAACTCATAACTCAAATAAACTTGAATTAAAGTAAAATAAAAAATTATATATTAAAAAAATACATATTATTTTGTCACCTGATTTTTTCCAAAAAAATAAATAAAAAATAAAAACAAAATTATCAGAGATTGGAATCATAGAATTTGATTGGGGCATTTTGGATTTGAGTAAGATTGTCGTCTGAAAGATTTTTTTTATTTCTGATATAGATTTTATGTAACATGCATGCTTGTGGTACATTGTGGTTTGTTTTACTGCAAATCATCAAGTATTTTTGTCGGGCTAATATAGGGGCCCGTTTGGTTAGCCGTTTGTAATTAAAATATTTAAATCGAAGTTGATTAACTTTTGAAAAACTAGTTAAAATTTTTATTGAATTTTTAGGGAAAAACAAAAATCAAAAAACAAAAACTGTGTTAGAATTTTTGAGTAGGAGATAGAGAACCTAACATATGCCAAGTGTTTGTGTCGGGCTATTTTTTAAGTTCATTAGGTATCGTAATTTGGTATTTTATATTCAAAGCGAAGTTTTGCATTTTCATGATCTTAAGTTGCACGCATGTATGATGTATATAGGACTTTAAATTCATAGTTATATAATCATTTTCAAATTTTATAAATTTTTAAAATGAAATCCAAGTCTCAGTGACAATCATAGGATTTTCAAATGATGCCGGTTACAAATCTCACACTTTTAGTATTTATGGTATATTTTAATTTTTGAGAGAGATGTAGCCAAACAAGTCCCACACTATTAGGGTGTTTATGGGACTTTCTTCCTTAGCAATTTGTAGTCCGGTGAGTCCCACACCATTAGGGTGTTTATGAGACTTATCTCCTTAGTCATTTCCATAAGTGCTCCTCAATTTGTGATGCATATTTTGTAGGACATATCAATAATTTGTTATTCGCAAACAAACCATAAATATTTTCCACCGACAAAATCAAGAGAAAACAAAAACAAAAAAGTTTAATGCACAGCCCTATGAATTAAACTAACAAAAATTTACCATTCTTTTTTTTTCCTCCCCCAAATTGCTGCAAACTTTGTTTTGTGTTTTTTTGTTTCTGTTTTTCCTTGGCTTTTCCTCACGACAATTCTTCTATTTTATTTTCTGTTCTTTTGCTCTGACTGCTGTTGGTGTTGATTTGGTTTTGGGCACGTGAATCTCTCTCTCTCTTCTGTGCTCTGGTGCACGTTTGTTGCACCATTTTTTTTTTCTCTCTTTCTCTTCCTGATCTTTAATATTTGTGTCAAACTATCACATCTATCCTTTTTTTTTTTTAATCTAATGTCATATAATTACCTAATAATTATAAAAGTTTTAGATTGGGCAAAAAAATTTATTTTTTCTAATAAAATAATATGAAACTTTTTTTAACACACTAATTTTTTTAATTTTACTTATTGTAATTCAAGTTTGTATTAATTTTAAATTTCTTGAACAAAAATTACTATACAACTTTTGCGTATTATTAAATTGTCCTAATATTACAATGTTTAGTTTAATTATTATTGATAACAATCATATATATATATATATATATATCTATGCAAATCAATCATATTTTAAATTTAAATAAATAATTAGGAATGTATATAGAATAAATTTATAATAAAGTATTCTCATTATAGGTTTAAGTAAATTCATGAATAAGATTCATCATGACTATGATTTCGAGCTATGTAGGCCAAGTAAATAGCATATTCGAAATCCAAATAATCCTTCTAAGTTCTGCCAACTATGGTTACGCATACGTAAACTCATAACCCAAATAAACTTGAATTAAAGTAAAATAAATAATAAATAAATAATAAAAACAAAATTATCAGAGATTGGAATCATAGAATTTGATCGGGGCATTTTGGATTTGAGTAAGATTATCTTCTGAAAGATTTTTTATTTTTGATATAGATATTATGTAACATGCATGCTTATGGTACATTGTGGTTTGTTTTACTGCAAATCATCAAGTATTTTTGTCGGGCTAATATAGGGGCCCGTTTGGTTCGCCGTTTGGAGTTAAAATATATTAAATCGAAGTTGATTGACTTTTGAAAAACTAGTTAAAATTTTTGTTAAATTTTTAGGGAAAAACAAAAATCAAAAAACAAAAACTGTGTTAGAATTTTTGAGTAGGAGATAGAGAACCTAACATATGCCAAGTGTTTGTGTTGGGCTATTTTTTAAGTTCATTAAATTTTTCTTTTTAAGCTATTTCTCTTACCTTTTACTATTTGTTTTAATGAGATGGCAATTTCCTTTTTTTTTTTTTTTTCTCTCTACCGTCAAGTCAGTCTTGTTTTGTTTTTGTTTTTGTTTTTTTTTTTTCATAGATGATGACAAGAATAAGCAACTAACATCGAGGTTAGTAGGGACATCCCCCTTAGCGATCCATCGCGCACCAAGTCTTTAGATCTCAATATTAGGCTTGCGTTTGCTGTTCTGGTCGGGAATGTAATTTTTAGATAGGAATTGAATGGCTTATTAAAAAATAAGTAAAATTTTTGTTAACTTTTTAGAAAAAGAAAAAAGTTATAATGGACCTTTTGAGTTCAAACCGGAGTGCCAAAAAACCTAAAAATTCATAATATCAGGTTTTGAATAAGAGGATTTTGTTTGATTTGTTTGTTAAAGTGCTATAATGCTTGTGATTTTAAATATATATGTTATTTAATACGTTTCCTACCGAATCAATATTAAATAAATTTTGCACAATCGACATTGCATATGTTGTAAAACAAGTACCAAAATCACCATAATTGAAATGGTTCATACTGCTGGAGATTCCTACAGTTTTGGCTGGATATGTTTATTTTTAGTTCTTGATTAAGGTACTTATTATCCTTTATTTATATGTATAGTAAAACAAATACAAGAGTATATGTTATATTTTTCTAGAAAGAATTGAAAATATATATATATATATAATATATATCTGTTCACGCTAGTGTAGGACCTATCCAAGCTTTTTATATCAATTCTCTACTATTTTATTTCTCTAATTAATCGTCTCTTGATTGGTCATCTTTTTCTATATATATGTTTATCA
The DNA here is from genome assembly GCA_025413025.1 of Ficus hispida. Classification (NCBI taxonomy): domain Eukaryota; kingdom Viridiplantae; phylum Streptophyta; class Magnoliopsida; order Rosales; family Moraceae; genus Ficus; species Ficus hispida. The sequence goes on from CM046362.1 coordinate 6,847,879, forward strand.
ATGTGTTGTGAACCATTCAGATCTCTTCTCAATTAAACTTGCCTCTTCTTCTCCTATTCTTCTTCTTCTTGATTCGCTTCAACAACTACATAATATTATCTAATGCCTATATCCCAACTTTGGAAGAAATATTTATGGGAAGACCGGGGCTTTACCACACTACTCTTCCATGAATACTCCTTCTTCCTCTCTGTCATTCTTCTCCTCCTTACCAGCCTTTTCCTTCTATTTATCCACAACAAATCGTCACATGGGAAACTCAATTTACCACCGTCACCGCGAGGGTTCCCGATCATCGGAAACCTCCACCAGCTGGGCAAATTCCCACACCGTTCTCTCCAAGCACTCTCCGAAAAGTATGGCCCTCTCATGCTCTTAAACCTAGGCCAAGTCCCAACTCTTGTCGTTTCATCTCCGGATCTGGTGGCACAAATCGTCAACACCCACGACGTCGTTTTCTCAAGCCGGCCTAAAACTACGGCCACGGAGGTCTTATTCTACGGGAACAACGACGTCGGTTTCGCACCTTATGGGGAGTACTGGAGACAAATGCGTAGAATCTGCGTGGTTGAGCTTTTGAGCCTTAAAAGAGTCCAATCTTTTCAGTTTATTAGAGAGGAAGAAGGTGAAGTGCTACTCCATCAGGTGCGGAAAGCTTGCCTTTACGACGAAACGACGATAAATATAAGCCAAATGTTGAGTGACGCCTCGAACAACATTATCTCGAGGTGTATTCTAGGGCAAAGTTACAAAGCTGAAGATGGTTCTTTAAGCATGGTGGGAAAGCTATCGAAAAGGGTGGTAGTGGAGCTTGTAGCCTTTAGTGTGGGAGATTTCTTTCCTTCTTTGAAGTGGGTCGATGTTGTGAGAGGATTTGTAGCAAGATTGAGATCAACTTTTAGAGAATTTGACGCTTTTAATAATCGTTTGGTTCAAGAACATAAGAATATGAAGAGTAGTCCTAATGGTGATGGATCTAAAATAAAAGACTTTGTGGATGTTCTCCTCAGTCTTCAAGAGGATCACAAGCTTGATTTTGAGGTCACTCACGATCAGCTCAAAGCTGTCATACAGGTTAGTCTCTTAATTCTCATCTCAAACACACAGTTTATTTTTCTCGCACACTAACTATTGTTTGCCCACATCTTAATAGCATAAACTTTCATGGATTTGAGTCGGATATTCTGAGTTCAAATATGGTGTTGAGTCTTTAAGATATTTTGGGTTTCATGTTAAATATTAGTGTTGTCTTTCTAATTTTATGCACGTGAGGGGTAGCATTAGAGTATGAAAGAATTATCGACTTATCTTATAACAACTTAAACTTTTGATAAGGATTGATAAACTAACACAACATTTACATTAAAAGTGAATAATTAGTAAGATATATTCTAAAAATAATTGTTGACCCACACTAAATATCCTATTCTTATAATATATACTGACATTGAGAATGTGTTTCTACTTAAATTTTTCGAGTTTGACTTTTCTATACAAAAAATTTGAGAAGTTATGTCTATAGACGTGCTTCATTTGTTCGAATTTTAAGAACTGGGATAAAGTAATTTTTCAAATTAAATTTGTAAACCCATAGGACACAATGTTTTTACATAAATATGTACCTTTTCGTTTTAATTACTTCACAATATGTCACTGTTTTTAGAAACTACAAATGTATCTCTTGAATTTAAATGAATTATTTAAATCATCCTCTCCACACACTGTTAGAAATAATGGACAAAAAGTAAAAATACCCATAATTAAACCAATTTATTTTGAAAAATAAAAATAAAATAAAATGAAATCCCTAAAATAAAGTAATTGCAAGTATAGTCTACTAGTAAATCAACATCTGGCAATACTATAAAGTGAAGAGTTTGAATTCTCCATCCTTTATTAAAAAGTTACTCCCTCCGCATGAGGCTCCTCCCTCCTCCTCGAGCTCCTACAATTTTATTTTTCAGAATATTAGTGATTTTTTATTTACCAAGTACTAAATATAGAAATCAATATTCTATATTAGCGTTTTGGAATAATTCAATAACAATGGAAATGAAGATTATATGTAAAAATGTATCTTCAGGACCTCTTTCTTGCTGGAGCTGAAACCAGTTCAACAACAATGGAATGGCTAATGACAGAGTTACTGCGACATCCAAGAGTAATGAAGAAAGCCCAAGAGGAGATCAGAAGAGTGGTAGGAGAGAAAGGAAAAGTGGATATGAAGGACATCAACCAAATGGAATACTTAAAAAATGTTGTCAAAGAAGCCATGAGACTCCATCCACCAGGTCCTCTTCTGGTTCCTCGAGAAACAACCGCAAGAGTTCAGCTGGGAGGCTATGATATTCCTGCGAAAACAAGAGTCATCATCAATGCCTGGGCGATCCATAGGCACCCGGACTTCTGGGACAGACCAGAAGAGTTCATTCCAGAGAGATTCGAGAACAATCCAATAGACCTCAATAGTCAAGATTTTAAGTTCATCCCACTTGGATTTGGGAGAAGGAGATGCCCTGGACTTGCATTTGCAATTAGTAGTATTGAATATTTGATTGCCAATATTCTATATTGGTTTGACTGGAAGTTGCCACATGAAGCTGGATCAGTTGAGAATATGGATATGACTGAAGTTTATGGGATGACTGTTTGTAAGAAATTTCCTCTTCATGTTGTACCAATACCTTACTCTCCTTGATGGTCATTAACTAGAAATTTGTATCCTTTTTCTTTTTTTTTTTTTAATGAAATCTATTAATAAACCGCCAAAAAATGTCCTATTTTATGTAGTGACTTCTTAATTTGAACTAAAAATAAAGTAGTTATTTCTTATAAACTATTCATCTGGTAGTTATGTCTTATTTTAAAATATTTGATTAATTTATCTTTTTTGGTTCTTTTTTTCTATTAGGTTTTATTGAGAAGTTTAAATTAGGTGGTTGTAAGCATAGCCTAACATTAATATCATACCTGATTCCATCTAAATGTGTAGAGTTCGAATTCTCCCACCCCCAAATTGAAAAAAAAAAAAAAAATTTAAATTAGGCATCTATTATGAAATTCTCAATGGCACCATATAAGGTTTTTAATTTGTCATATTCCATTTGAATTTCTATCTCTCAACAAGTTTTTTTTAATCAAAATTTCTTGTTGCATGTTTCTACGCTCTTTTGAGTTGGTTTCCTTTGTTCTTTTTTCTTTTTTTTTTTTTTTTGTACTTTTATTTTTGGCTTATTTTCTCTTTTGAATTGGACTTTGTATGCTAGTAATTTGTTATTTCTAATAACATTTGAACAGAAGGCTTGATTTACAATTATGTCCAACAGGTGACAACTTAACTAGTTGGGATGTGATAGTTTTCTTAACCAGTTGAGGTCTCAGTTCACCTTAATTAAATTATTTCTTTATTTTTTTTTTCTATGTAAAAAAATATTTAAATTAATTAACGAACGTATAACTCTTCATTCCTTAGTTATCTACTGAATTATGATCTGGCCGCGCTATGAAATAACTGTAAGACAATTTATTCAGCACAAATTATAATACGTTGTATACAATTTTTATGCACCTTTACATTTAACCATATGAAGATATTCAAACGTTTTGCAAACCACTATATAAAATACATTATAACCATCAGTAAGAGTATAAATAATTATGCTTCATGAACTAATTTTCTTTTGGTAGGACTAAAATATAGCGAGCTTATTTATTTATTTTTATTTAGTTCAAGTTATTAAAGGTTTATCATTTCGTGATTGAGCTTTCATCGTTATGCTTATTGCTCTTGAATAATTGGCCACTGAACATTTGACATCACCTTTATGATCCTTAGGTAGAAAATTATAAATACAGATGAAGATTATAAAAAATTAATGAATATAAAATTGAAATAAAAATTTAATCATTTAAAAATCATCGTGTAAAGTCTTTACATTACTAAATTTTGTCATCTTATTTATCTGTTCGACGATGGTTTGTTAATCGTAGTGGAATATCACCAATTTGATCGACGATGGTTTGTTCGAAGATGGTTTGTTAATCATCGTGGTTTGTTAATTAATCATGATAGTTAATTAACCGTCGTGGTATCTAAAAGTTTCTACAACAATGGATTACACGATGGTTGTCTACCTATCATGTTAGCTTTAGATGATGGTTAATGACCGTCATCAAATCAATAATTTTTACTAGTGATGTATAAGACTTAGTGTATAATTATAATATTAACCCAAATAATAATAATAATAATAATAATAATAATAATAATAATAAAACAAAGGCCACTTGAAGAGTATTTATTAAAAAAAAAAAAAGTCGTAATAACGAGGGAACCATGACAAAACTCACATATATTGGGCTGTGTCATACATGTGAAGATCTCTGAAATTCTGGACAAATAAAAAAAATTTTGGTCCTTTTTTTTTTTTTTCTCTTCAAAGTTTTTTTTTTTTTTGGTTATTTCTCTTTTTCATAAGATGACCATTTTCTTTCTAAGTTTCTTTTTTCGCACCCCCATAAGCGGGGGGAGACCACCTCTATTATTATAAAATAGAAACAAAAACATAACGAAAAACTGCAACATTTGCATATTGCTTTTAATTATAAAATAAATTTATTTACTTATTATGTACCCCTATAAATTCCAAAACAATCCTTCTGTAAATAAATATGGTTCCATCATTACAGATATTTTGTTTTAATGAATAATGGTAGCAGAACTCAGTAGGTACACCAAAACATCCTGATTAAGTCGGCACACCCACTAGAAAAAATTGTGGATTACACAACGGTTATTTACCATCGTGTAAAGTTTACACGACGGTTAGACAACCGTCGTGTAATCCAGCATCGTGGAAGATACCATGACGGTTCCATAACCATCATGGTATCTCAATATTACATGACGATTCACACCGTCATCGAATCAATAAATACAGTAGTAAACGCCACAAATTAAGAACTTTACATGATGGTTTTCTTCCAAAACCGTCGTATAATGTAGTGATTACACGATAGTTTCGGCTCAAAACCGTTGTGTAATCACTACATTACATGACGGTTTTGACCCGAAACCGTCGTGTAATGTGTGCCTTCGCCAAACAAAAGCCAAAAATTTTTTTAATTCAAGCCCAGTTACACGACGCTTTTGAGCCAAAACCGTTGTGTAATGGCATACATTACACAACGGTTTTGGAGCAAAACCGTCGTGTAATGTCTGCCATCACAAAAAAAAAAAGCCATTTTTTTAAATTCAAGCCCAATTAAACCGTTATGTAATGATACACATTACAGTAGAATCAAATTCCATATGATTATCCAAAACAAAAATCCATTTTGGTGTGGTGGACGGATAAAAATCATGTTCAAAATATGTTTAAAGTACCGAAACCGTGCACAAAACATTCATCTCCAAAGAGCAACAATAAAAAAAAATTCAAACAACACTATAAATTACACTAAACACAAGTTATTAAAGCATTGTGTGTTCGTAGTTTTGTTAGAAAACAAAAAAATCATCTTCAAAATCATGTTCAAAATGTGTGTAAAGTACCGAAACTGTGCACAAAACATTCATCTCCAAAGAGCAACAATAAAAAAAAAATTCAAACAACACTATAAATTACACTAAACACAAGTTATTAAAGCATTGTGTGTTCGTAGTTTTGTTAGAAAACAAAAAATTGAGCAATATGGAAGTCACATTGCTTTTCTTTAAAGAAAAATAGTCACGGCCTTAATAGGAACACCGGGAGAGAGAGGTGGTGGCGACGGCAGCGGCGGAAAAAAACTGGGGCTATGGTGGCGGTTTGGGAAAAGTTTGAAGTGGCAGCGGTAGCAGCGGCAGCAACGGCAATGTGACCGGATTTTAAATTGGGGGAGAGGGGCAGGCGGGCGGGCAAAGGAGGTGAGGAGGAGAAAAGTTTGAGTTGTCTAGAGGGTTGAAGATGAAAATGATGATAAATGAAGAGGAAAGTATATTTAAGTAATGGGTTTTTGCACGAGTTCCAAAGCATGAAATTTGAAAATTTTGAAACTTTTTGGAGGATTACATGACGTTTATAAAAGCTGTCATGTAATCCTTTTTTTTTTTTTTAATTTGAAAATTTTGAAAATTTTCATCGGATTACATGACGGTTTTTATAACCGTCGTGTAATCCTTTTTTTTTTTTTAAATTTTCGGAGGATTACACAACAGTTTTGCTCATAACCATCATGTAATCTGATGAATACATGATAGTTTTTATAACCATCCATGTAATCCTTTTTTTTTTTTTTTGAAATTTAAAAATTTTGAAAATTTTTTGGAGGATTACACGATGGTTTTATATAACCGTTGTGTAATCCTTTTTTTTTTTTTTGTGAAATACTGCTGGATTACATGACGGTTAGGTCAAACCATCATCTAATCCGGCGGGTTACACGACGGTTCCAACAAAACCATCATGTAATCCGGTGGACTACACGACTGTTCATCAAAACCATCATGTAATCCGGTTCGACTAAACCGTCGTGTAATCCTTTGTTTACATGACGATTTTGTCAAACCGTCTGTAATCATATTTAAGATGACGATTTCACAAAAATCGTCGTGTATTTTCGATCATGTAAGCCAACTTTTGTAGTAATGCCCTTAGCACACTCTTCACCTTCCCATTCTATTGAAATATTATTAAAATAAAAATTAAAAAAGTTTACAAGAGAAATTGAAACAAAAAATTATGCACGCAGATGCCAAAAAAAAATAAGCTGCACGTAGGTAGACCATAATAACATAAGTCAAAGAAACATCTCAATCTTATAATTCTAAACCCAAACTGATAGAAGATGATCCCGAAAGTAAGAGCCAAGACTCTTACTTTGATTGTATCTCTAAATATATCTCGTTAAAAGCCTTCTAGCTAAAATCCAGTGGGAAAAAATTGACGGGAAAAAGACTGTACATTTACTTAGATGGTTGAAAATAGTAGTTTGGCAATCTAGTGAGATTAATCTTAAACTTTTTGGAACAAAAGCCTGGAAGACAGAACCACCATTGTGTATTTCTCGGGTGAGTGCCATGTGAGGCAAGCTTGTCGACAACTGCATTTTATTCCCAAAAAAATGTGTGTTGCTTTGTAGTGATAGTTGCCAGAAAACTTAGAGCATTAATTCATTTGCTCCTATACTTCCAGGGGATTGTAATAGATTTCTTTTGCAACAAATCAACAATGTAAGTAGAATCACTTTCAAACCAAAGTTTATCCCAACTGTAAATCTTCACATATTCTATTGTGGATATGACACCCATCAACTCAGCTTCAAAAGCCAAAGCATTGCCAACTGGGTGAACAAAACATTCTTTGCAAAAACCATGACAATTTTACAGATATTCTGTTTTTCTTTATTACGTTTTATTATTCATGGTGATGTTAAATTAATGTATTGTTTAATCATTTAATGCTATATTTAATATATTTTCACATCTAGCACTGCATAATAATGTTGTAATAATCAATGATAAAAATTTCAATTTCTATATTTGGATTTTATGGAAATATCAAAGAAAATATTTACATAAGTGGAAATTGACGTAAAATATGGAAATTCCTTATAATGCCCCTTCACAGGACATCACAGTTACCATCTCATAATATACATTATTTATAATCAAATAAGCGATTGCTGAATATAAATACAAAAGAATAATACAAAAGTAGCTTGAATAATTTTTTTTTTAAACATGACTTTATAAATGAATAAAATAATTTTAAACTTATAAATAAATCAGTAAATGCAATATAGTACTAAATGTAATACCCGGAATTTTGATGAACCTATGTTTTCCTTTTAGACAAGGAAAATCCCAAGTCTGAATCCTGTAAGTCAATATGAAGCTCATGATCTGAGTTGAAAATCAGTATATGTTTGGGTTCTCGTATAATTAGCTACGAGACTCAATAATAGTTTGCTTAGTCGAGCGTGAAGCCTTTTGAGGAAAAGGGCATAATAAGAATTTATGATTTTATGTCGGTCAAAGTTTGACCAAGTTGACTTTATGTTTGACTGAGCCGGTACTGCAGTGTAATAATCAGTATGGAAATTATACTGGGGAAAACCGTCATTACGGGCAAATGAGTAGGAATAAGCTATGAGACCACCGTAGAAAAATCAAGCACAATATTTAGAGCAATAAGAACTAAATAGTTTTAAGTCCTAAGAAAATCCAATACAAAATCCAATTTTATGCAGATGAATTCTGGATGTAGTCCAGTATGACAATACTGTTTTTGGTAAAAAACAGTATTGATATTATGTAAGTTAGTAAGGAAATGGACTGCATGATTATATTAATGGATTTTTAGAATCAAGTGGATAATTATGCAAAAGTTGGAAGCCAAGTGGCTCCACCATAGTCGGCCACCTTCAGGGACTAAATTGCAAATATTTTGTCCATAGGGGTCAAAGTGTAATTTTAAGAAAAGTAAGTAATGATGGATAAGTATGTAATTATGGAATTATGGAAATTCCTAACCAAGAATCCAACTAGGCCAAAAATTGGTTTCAAGCTTGGTTACATTGGAACAAGGAATTAAGTTAGAGATAAGCTTGGAAAGATATTTTTTTGGCTTCCATACATGCATGGCCGGTTCTTCTTGTGACTTAGAGAGCAAGCAATTGTCTTGATGATGTCATTAAGGTGATGTCATCAAGATGATGTCATCAAGGTAATGTAAGCAAGTGATTTCATCAAGGTGATGTTATCAAATGATGTCACTAGGGTGATGTAAGCAAGACTTGGTAAGCAAGTAACTTGCCCACCAAGGATCCTTTATGGCCGGCCACCTAGAAGGAGTAATGAGCAAATATTTTGCTCTTAGACCCTAATATGCAATTTTAGAAACTATGTTTTTCACCTATAAATAGGTGAAGTTGGTTCACATTTGTTGAGCAAATTTTGTAACCTTACCAAAACTATGCCAAAATTTTCCCTCACCCTCTCCCCCTAAAAGCCAAGCCAAAGAAGAGAGAAAAGAGAGGGGTGGTCAGATTTTTTTTAGCTAGAACCATAAGCAAAGGTTAGAAAAATTTTGGTACCCATTTGAGGCCAAGTGGCCGGTTGTGGGAGAGGAAGAGAAAGAAAAGAAAAGTGAAGAAGAGTGGATTCTAAGGGTGGCCGGACTTTGTAGGAATAACCACCAAGTGACCAAAAAGTTTTGGTGCTCATTAGAGGAGTAAGGCCGGTTATGGGCTGCCAAGGAGAAAGGGGAAAAAAGTGAACCAAACTCCTAGCATAGCCTTGTGTTCAATTAAGGTAATCTCCTTTAGCCCTAAGCTTTTTAATTTGAGCTTCAATTTGAAATTTAAAGTGTATTTCAAGTTGGTTTGTGAGAGCTTAAGCTTAATTTAAATTATTGCCTAAGTTTAGAAATTTAGGTTATGTGCTTGATTAGGCTTAAGGGTGGTTTGATTTTATGAGCTTTGCATGGTTTGATACTTATGTTTGCTTGATATATATTGTTTGTATGATAGATGTTTGTTAAGGGATATGTCCCCAGAAATGTTTAGCCATGTTTTAGAATGGTTTGATAGGTTGCTAGGCTAGAATGGTGTTGATTTGTGCAACCTAGAAAGTATGCAAACCCTAATTAATCCAAAATCAATAATGGTTTGCATGACTGTGATTTAAATTGTGTTTAATGAAACCTTACATTAGAAAGGCATTGCATGTGTGATCTTAGGCTCCCACTATGGTCAGTTGTGGTAGTGTGCGCGTATTAGGATGAGAAACGAATTTAAGAACGAAAACTGCCAGTTCGGGTGCAAACTGGCCAGTTTTCTAGAAAGCAGAGTTTGAGGCCCTTAGAGGCCGAATTTGAAGAAACTCAAAACTACAAAATTGTAGAGAATGGTTTTTCCTAGAGGGCAACACCAACCATTTTTCAAAATAAGGCGCCAAAGGCCTCGGTTTTTGTAAAAATCCGAGCCTGACCGTGCCCAGGATTCATGCACGGCCAGGTGAGTTCAACAAAGAATAAAGGCATGTTAAACTCCGAACTGGATTTTCCTCAAAACACGATATTTTTAGGGTTTCTCAAGAACTGAAACTTTCGTGAAGAAAACATTTACAGATTTGACCTAGATTTTTAAATAAAAATTGGATTTCAAAAACTGTGTAGGAAACAGGAAATTCCTGTACAGGATTTTCTAAAACAATACAGGAAAACTGTATTTTTCACCAATCCCAATGTTTTGACTGTGAAAACTGTTCCAATGGCAGTTTTCAGCCCTTAACAAATTTTATAAAACCCCATTTTAAGAATCATGAATTTTTATAAGTCAAGCAAAGGATTTTTAAATTGAATTCACTAAATTTTCCGTGACAAAGGAAAAAGGGAATTCTAAAGCCAAAGATAAGTAGCAGGACAATAACGAATGGTAACCAGAAAGGATACCAGAGTTATTGGGCTTGGCCCAAAGCCCAAGTTTGACCCATAGAAGGTTGACTTTGGTTGATCAAGTTTGACCAAGGTTTATCACCTCAAAGATTACCTATAATAACCCAGTGAGGTACTGAAATTATGATGAACTAAGATCTAGGGTTATTTGTAATAACCCAATGGATTATAGATCAAGAATGTTAAGACATGGACCCAAAGTTAGGATAGTAACCTAACCCTACCTGTATGGATGTGGGCTTAGCAATGAGGTTACTTATTGTAACCAAGTAAGATATTTTGTATAGGAGGGGACATATAACTAAGACTATGAATGTGTAATAACCAAAAATTTACACGGACTCATGATTTCCTAGTACATAAGAAATATATGCTCGTATTATGTATTTTTGTGATGTTTTATGAAAATTATGAATATCAATATGAAATTCATAATTTTATCAGTAAATGTTTGAGTTCTCATTAACTAGCTATGAGACTCAATAAGCAATTTGCTTAGCCAAGCAAGTAACCTTTGAGTAAAAGGTACAAAAAAAAATGTTATGATTTTACGTTGGTCAAAGCTTGACCAAGAAAAGTCAAAGTTGACCCAATAGGTCAAAGATTGACTAGAAAAGTCAACTATGTGACGACAATGAAGTATGATGAGCAGTATAGGAAATATACTGCGAAAAACCATTTGTTTTCAGATAAAATGGTTTAAGTTAGATTTAAAACCACCATAGAAAAATCAAGCACATTAAGTAGGATATTAAAGGCCAAAGGGCTTGAAGCAAAAAGAAAAATTTTCGTACAGTTCATTTTTACACATATAAATTTTGGACTACAATGCAGTATAAAATACTGTTATTAGTTAATAACAGTATTAGAAATATCTGTGTAGCATAAAAGTGGACTAAATTATAAAGGAAAGACCAAACAAGGCCTTAGGATGCTTACATCACCCTATCTCCCAATTATGACATCATAATTAATTAAGTAAATTTAGGAAAGTATTCTTTCCTTGCTCACCAAGGGATGGCCGGCCACCTAGCATGCTTTTTGTGCAAAATTTTGCTTCTTGAGGGACTAATTTAGCAATTTAGTAAAGTTTCAAAACCTCTATAAATAGGGGTGCCTTTTATTCACAAAAATTGAGAAAAACAACTAAACTTTGCCCAAATTTTTCCTCAAAAAATCCGAAACTAGTGAGCTGCCAAAGAGAGAAAAAGTTTGAAAACCCAAGGAATTAGACTTAGGAGAGTTCGGATTTCACCTAGAACCAAGCTAAGAAGTTGGAAAAATTTTTTGAACCCATTTTGGCCAAAGTGGCCGGTTGTGGGGGAGGAAGGAAAGGAAGAGAAAAGTGAAGAGAGATTGGGGTGGGGAGTGGCCGGAAATCTGTTGGAGCAGCCCCTAAGTGAGCTGGAAAAATTTTGGTGCTCATTTGGTAGAGCAAGGCCGGTTGTGGTACCAAGGAGAAAGGGAGAAAAAGGTTTGGAGCCAAGCAAACCCATTCCTTGAATTGGTAGAGGTAAAATTCTCTTGGACCCTAAGCTTTCAATTCAAGCTTTAAATTGAGGATTTAAGTGTATTTCCAAGTTAGTTTGTATGAGCATAAGCTCAATTTAAATTTCAAGCCTAGATTAGATTAGAGAGTTAGGTGCTTGATTAGGTTAAGGTGGTTGATTTATGAGTTTTATGCTTATGCTTGTTTTGCATACTAGATGTTTGATGAATTGTATGTCCATTAAATATGTTTAATCATGAGTTAGAATGGAACGTTAGAAGCACTGCATGACTTGTATAGGCTCTCGGTTGCGGCCGATTGAGGTAGTGTGCGCGTATTAGGACGTAAACCGAATCTAAGCATAAAAACTGCTAGTTCGGGTAAAACTGGCCAGTTTTCTGGAAATCTGATTTTTGAGGCCTTTAGAGGCCGAATCTGGAAAAACTTAAAACATAAAAGTTGTAGAGAAGGATTTTTCCTAGTGGGTAGCATGGACCGTTTTTCAAAATAAGACTCCAATGGCCTCAGTTTTCACAAAAATCCGAGCCTGATTGTGCCCAGATTTCATACACGGCCAGGTGGGTTCAACAAGAAATAAGAGTAGGATAAATTCCGAACTGGGTTTTGAGTAAAACATGAAAGTTGTAAGGTTTTTCAATATCTAAAACTTTCATGAAGAAAACTTTTTCGGATTCGATCCAGATTTTCAAATACAATTGGATTTCCAAAACTGTACAGGAAATAGGAAATTCCTGCTCAGGATTTTCTAAAACAGTGCAGGAAAAGGACATTCCTGCACATACACTGATGGTTCGACTGTGGAAAGCTGTTCCAAGGGCAGTTTTCAACACTTAATGATTTTACAAATCCTACTCAAGAATTATAATTTTTCAAAAGTTGAACAAAGGATTTTTGAATTAAAAAGGACCTAAAATGTTAAGTTTTTCCAAAGAAAAGCCAAAGAAAATTTTGGGACCCAAAAAATGGAGACTGGATTGACCAACGGTAATCTAGAAGAATATCCAAGTTATTGGACTGGGCCAAAGCCCAGGGTTACCCAATGTAGCCCAACAAGATACCAAGTTCAAATATGGACTAAGACAAGTAAGATATCATGTAGGGGGCATATAACTATGGTTATGCATGAATGTTGGTTAGATCCCCAACATTTTTAGATCCTTACTTATGTCCTTCATTATAGCAGAAGATAACCTGCTGTTGTGTCCGGACTTGGAGCGAGACACTAGTGGACATAATAGACGAGGTAAGTACAAACCTCACCTACAGTATGAAAAATAGTAATCTATTTTCAAGTATATGACATGTTATGTCATGCCATGTTATGCCATGTTATGTTATGCCATGTTATATTATGATACGATAAGTCATGTTAAGCCATGATACATCAAGTTATGTCATGTCTAGTTCATGTGCGTCATGACTATTAAGATCACATGTAAAGATTCTTAGTCTTGGAAATGTAACAAGACTAAGACTAAACCAAGACAAGTAAGGTGTCGTACCAACCTCCCGTTGATGCGGGAGGATCATGTATGTTTCAAGTTTATGATTATCAACCTTCCGTTGATACGTGCAGGGTCATGTTCATGTTCTCCAGTGTAACGCCCCAGCCGTCCACGTAAGGGCGTACTACGTAAACGTGGGCCGTTACCATACTTGCTTAACTTAAATCTTAGTCTTAGATACTTTACTTTATAGAAAATTTCAGAATAAATTTTTTTTTTCTTTCTTTAAACTTTATTTTTAAATATCACAACTTAAAAACATTACATAGGTAACATGGTACATATTCCTTAAAATATATACATACAACTTGATAATTTAAACCATTTGCAGAAAATCTTGCGTAGTGGTATCCCACACCGCCCTTCACTTGCTGTATCGTCTCCATGGCCCACCAAGTAAAGCTGCAGGCATCTACCTACAGTATGGAATATACTGATGAGCTTTCGCCCAGCAAGTACAAACATAATCTCACAAAACACAAGAAATATTGCACAACTCATGCATGAACCACTTATGTCCAATTATGAATCTTTTATGCACTTGACTTATTATCTTGCTTAACATGTGGGCCCTTAGTGTACGTACCAAAAGCGCGCAAGCCTCAGAACGTCAGGGTTTGCAAGGCCCTTAACAATTCTGGAAAACATGAACATAACCCTTCACGCATCAACGGAAGGTTGATTATCACTTTACCCTCACGCATCAACGAGAGGTTGATAATCATAAACTTGAACTTGTAACATACATGATCCTCCTGCATCAACAGGAGGTTGGTACGACACCTTACTTGACTTGGTTTAGTCTTAGTCTTGTTATTATTTTTTTTTCAAGACTAAGAATCTTTACGTGTGATCTTAATAATCATGATGCACATGAGACTAGGCATGGCATAACTTGATATAACATAGCATAACGTGACATGACATCGCATAACTTAACATCATAACATAGCATGACATAGTATAACATGGCATTGCATAACATAATATGGCATTGTATAGCATAACATGGCATTGCATAACATAACATGGCATTGCATAGCATAACATGGCATTGCATAGCATAACATGTAATCAAGTCATATATTTGAAAATAGCTTTACTATTTCCCATACTGTAGGTGAGGTTTGTACTTACCTGGTTTCCTATGCTCTTGAAACTTGATCTAATATTCCGTCAAGGTATATCGACAGGTTCTATTCCTGTTTCAATTAGGGTGTAAGATAAGGATTAGCCTATCTTACCGTAAATCTTTTCATGCAATGTTGGTATCCTTAACCAACCTTTAATAGTAACCCTAGTCATATGTCCCTCTTATATTAATTTTATTACCTCATGATAACTTGTTTGGTTACTTAGAGTAACCTAAGGGCATCCGGCCCAATACAAACATGAATAGTGTTAGGTTATCATCCTAACCTATGCCTTATCATTTTTATTCATAATCTTTTGGGTTTTAGGATCAACACAATTTTTTTTTTTTTATACCTTGTTGGGTTACCTTGAGTAACCCTTGAGGTAGTCAAACTTAGCCCAATTATCCTAAGTCAACCTTGAGCTTTAGACCCCGTCCCGTAACTGGGTATCCTTACCGGTTACCGTCCATCATTGTTTTAGAAAATCCTGTGCTGGAATTTCTGTTTCCTGCACAGTTTTGAGAATCAAATTTTACTTTAAAATCTTTTCACAATTTGGTAAAAATTTCTTCATAAAAGTTTTAGCTCTCGGAAAATGCTTCAACTTTCATGTTTTGAGGAAAACCCAGTTCGGAATTTAACATGTCCTTATTCTTGGTTGAACTCACCTGGCCGTGCATAAATCCTGGGCACGGTCAGGCTCGGATTTTAATAAAAACCGAGGCTTTTGGAGCCTTATTTTGAAAAACGGTCTACTCTACCCTCTAGGAAAAATCATTATCTACAACTTTGTAGTTTTGAGTTTCTTCAAATTCGGCCTCTAAGGGCCTCAAATTATCATTTCCAGAAAGCTGTCCAGTCTTGACCCGAGACTGGCAGTTTCGGTTCTTAATTTCGTTTTACGTCCTAAAACGCGCACACTACCTCAACCGACCATGGCGGGAGCCTAAGATCACACATGCAATCGTTTCTAACATTCCATTCATCATGCACATAATCATACATTCAATCTTAAACCTATGGGGACATTTAACAAACACATGGTAGGCATATAAAAAAAACCTATGCATATCATGCATCAAAACATAAATTAGAGACTACCAACCCTAATCAAGCATAATCAAGCACTTTAAGCCTTAAAAGGTGAGCTTATGCTCTTACATCCAATGCTGGAAAATACACATAAACTCGAACCAAAAACGTAATTAGAAAGTTAGAGGGCGGAGAGGATTACCTCAAGATTCAAGAAATTGAATCTACCCTCGGTTGCCTATAACCTAACCGGCCATTCTCCTCCTATTCCTAGCACTTTTTCTGCTTTTTCCAGCTTATCCATAACCAGCCATTCAAGCCAAAAAAAATGGGTTTCTAATTTTTTTTTCAACACTTTTTCTTTCTCACAAAAATCCGGCCACTAGAATTTTTTTCCACTTTGGTTTCGGTTTCTAGGGACGTTTGGAGAAAATTGGGCAGAGTTTTGGGATGATTTTGAGCTGCCAAAACCGCCCCCTTTGAGCCCTATTTATAGGTGAAAATTACAAATTTTCACCAATTATTTTTATTTCCAAAATTGCACATTAGGACCTAAAAACAAAATATTTTCTAACTAGTCCCTAACACATGGCCGGCCATTTGGAGTCCTTGGAGCCCAAGTTTTGCTTACCTCATCATGATGACATCATGTGCTTACCTCATGCTTACATCATCATTTTTCTCCAAAATTACACTTTTGCCCCCAAAAGACAAAATATTTACAATTTGACCTTCCAAGTGGCATGTTGGCCGGCCATCACCTTGTTCTCCAAGCAAATGATGACATCATTTTGATGACATCATCTTGCTTACATCACCTATTTTTCAGAAATTGCATTTTGGCCCCGAAAGTTAAAATTCTTGCATTTATGCCCTCTAGGTGGCCGGCCCCTTACTTGGAGATCAATCCAAACTTATCTCACCTTGATGACATCATCTTGATGACATCACTTTGCTTACATCATTAATTTTCCAAAATTTTCACTTTAACCCCTAAAGATAAAATTTTGGCATTTTTGCCCCTGAGGTGGCCGGCCATGTCATCTCTTCTAGAGCCTTCCTTGCTTTCTTTCCAAGCTTATTTAATCCAATTATGATGTCATAAATTAAGGATAGGATGATGTCATCCATATTAAGCCCTGTTTGGCTTTTCCTCAATATTCAGTCTATTTTTCTGCTACACAGATATTTCTAATACTGTGTT
This sequence comes from Ficus hispida, assembly GCA_025413025.1. NCBI lineage: Eukaryota > Viridiplantae > Streptophyta > Magnoliopsida > Rosales > Moraceae > Ficus > Ficus hispida. Next base: position 6,864,705 of record CM046362.1, read on the forward strand.
TGCTTAAACACAATATTTTTATACTGTTCTACAGTCCAAAATTCATCTGTGTAAGAACGGGCTGTATAAAATTTTTTCTTATTTCTTAAAGCCATCTGGCCCTTGATATCCAACTTAGTGTGCTTGATTTTTCTAGGGTGATCTCATAGCTTATTTTCTAGCTATCTTGTCCGAAAAAACAATTTTCGCAGTATATTCCAATACTGCTTTTCCTATTACTGTACAGTCATACATTTGACTGTTCTTAGTCAATCCATTGACTTTTTGGTCAATTTTGACTTTCTTGGTCAAACTTTGACCAACATGAAATTATGAAATTTCATCACGCCATTTTCCTTAAAACGCCTTATACTTGGCTAAGTAGTCTATTGTTGAGTCTCGTTACTAGTTAAATGAGAACTCAAACTTATACTGTTATTCCATTCCAATCTTGATCCAGACTTAGGTTTTCCTTGTTTCTAAGGAAATCTAGAGTCATCAAAATTTCGGATATTACATTCTACCCTCCTTAAAAGATTTTCGTCCTCGAAAATTCGTATAATCCTAAATGGCTTTTCTTCAATCCACCATCAATTCTTCACAAGTTACTTTAGATTGAATAACTTGTTCATGTTCCCATTTTAACATCTTAATGGGATCATGTCTCTTATATAGAACCATAATCTTCTTTCTATATCCTCATAATTCATATCCTCATACTCTTATGTTTTCATGTCCTCATACTTTCCTTTCATACTGCATCACAAGAACTATTTACATGAAAAACTGAGCAAGTATATCATATAACTTGCTATATTTGAAAAGCATATATAACCTTCCATACTTGAAAAGCGTATTGTATCTTATATTTATGATACTTTTCTTTAACTTTATTTGAGGGCTCAGCGAATATATCATATTGAAAATATTTTTCTTTCAATTTGCTGAAACTGAGGACCCTTTGGTACAATGTTAATCTTGTGCTATTAGAACCCTTTTTCTGTTCATGGTGGCCCCTATCTTGGAAATATTTTTCTTCCTCAAGGATTGGCCCTTACATAACATGATGACCATAATATGATGGCCCTTTCATAACATGGGTTGGTTCTAATAAGCATAAGATCAAGCACCATACATAAAAATAATTTCTTGGAATCTTTTTCCAAGTGAATCATGGAAAACAATAATAAATAGTATTATTGAAACATATTACTGTTCGAGTGATACATTGAAAGGTATCCTTGTATCAACTAGCCACTTGTTAGCCAGTAGAAATTTCTCTTGTGCCTTCAGCGTTTCCTTTATAACACAAAGGCATAATCATAACTCTAGGGAATATCTAAAACTTCCCATTATTTCATAATTTCTATTGCTTAAAATGTCGTATATAGTCGACATTAGTCAAACCATTATATGTCGATTTAAAAGTTGTTGCTATCGATCTCAATCTTATTAACTTCATTGTCAGACTCATAGTCATCACCATTATCATAGCCTACTAAATTGTTGTTGGTAGCATCCAACTCGTATTGGCATATTGCTACCCCCAAACTAAGGTATCTTAAAAATTTTTCCCGTATCTAATAATACTCGTAAGGGGCAAAAGTTTCACAATCAGGAAACTTAACTTCCATGGTATTTGTAACGACCCGCCTTGCACAGGCCGTTACCATACATACATACTTTAACTTTCCTCATAATTCTTACTTAGTGAAAACAGTGGAAATTTTTTTTTTTTTTTTTTTATATATGGCGTACCCATTCATGCACATATATATATACGTAAGTATAACAAATACTTAATAAAGTCGTTTGGGTGAAAATGAAACTTATAAAATGATTACATAAAATATCAAAACGCGTAGCGGTATAATTTCCCACATTTCACAGTTCGCCCCGCCATGCTCCTCCATCTTGTATCAGATACTTCCCGTAGGTTGCTTACCTAGAGCATAAACGTAAGACAATGAGCTTTCGCTCAGCAAGTACAACTGCTATCTACCGCGACACAACATAACATAACATACTTCTCTTAGCATAGCATAACATACTTATCTCTTAGCATAACATAACATACATATGTCTTAGCATAACATAACATACATATCTCTTAGCATAACATAACATACATATGTCTTAGCATAACATAACATACATATGCATGAACCGTTTATGCTTCATTATGTTTTCTTATGCTTTCATAACTTATCTTGCTTATCTTACCTATGGGCCCCATATCATAAGTGTCTGTACCGGGCGCGCAACTATGGAGTGGTTGGGGCGGCCAGCCCAATCCAACTCAAACCATAGTTCAACCCGACCTTGGACGGGTCGGTACGACACAGGCAAGCTCGCTTGCCATCATACTTTCATAGTCTCATACCTTGTTCTTATTCTTTTTAATTGGTGAACATGCTTCGTGATGTTTCACACAATTAAATATAATCACTTCTTAATCATATCATAACTTGTATCTTATCATAACATATTTCATAACATATATCATAGCTCATACTTCATAGCATATCATAGCACATAGCATGGCATATTTCATAGCATATCATATAGCATGGCATATTTCATAGCATATCATATAGCATGTAGCATTCATTACACACATAGCATTAAACCTATAGCATACATCCTAGCAATTAATATTTACTAAACATATAACATACTTCATAACATTAAACATACTTGGGTAAGTATTCACAACAAAGCCTATGCTGTAGGCGGAGTTGTACTTACCTTATTTGCTGTCTCTGATACCGAACTTGATCCCGTCAGGACACTTATAGCACTCTACCTTCTGTCGTATCATAAAAGTAAGGGTTAGAAATGTTGGTGATATAACCAACATATATATAACTTTAGTTATATGTCCCTTACTTAATCTCATGTTATCCTACTTGGTTACATTAAGTAACCCTAGGGTTTAAACTTACCCTAATCAGATTAAAACTTAGCTTTGTTTTAAAAATCCATTTTTGCTTTCTTTTAGAAAAAAACTTACATTTTGTATATAAAAACCCTTTTTGTTTACTTTAAATATTTGAAATCATAAAACAGTGTCCATAAAATTATTGACTATTGGAAACTGTCTTTGGAACAGCTTCACAATGTCGATTATCAGTGCAAAAGCAAAATTATTCTTTTTCTGCATTTGTTTTCTAGAAATCCTGTACAGGAATTCTCTATTTCCTGTACAGTTTTCGAAATCCAATTCCATTTAAAAATTCAGACCGAATTTGAAAATGTTTTCTTCACAAAAGTTTTAGCTATCACGAAACCCTACAACTTCTGTGTTTTGAGTAAAACCCAGTTCGGACGTTTACCTAGTCCTATTCCCTGATGAACTAATCCTGGCCGTGCATAGTCCTGGGCACGGTCAGGCTCGGGTTTCAGTGAAAACCGAGGCCATTGGAGCCTCATTTTGAAAAACTGTTCACGAGGCTCACTAGGAAAAACCCTGTTCTACAACTTTCATGTTTTGAGTTTTTCCAAACTCGGCCTTTAAAGGCCTCATAATTTGATTTTCCCGAAAATGGCCAGTTTCTACCCGAGATGGCAGTTTTCGGTTTCGAATTCGTTTTACGTCCTATTACGTACACTCTACCTCAACCGACCGTATCGGGAGCTTAGGACAATCATGCAACGCATTTCTAACATCCAACTTTCAACATGCAAATCAAATTTAGCATCAAACATAATGCACATAAACCCTAACCATTTCACAAACATCTAGCATGCAAAAATAATAACCACCAAACCATAAACCCTATTAGATCAAGCACATACTCTAACTTTCTAATTAGGGCAGCAAATAAAAGTGAGCTTATGCTCATTACAAACCCATGCTTAAATACATTTAAATTTCTCCAAATGAAATTCAAATGAAAGCTTAGGTAATTAGGAATTTTACCTCACCATGGATCCGAATTTTTGGATTGGCTCTTGGCTCCCCTTTTTCCTTCTCCAACAGCCGGTCCTTTGGCCAACTTGTGCACCAAAAGCTCTAGTGCTCTTAAATGATGTTCTAAGTGGAAACCAACACTTAAAACCCTAAATCCCCCTTTGGATTCAACTTTTCTCTCTTGCTTTCCTCTTGCCCCACACAACCGGCCCTTGGCCTAGAATTGGGTTCCAATTTTTTTTTCAAACTTCCTTGCTTGCTCTCTAAGGTAAAACCGACTATCCCTAGGCTTAAAACACACTTGGTTTTTGCAAAATTTCCTTCCTTTCACTCTTGTTGAAGTTCGGATTTGGTGGAGGAAAATTTGGCCAAAGTTTGGTTGCTTTTCTCTAATTTTTCTTTGAATTATGGCACCCCTATTTATAGAGGTTGAAACTTCTTGAAATTGCACACTTTAGTCCTCAAAAAAATCAGAAATTGGACTTAGGGGGGGGGCATGTGGCCGGCCATTGCATGGCTAATGCCAACCAAATACTTTCCAATTTTTTTTTAAATGACATAATGATGTCATAATCCAAAAGGTGAATGAGGTAAGCCATTCTAAGGTTTGTTTGGCTCTTTACCTTATTATGCAGTCCATTATTGTTTTAACACAGGTATTTCTAATACTGGATTCACTTATGCACAGTATTAATTTACCGAACGGCAGTCTAAAATTTATCTGTGTAAAAACGGACTGTATAAAAATTTCCTTATTTCTTAAAACCATTTTTGCCCTTTTATTCTACTTAATGTGCTTGTCTTTCTATGGTGGTTTTAAGTTCTAAACATATCATTTTATCAGTAAAAACGGCCTATACAGTATAATTCTATACTGCAGCTATTTTACTCGTACAGACTTTTCTTTAACTTTTTGGGGTCAATCTTTGGCTTTCTCGTCCACCATTGACTTTCTTGTCGTTAGTTGACTTCCTTGCCGAGATTCGACTCCCGTGGTCAACAGTTGACTTTTTGGTCAACCGTCGACGTTTTTGGGTCAAACTTTGACCAACATACAATTTTGACCATTTTCATTCTTTTTTACCCTAAAGGGCATTTTCTTGACTAAGCAATCATTTTTTAGTCTTTTAAAGTCATAAAAACTCATAAAATGTCATAAAAACCCTTAACCGGGCATTTTCATATATATTCTTAAAGTACAATTGAATTTCTGTACTAAGAATCGTAATCATTGAATAACTAGGTGTTACAATCTACCCTCCTTAAAAATTTTCGTCCTCGAAAATTAGAACAAATCGGGGTAATTCTTTTTCACATAATCTTCTGATTCCCAGGTTACTTCTTTAACCTTGTGGTTTCACCATACTACTTTAACCATGGGAATGGTTCTATTTCTTAAGACCTTTGCTTCCCGATCCAGAATTCGAACTGGTTTCTCTTTATAAGTCAAATCCCTTTGAACCTTCACTGGTTCTTGACTAAGCACATGGGAAGAATCTGGTACATATTTCTTTAGCATCGAAATGTGAAAAAAAAACGTTATGTATTGATGCTAATTCTGATCGTAATGCAAGCTTATAAGTTACCTTTCCCATCCTTTCAAGGACTTCAAATGGTCCCGTATATCTCGGATTAGGCTTCCTTTTCTTGCCAAATCTCATTACTCCTCCAGGATGTCGGTGTTCAGCCTTAACTTTCTAACAAGTTAGGCATTTTGACACCTACTCTGCTACTTCATTATTCATATTTGGTCATCAAAAAATTTCCTCAGAGGTTCTTGTACATCTTGGGAGCTACTAGATGTACTGAATATGACGTCTTGTGTGTCTCTGACAGTAACTGATTCTTTAAAAATTCAAAGTCGGGAACACAGATCCTTTCCTTGAAGCAATTGACACCATTAGCAGAGATCTTGGATTCCTTGCTATTGTCGCCAAAAAGTTGCGTTTTCATCAAAAATGCATCTTTTCTCTGTTGCGACTTGATGGAATCTAGCAAATCGGAATGAAGGATCAGCGAAGACAATCTTCCTGTTATCATTTCCAAGTTAAACTCAGAAATCTCTCTTTGTAGTGGCTTAGGAAACTCTTGATAGCCATCAGTATGCCTATAGATTTCCGACTTAAGGCATCTGCTGCCCTGTTTGCCTTTCTGAGGTGGTAAAGGATCTCACACTCGTAGTCTTTTACAAGTTCTAACTATCTTCGTTGTCTCCAGTTGAGCTCCTTCTGAGTAAAAATATACTTAAGGCTCTGATGATCGGTGTAGATTTCGCATTTGTTTCCATACAAATAGTGTCTCCAAATCTTAAGTGCGAAAACTACCGCTTCCATCTTCACAGGGTCTACGGAAATTCCTTCCTTTAGCACCACCTGACCCTAGAAACGAACTTTTTCTTCAACCAAAACTCTTATTTGTCGATTTGACATACAACTTATTCTGTCTTAATGTTTCCATCACCAACCTAAGGTAATGCTCATGTTCCTCTTGGGACCTTGAATAAAATATCATCAATAAAGACGATATCGAATTGTCTAAGTATTCTTTGAACACTTCTGTTCATAATGTCCATAAAAACAACTGGGGCATTAATTAATTCAGACAGCATAACCAAAAACTTATAATGCCCGTAACTCGTTCAAACAACCATTTTGGAGACATCTGACTCCTTGATCCTGAGCTGATAATAGTCTGATCGTGAATCGACTTTCGAAAATACTACTGCTCTCCTAAGTTAATCGAAAAGATCGTTGATCTTTGGAAGGGAATCTTCGTTCCTGATCATAATCTTGTAACTTCACTTGGAACTTCCTAGCTTGGCGGTTGTCATACAGTAAGACACTTTCGATATTAGTGCGGCTATAGGCAGCAACTCGATCTCGAAACTTCCCGTTCTGGTAGAAGTCCTTCATTGACGAAATTCATCCGGTTGTTAAGCTCCGCAATTGTCCGTAAAAGTTAAACTTTTCCTTGTTGTAAAAGCTAAACGTCTCACAACGCTCTTGGCAGTCAAACTTAGCGTTGTAATAACTCAAGAAATCCATTCCTAAGATCACATCGAAATCCTAAAGCTTGATTGCGATGAGATCTACAAGCAATTCTTTGCCATAGTATTACGGAAGTATTTTGCATTAAAAATATCGGATTACAAAATCTCTTCAAAAGGTAAAGAAATTTTAAAAGACTGTTTTAAACTATATATACTACTTCCTAATTTCTGGGCAAACTTTATAAATACAAACAAGTAAGTAGCACCAGAATTAAACAATGCAATAACATCATATGTGGTGATAGAAATCTATCTTGTCACCACATGTGAAGTTCCAGCTTCGGCATCTCCATTGGTGTAGGCGTAAATCCTAACTTGGGGTTCAGGAACCTCTAGTCTTCCTTGCGTAAATGAAGGTCCTTCGAGCCTGGCTTGGACTGCATGCAACTGGCTGCTTGCATTCCTGTTTGGATACTGAGGGTTCTGGTTCTGGGGGTTCTGGGTGCAGTTCTTTGCGTAATGCCCCTCCTTACCACATAGGTAGCAAGCATTCGTCCCAATTCTGCACACTCCTGGGTGTTTCCTCCCGCATTTGGTACATACCGGGTGGTCAACGCTGTTAACCTCCTTTCCTTGATTATTCCCCTTCTGAGGATAGTTTCTTTGTTGTCCCTGGCCAGTAAAATTTCCTTTTCTTTTGTTCCTCCCGGACTGAATGGAACCTTGGGCAGGGTTGCTGATCTGGCCTTTCGAGGTGTCTTCTGTGCCTTGTCGGGGCTGTACCTGTTTACTCCCCGCCTTTTCGTCTTTTTTGGCTTTGAAAAACTTAGCCCTTGCTTCCTTGTCCAGGTTAATCCAATACTCGGCTCTTATCGCCCGACTCACACAATCGGATACCAGGGTAGGCGGGCTACTGCCAGCACTCACTTGCTTGGAGATGTCTGTCCGGAACATCTTCATCATTCTTTTAACCTTTTCAGTTTCGTTCGGAATAAGCTCCGGACATAGGCGAGCTAATTGCTCAAACTTCTTGACAGCCTCCATTACTGTCATCGACCCCTGTTTCAGATTCGTGAACTCGTCTTGTTGAGCGGCAAGTACTTCTCGGTTGTAATACATGGTGCGAAATTCAGTCACGAAATCCTGCCAATTCATGGTCGTAACGTCTCGACGCATCTGTACTGTCATCCACCAGTGCCTTGCATCCTTCTTGAGAGCGAAGGAGGCACAAAGAACCTTTTCTTGTTCTGTAAGCCGCATAAAATCCAGAATAACCTGGATGTCGATTAGCCAGTTATCGACGGCAATCGGGTCTGTGGGTCCTTCAAATTCAGGCGCCTTCATACGCCTAAATCGCTCGTATAAAAGATCCCCCGAACTAACGGTGGGTTGATTTGTACTCCCGCAGGTGCTCTCGGAACCTCTGGTTGAACCTCTGGCACTGGAGGTACTACTGGGGGTACTCCAGGAATCTCATTAACTTGGGGTTGTTGATTCATTTGAGCTATCTGCTCTCGTAATCTATCAGTTTCTTGTTGTTGTTCAAGCAACTGTCGCTGTAAATTTGCTACAATAGTCGCAAAATCCGGCTCGGGTAGATTAACAGGTACCGTTCTACGCGGACGTACCATCTTCGAGAATCCTATTAAACCATCAGAAAAGATATTATCATACTATTAATATCTTTTCTTTCATACATCAATCATCGTATCATAACATAACATTATCATCGTATACTTATCATACCATTCATAATCATAACATTCGTAATCATAACGTAACGTTATTATGTGCTTATCATAGCACTCATAATCATAACATCATATTTCATATACTTAAACTGTCTTTTTGTATACTTAACAAAAGTACATCGTATTATACATACATAATCAAAACCGTGATGGAAGTGTCTACCACTTTACCATCATACATAAGTACAATCCTATCCTCAAAAGAAATGAGCTAGTACATATCAATCCCATAGTCAAAAGATATATATACGGACAATTTAAGTCTAAATTATGATCTCGATCGTAATTACTGACGAAGCATCGGAATCCACATCCCAATCGTCATCGTCAAACAATATCTCCTCGGGATCGTCGTCGAGATCGTTCACCTCCTCAACCCAGTCTCCTGGCTCGAGCTCGGGTTTCTGATCCATGTCTTTATCTTCATCGTCACTGGAGATGTCAACAATCGGGGAATTTACCGGTGGATTTTCTGGAGCAACTATGTCGTCAGTAGGTCTTCTGTGTCTATCTGATCCTCAGCCTCATGGGCTGGTACCTCTTGTACTAGAACTGCTGGAATTGGGACCTCCGGAAATATCGGGCCTACCTCAAACATCTGCTCTGCTATCCCGGCATCGTCAACGGGTACTGGGTGATCAGCCACATATGCCTCGGCCTGCATGGCGTGTCCAACCATCTCAGCCTTATAATGTCAGCAATCATGTCTCCGACCGTCATAGCAAGTATCGATTCTGCGACATACTGTCGGATCTGAGGTGGAAGTCCGTTCCTAAGAATCACTAATGCCTGCATCCCTGGACTAATTATATCCTGAGGAATGTGTGGTAACATCGCCTCTGGAAGCGTCGACAATAATATCCCATAGACTCCTAAGGATAAGCATGCCAATCTGCCGCGAAACTAAATTATCGCTCTAGGTGCATAGCGCGATAAATCTCGGAATCTCGATACTGCCCATCGGCCCTCTCATCAGGTATGGTCCAAAACGTGCAATCACCAATGTGCGAAAGTGCCCCTAGGTGCGATCTGGCATCTCTCGCTCCCCGAGTGTCATCCACCACAATCTGGCATCTGCTACTAGGCATATACAGGCTAACGAGACCTGAAGGTGAGCCTCTATATGGCAGATGTGGAAGATCGTCTCCATATCGTATAACCAAACCGATAATGACGCGGTCCTATGAGTGCCATCAAACAAGAGGGGTTGCATTCCGTTGAATGCATAAGCTGCGTAGCGATCCTCCTCTACTTGTCTCGTATCCATAATGCTGTATCTACCATATCATAATCGCATAGTAAATATTTATGCATAAAAAAAAATTTAACTTACAATGATGGTGGCGATGGCAGGCTGACTGTGAAATTGGATTGCAGGAAACCGCTCTGATACCAACTCTGTAACGACCCGCCTTGCACAGGCCGTTACCATACATACATACTTTAACTTTCCTCATAATTCTTACTTAGTGAAAACAGCGGAATTTTTTTTTTTTTTTTATATGGCGTACCCATTCATGCACATATATATATACGTAAGTATAACAAATACTTAATAAAGTCGTTTGGGTGAAAATGAAACTTATAAAATGATTACATAAAATATCAAAACGCGTAGCGGTATAATTTCCCACATTTCACAGTTCGCCCCGCCATGCTCCTCCATCTTGTATCAGATACTTCCCGTAGGTTGCTTACCTACAGCATAAACGTAAGACAATGAGCTTTCGCTCAGCAAGTACAACTGCTATCTACCGCGACACAACATAACATAACATACTTCTCTTAGCATAGCATAACATACTTATCTCTTAGCATAACATAACATACATATGTCTTAGCATAACATAACATACATATGCATGAACCGTTTATGCTTCATTATGTTTTCTTATGCTTTCATAACTTATCTTGCTTATCTTACCTATGGCCCCATATCATAAGTGTCTGTACCGGGCGCGCAACTATGGAGTGGTTGGGGCGGCCAGCCCAATCCAACTCAAACCATAGTTCAACCCGACCTTGGACGGGTCGGTACGACACAGGCAAGCTCGCTTGCCATCATACTTTCATAGTCTCATACCTTGTTCTTATTCTTTTTAATTGGTGAACATGCTTCGTGATGTTTCACACAATTAAATATAATCACTTCTTAATCATATCATAACTTGTATCTTATCATAACATATTTCATAACATATATCATAGCTCATACTTCATAGCATATCATAGCACATAGCATGGCATATTTCATAGCATATCATATAGCATGGCATATTTCATAGCATATCAAAGCACATAGCATGGCATATTTCATAGCATATCATATAGCATGTAGCATTCATTACACACATAGCATTAAACCTATAGCATACATCCTAGCAATTAATATTTACTAAACATATAACATACTTCATAACATTAAACATACTTGGGTAAGTATTCACAACAAAGCCTATGCTGTAGGCGGAGTTGTACTTACCTTATTTGCTGTCTCTGATACCGAACTTGATCCCGTCAGGACACTTATAGCACTCTACCTTCTGTCGTATCATAAAAGTAAGGGTTAGAAATGTTGGTGATATAACCAACATATATATAACTTTAGTTATATGTCCCTTACTTAATCTCATGTTATCCTACTTGGTTACATTAAGTAACCCTAGGGTTTAAACTTACCCTAATCGGATTAAAACTTAGCTTTGTTTTAAAAATCCATTTTTGCTTTCTTTTAGAAAAAAACTTACATTTTGTATATAAAAACCCTTTTTGTTTACTTTAAATATTTGAAATCATAAAACAGTGTCCATAAAATTATTGACTATTGGAAACTGTCTTTGGAACAGCTTCACAATGTCGATTATCAGTGCAAAAGCAAAATTATTCTTTTTCTGCATTTGTTTTCTAGAAATCCTGTACAGGAATTCTCTATTTCCTGTACAGTTTTCGAAATCCAATTCCATTTAAAAATTCAGACCGAATTTGAAAATGTTTTCTTCACGAAAGTTTTAGCTATCACGAAACCCTACAACTTCCGTGTTTTGAGTAAAACCCAGTTCGGACGTTTACCTAGTCCTATTCCCTGATGAACTAATCTGGCCGTGCATAGTCCTGGGCACGGTCAGGCTCGGGTTTCAGTGAAAACCGAGGCCATTGGAGCCTCATTTTGAAAAACTGTTCGATGCTCACTAGGAAAAACCCTGTTCTACAACTTTCATGTTTTGAGTTTTTCCAAACTCGGCCTTTAAAGGCCTCATAATTTGATTTTCCCGAAACTGGCCAGTTTCTACCCGAGATGGCAGTTTTCGGTTTCGAATTCGTTTTACGTCCTATTACGTACACCCTACCTCAACCGACCGTATCGGGAGCTTAGGACAATCATGCAACGCATTTCTAACGTCCAACTTTCAACATGCAAATCAAATTTAGCATCAAACATAATGCACATAAACCCTAACCATTTCACAAACATCTAGCATGCAAAAATCATAACCACCAAACGATAAACCCTATTAGATCAAGCACATACTCTAACTTTCTAATTAGGGCAGCAAATAAAAGTGAGCTTATGCTCATTACAAACCCATGCTTAAATACATTTAAATTTCTCCAAATGAAATTCAAATGAAAGCTTAGGTAATTAGGAATTTTACCTCACCTTGGATCCGAATTTTTGGATTGGCTCTTGGCTCCCCTTTTTCCTTCTCCAACAGCCGGTCCTTTGGCCAACTTGTGCACCAAATGCTCTAGTGCTCTTAAATGATGTTCTAAGTGGAAACCAACACTCAAAACCCTAAATCCCCCTTTGGATTCAACTTTTCTCTCTTGCTTTCCTCTTGCCCCACACAACCGGCCCTTGGCCTAGAATTGGGTTCCAATTTTTTTTCAAACTTCCTTGCTTGCTCTCTAAGGTAAAACCGACTATCCCTAGGCTTAAAACACACTTGGTTTTTGCAAAATTTCCTTCCTTTCACTCTTGTTGAAGTTCGGATTTGGTGGAGGAAAATTTGGCCAAAGTTTGGTTGCTTTTCTCTAATTTTTCTTTGAATTATGGCACCCCTATTTATAGAGGTTGAAACTTCTTGAAATTGCACACTTTAGTCCTCAAAAAAATCAGAAATTGGACTTAGGGGGGGGGCATGTGGCCGGCCATTGCATGGCTAATGCCAACCAAATACTTTCCAATTTTTTTTTAAATGACATAATGATGTCATAATCCAAAAGGTGAATGAGGTAAGCCATTCTAAGGTTTGTTTGGCTCTTTACCTTGTTATGCAGTCCATTATTGTTTTAACACAGGTATTTCTAATACTGGATTCACTTATGCACAGTATTAATTTACCGAACGGCAGTCTAAAATTTATCTGTGTAAAAACGGACTGTATAAAAATTTCCTTATTTCTTAAAACCCTTTTTGCCCTTTTATTCTACTTAATGTGCTTGTCTTTCTATGGTGGTTTTAAGTTCTAAACATATCATTTTATCAGTAAAAACGGCCTATACAGTATAATTCTATACTGCGGCTATTTTACTCGTACAGACTTTTCTTTAACTTTTTGGGGTCAATCTTTGGCTTTCTCGTCCACCATTGACTTTCTTGTCGTTAGTTGACTTCCTTGCCGAGATTTGACTCCCGTGGTCAACAGTTGACTTTTTGGTCAACCGTCGACGTTTTTGGGTCAAACTTTGACCAACATACAATTTTGACCATTTTCATTCTTTTTTACCCTAAAGGGCATTTTCTTGACTAAGCAATCATTTTTTAGTCTTTTAAAGTCATAAAAACTCATAAAATGTCATAAAAACCCTTAACCGGGCATTTTCATATATATTCTTAAAGTACAATTGAATTTCTGTACTAAGAATCGTAATCATTGAATAACTAGGTATTACAACAAACATATTTGTGGATATAATTCTGTCCTGGACACAAGCACAAAGAAGACCTTAAAACATGTCTGTGCGGAGAATTAGAGGAAATTGATATTTTCTTTTTAAAAATATTGTGGTTGTTATTTCTCTCTTCTGTTACTAGATTATGATATATTTTAAAACTGCTATTTTTTGGAAAACTCATTTCAAAATATATTAATTATTAATTTTCTCAACTTTAGATCCACATACATAAACTAAACTAAAGATATTTGATAGTTTTTATCAGTCTATATTAATTATAAAATTTACAATATTAATTACTACAATACGTATATAACACATGCAACGCATATATACAAACTAGTATTTTTTTAAAGAGTAATTGGCCAGATAGTCCCTGAATTCTTTAAAAGGTGACAGTTTGGTCCATTTTTTCTTTTTTTTGGCCGAAATGACCATGAACTCTTAAAATATTGGCCATTATAGTCATTTTCATCCAATTCCGTTAATTTCTAATAAAATGAGAGGGCATTTATTAATTTACTAATAATTAATTTTAAAAATTTTAAAAAATTTATCTCTCTCTACTCTCTATTCTCAAAACCAAAGCCTAAATCTAGGGGGACCAAGATCAAAACTAGGGGTGGGGCAAGCTCGGCCAGGGGAGGGGGGAGGAGGGGGGTGCGTTTGAACTTGTCAGCGAGCCCAAATCTAGGTTGGGGGGAGGGGGGGACGCTGGGCTCCACAAGAATGGGGGAGGAGGGTGTGATGCCCTAGAAATTCATAAACTCGATTCACGAACTATTATTATGGATTTCCTTCGTCAATACACTTCTAATGAATTATTTTGATGAATATCAAATTTCAAGATCATGAATGATTGTATATGTATCATTAATATGATGATATCGATGATTTAAAAATATTGAGTTTCTCTATTTAAATGAGAAAAAATATATATAATGTTACTCCCATTTGCTTTTTTAATTGAGATTTTATGAAAATATTGTGTGTAAAAATTCATTATATATAATAAATGAATAATCATAATTTTGTCAATTAAAGAAGTGAATTTTATACCATGCTAAGAATTATCTATTAAATTAAATCTAATAATCGTACTATCATCTCAAAAAAAAAAAAAAATACGGACTTAGTTGTTGTGCTCGTGCACCCCCCACCCAATGGGTAATTACCCACTAGACAAGGCAGTGGGCCTGGGCAAAAAAAAAAAAAAGTTAACGGAAGGGATGCCGTGCACCCGTCCCCTTGCTCAGTGGGCAGCGGCCCACTGAGCAATGCATACTAGTAAAAATTGTGGATTACACGACGGTTTTTTACCGTCGTGTAAAGTTTACACGACGGTTCACCGACCGTCGTGTAATCCAGTGTCGTGGTAGATAACACGACGGTCCCATTACCGTCGTCGTATCTCAATAATGTTACACCACGGTTTGCGTCATCAAATAACATTACACGACGGTTCTCGGCCGAACCGTCGTGTAATGTGCGTGTAATGTCTACATTAAACGACGGTTCGGCCACGAACCGTCGTGTAATATTCACATTAGACGACGGTTCGGCGCTGAACGTCGTGTAATGTCTACATTACACGACGGTTCGGCCGAGAACCGTCGTGTAATGGTCACCCTCTGTTATGTGGCACAAGATAAATCCGGCCTTTTGGTCCGTCACGCAAAAAGCTGATAAGATTGTCAGCTCGGTCTCTCATGCCAGCATCTTTAGTGTCTGTTCTCACCGGTGAGATTAAGGTTGGAGAGACAAACGCAAACTTCTCAGCTTGCCCGTTAATCCTACATAGTTCCTCCAAATATCTGCATATAAGCGTATCAAAATTGTTACTGTACCTGAGATATAGAAGAATTTCCAGATTACACAAATTTTAGAGATAGAATGTCGTACCTCATGTAGACTAATATACAATTTGCACTGATTTCTTGTAAATTAATGAATTCATAAATATCTTCAAAGCTCAGAAAGACAGGCATTTCAAAATCATGATCGTGGATGGTATTGGGACCTCAATCTGATTACCTTGACGCATGGAACTATGTGCATAATAAGCCAAAGCCTTATCGCCATGTTCATGTTATTAAAGTCGAACAAAGGTTGTTGTTGTTGCACACCTTGTTGTACCTCTGTCCGAGAGTCGATGGTCTTATTTCGAAGCTTTTTTTGGCGTTTTTTTTTCCAGCTGTTGGGTCAGGAACGTGACTAGGTCCTCGACTCGCCTTGTTCATACTCGTGTCGAGCTCGACTAGTGTTTTAGGCCAAGCAACAAACCATTAATAGCATCCTCCACAGTTGTTGCCTCGTACGTCGGTATAGGTAATTGTGTTTTTTTAATTTTGGCACACTGATTGACACGCGCACGTTCCCTTCCCCCAGTGGTATCCCATGCACCGTATCGGTTGGAAGGCTCTCCAGCCATGCTCTTCCAAACGCGACAAGCAACTGTCCACCCTGCACTTCATCGAAAATATAGAGCTTACACTCCTAACTTTCGACTACCATGGTTGGCGGATCAGAAACTCCATGTTGTTTTTCTTGAGCAGAGCAACTAGCCTTAAAGCTATTGTGTTGGTCCACGGTTGGTACATTGTTGGGATCAACCGACGGCACCACATCTTTGCTCGCACATAGACCACGCACCAACGCCTTCAATTCTTCTATTTCACGATTCATTGATTGTACTTCATTGTTTCTACTCGAACTTCGATCTAGGTTAAAGTACTGAGACGGCTTTATGAACTTTGATTGGCCACGGACACGCCCTTTGTGTTCGGGTCTAGATAATGCCTGCGACAATACATCACTAGTGCCAACTGATTCGAAAGTCCCTTGGCTCTCCTGTGTGTTGTAATCCATCTACAAGATAATTAACATAACTCATTTATGATTAAGGGTTGTAAGTACATATACTAGTGATGAAAAATTTATTGGTAGTTAGTAAACTTACTATCAACTCGCTAACTTTTTTACATGCTGGATCTTTAAACTCTCCATCAAGGCCTATCTGTTGCTCAAGCCACAAACTATCTCTTTTTTCCCATTTCCCAGTCTTCTTAAACTGTAATGTGCACATTGTTAGTATAAATGAGGACATAATATTCTATAAATATCATATGATTTAGTAATGTACGTTTTATTGACATACCTTTTCCTGGTCAAGCTTCCTATATCCGTCTCGGCCTCCTCTTGATGAGTATTCGTTGTTTGTCCTTATTTCGCTTCCACGATCAGAAAGTTGTTGGAATTGTGAGGATGTTCTATACTGAACGAATTTCACCCAATCCTCTTCTTCTATATTAGGGTAGTTGTCTATAACTTTTTGCGGCCGTGTCCAAACACTTTCTTCTGTTAAAGATCCCTCGACAAACGTCTTGTACAGATCATGCCGGAAATTCCGTGCAGCTTCCCCACATGATTTTATACACGAATGCCGAAAGCTTTCATCAACGGTGAAAGAAGTAACGGTTTCTTTCCAAATAATTTCTTTCAATTTGTCTAAATCACGAGATCTCCAATCCTGTATCCATATTGGAATGTGCTCTCGAGCGAGCACACCAATCCAACTCATCAATTCGTCACCGTGCTTTCCTTCCGGTTGTCCTTTCTCATCAAACGTGATGGGAATTCGTTCACCCCTTTTCCTTGCCATATGGACGCGTTTCATTATAGTTGCCGTTCGCTTGCCATCAACATTGGGATCCGACGGGTTTATCCTTCGTGCTCGTCCCTTTTTTGAATGTTCCATTGTATTCGTTTACCTATAGTTATTGGCACAAAAAAAAAACAATTATGTCATACCAATATAATCGAATCAATTTAACTATAGTTAATAATCACACAATACATTAACTTTTCACCCAAACGCAAAGTCAATAAACTGATTTTGTTTTTATTCGTACATAAAAAAACACGTGCACAAACGGTTTTTTTTTAAAATACCCACGGGCGATAGGAACCCCCACGGGCGCCCAGGCACACCATGAGGGCGCCCCCCACGGGCGCCCAGCGCCCCCCACCGAGTGCGCGCCAAGCACCCCCACGGGCGCCAGGCGCCCCCTACGGGCGTCTAGGGGCGCCAGTTGCCCCCCAAGGGGCCAGGCGCCCCCCACGGGCGCCAGTCGTCCCCCACGGGCGCCAGGCGCCCCCCACCGGCGCGCGGCTCCCATCGCGGTCTCAATGGTCATAGGCCGTTTTGATCCATTATTTTTGTATTTTCATGCTAGAAGACTTCATGTAATCTTACTATAGTTATGCTGTGAATATTGATCAAAATCTATTATATTTTTCGACAAGAAAAACTCATTGTGGCATTCCGTCGACCATGTTGTGTGCGAAAAAAAAAGCATGTTCATAAATGTGTGTAAGTGTCACAATTAACTATCCACAATCATTTGTCTCCTCTACAAAGAGAAGTATTAAAAACAAACACACTAATTTGCAACAATAGATCTTTAAATGAACAAATAAGCAAATGTGGTTTAATTTATATATGAAGTGAACCTTACTTTTGTTTGAAAAATAACAGTCACGGCCAAAGCAAGAAAGAGGCGGCGGCGGCGGCAACGACGGCAACGGCGGATTGACCGGAATTTAAAAGAGACGGTTCAGCGGGATTGTGAAGTATGTGTGGGTACTTGAAAAAAAGTAGAAATTGTTAAGAGAGACACGGAGATGCGAGCGAATATATGAAGAGAAATGAAGAGTAAAGTTGTATTTAAGTATTTAGTTTTCGCGCGGAATTCAAAAAATGAAAAGCGAAAATTTTCAAAATTTTTGAATATTACACGACGGGTCAGAAAAACCTGTCGTGTAGTCCCCCAATAATTGGGGGATTCCACAACGGTCCCGAGGGACCGTCGTGGACTCCCCCATTAGGGGGATTCCACGACGGTCCCCCGTGGGACCGTCGTGGAAGCCACCCGGTTTGGGTGGCTTCCACGACGGTCCCGGGGGACCGTCGTGACTCCCCCAACTATTGGGGGATTCCACGACGGTCCCCCGTGGGACCGTAGTGGAAGCGCGTGCCCGCGCTACCCCATCCAAACCCATTCCCTCAAGCCGAACTAAGCGCGAGCCCGCGCAGCCTAAACGTGCGCCCGCGCTACCCCATCCAAACCCATTCCCTCAAGCCGAACCAAGCGCGCGCCCGCGTGCCTAAGCACGCCCCCGCCGCCCCCTTGCCAAGGAAGGGCGGCGCTCCTTCAGCCCGAAGCAGGCGCGCGCCCGCGTGACTCTAGGCGCGCGCCCGCGTGCTTCCCCAGCAAGGAGGGCCGGCGCTTCCCCACCAAAGAGCCCTTTAAAACCCTCATTCTCTCTGGTTCTTCACCACACTTTCATTCTCTCTGGTTCTCCACTTTGCCAGTATTTTCAAAATCGCCATACCTGGTGGCTTCCACGACGGTCCCGTGGACGTCGGGAAGCACCGGGTGGATTCCACGACGGTCCCACGGGGGAAGAGTCGTATAATCCCCTGCTTAGTCGACGGCTCTTCAGTTTACCGTCGGCTAATTCATTTTTTTTCATCACAATTCGATGGCCTAAAAACCCTGTTTTATTTACAAAATTTTTTCATATATACTGTAGTGGCTGGGATCAAAATATAAAGCAATAAACATACCAAAATTATTATATTATATATCTTGAATTATAATATAAATAAAGTAATGTGTTGTACCAAATAAATGGCATAATATTCAAGTTTTTTTCTTTTTTCTCTTTGCTTGCTCAACACGGGTCCATTCAATATCAGGTCGAACCAAGTGGGAAACATCATCATCGAATTCGTCAGTCTCCTCTACCAGTGGCAATCCCTGTGTGAAAGGAGGAATGTCGGAGCAATCTTCCTCATCTTCTTGACCATAGATCAATTTTGGCTGCGTCGGCACTACTAAGGACAACTCTAAATCGCTGGGATCCGTTGTGTAAAATACTTGGATTGCTTGTGATGCCATAATGAATGGATCATTTTTGTATCCTAATCGTCTAAAGTCCACCACTGTGATGCCATCACTGTCAATCCTTACATAATTATTGTCGGCCCATTTGCACTTAAAGAGTGTTACATGTAACCCACAGTAATCGAGTTCCCAAATATCTTCAATGAAACCGAAGTAGTTCATAGTTCCATAAATTGGATTCTTGTCCTTTGCAGATGAAATATGCATAGACTTCGCTCGGATACTAACACCACTATTTTGAACAAGATGCTTCTCATCTCTTTCGCGAGTGTAGAATGTATAACCATTGACGAAGTATGATGTATAACGTGTAACAACAGTCGACGGTCCTCTAGCGAGGTTCATTAACTCTTGCGAGAAGCCGTCATTCTGTAAGACATGTCTTCGTAGCCACTGACGAAACGTCCAATTGTGTTCATCTTGTAGCAACTTTTCATTTCTTCCTCTTCTTGGATTTCTATCTCTTAATTCCTGTAGGTGAACCTCAATAAAAGGCTCAACTTCAACCCTATTTTGTAAGGTATAGAGACAAGCTTTTTCCCATTCACCTCGATTTACTGAAGATGGAATACCGACGAATAGTCCTTTCCAGTCAATGTCTGTAGTCTTTGGCAACCCAATCGCTTCCGCGGTGGACAAATACTCGGAGCAAAATTCGACCGATTCTTCTGCAATGTAGCTTTCTACTATACATCCTTCTGGCCTATTTCGGTTCTTGACATAACCCTTCAAAACCTTCATGTACCTTTCAAAAGGATACATCCATCTCAAGTAAACCGGTCCACATAACTTCACTTCCCGGACTAAGTGCACCGTTAGATGAATCATTATGTCAAAAAATGAGGGTTGAAAGTACTTCTCAAGCAAGCACAGCGTCTTAACCAACTCTAATTGTAGCAAATCTAGTGTCAATGGATCAATTACCTTGGAGCATATCGAGTTGAAAAAGAGCATAATTTGGTAATTGCGAATCTCACATCCTTCGTTAAAACTCCTCGCAATGCCAGCGGTAATAACTGTTGCATCAAGATATGACTGTAATAATCGAAAAATTTATACGGACTCATGATTTCCTTGTACATGAGAAATCTATGCTCGTATTATGTGTTTTTGTAATGTTTCATGAAAATTATGAATATCAATACGAAATTCATAATTTTATCAGTAAATGTTTGAGTTCTCATTTAATTAGCTATGAGACTCAATAAGCAGTTTGCTTAGCCAAGCCTGTGACCCTTGAGCAAAAAGGGACGAAAAATCCTATGATTTCATGTTGGTCAAAGTTTGACCGAAAAAGTCAAAGTTGACCGAAAAAGTCAAAGGTTGACCAGAGATGTCAAATAGATGAAGGTACCGAGAGATGATAAGCAGTATAGGAAATATATTGCGAAAACGTCTTTACAAATAAGATAGCATGAGTAAGATTTAAAACCGCCATAGAAAAATCAAGCACACCAAGTAGGAAATTAAGGGCAAGAAAGGTTTCAAGAAATAAGAAAAATTTTATACAGTTCATTTTTACACAGATAAATTTTGGACTACAATACAGTATAAAATATTGTTATTAGTTAATAACAGTATTAGAAATATCTGTGTAGCATAAAAATGGACTGCATTTTAAAGGAAAGGCCAAACAAGGCCTTATGATGACATCACCTTGATGACATCACCCTATCTTGGATTTATGACATCATTCTTCCTTAAAGAAAAATTGGAAAATCCTTGGATGACACCTAGCTAGATATGGCCGGCCATTTTGGAGGGTATTTGTGCAAAATTTGTGCAAATATTCTTGTTCCAATGGCATCTAAGCAAATTTTGGATTAAAAATATATCCAAAATTAAAATAAATTTCAGCTATAAATAGGGGTGAAGGGGGGGTCGGTTTTGGCTTCAAAAAAATCAGAAAAACCAGCAAAACCATGCCAAAAAAATTTCTCCACCCATTTCCTCTAAAAATCCGAACTTTAGGAAGAAAAAAAAAAAAAAGAGTAGTGCAAGAGATTTGGTGCAAGGGTGAGTCGGATTTTGAGCTAGAAACAGCAAGCAAGGTTCAACAAAATTTTTTGGAACCCATTTAGAGGAGAGGGCCGGTTGTGGTGGTGCTAGGAAAAAGGGGAAAAAGTTGAGCAAACCACTTGAATTGAGGAAGGTAAGCCTCTTTGATTTTAGGCTTTTCAATTCAAGTTTCAATTTGAAGATTTGAGTGTATTTCAATGTTGGAATTGTAGAGCATAAGCTCAATTTAATTTTCTGCCATAGTTTAGAAATTTTAGGGTTGTGCTTGATCATAGTGCTTAGGTGGTTTTAAATTTCAAGATATGCATGTTTATGTGATTAATTGCATGGAAAGTAGGGTTTGCATGGTTGTATGTCCCAAATTTGCCTAAGGATTTGAATGAGATTGTATGGATGAATGATGATGGAATGAACGTTAGAAAGCGCTGCATGACTTGTATAGGCTCTCGGTTGCGGCCGATTGAGGTAGTGTGCGCGAATTAGGACGTAAACCGAATTTAAGCATAAAAACTGCCAGTTCGGGTAACACTGGCCAGTTTTCTGGAAAATTAATTTTGAGACCTTTAGAGGCCGAATCTGGAAAAACTTAAAACATAAAAGTTGTAGAGAAGGATTTTTCCTAGTGGTTAAAGTGGACCGTTTTGCAAAATAAGGCTCCAACAGCCTCGGTTTTCACAAAAATCCGAGCCTGACCGTGCCCAGATTTCATGCACGGCCAGGTGGGTTCAACAAGAAATAAGAGTATGATAAAGTCCGAAATGGGTTTTGAGTAAAACATGAAAGTTGTAAGGTTTTTCAATATCTAAAACTTTTATGAAGAAAACTTTTACGGATTCGACCCAGATTTTCAAATACAACTGGATTTCTAAAACTGTGCAGGAAATAGGAAATTCCTGCTCATGATTTTCTAAAACAGTGCAGGAAAAGGACATTCTTGCACATACACTGATGGTTCGACTGTGGAAAGCTGTTCCAAGGGCAGTTTTCAACATTTAATGATTTTACAAATCCTACTCGAGAATTATAATTTTTCAAAAGTTGAACAAATGATTTTTGAATTAAAAAGGACCTAAAATGTTAAGTTTTTCAAAGAAAAGCCAAAGAAAATTTTGGGACCTAAGAAATGGAGACTGGATTGACCAACGGTAATCTGGAAGGATATCCAGGTTATTGGACTAGGCCAAAGCCCAGGGTTACCCAATGTAGCCCAACAAGATACCAAGTTTAAAAAATGTGCTAAGACAAGTAAGATACCATATAGGGAGGGGACATATAACTATGGTTATGCATGAATGTTGGTTGGATCCCCAACATTTTTAGATCCTTACCTATGTCCTTTATTATAGCAGGAGATAACCTGCTGTTGTGTCCTGACTTGGAGCGAGACACTAGTGGACATAGTAGACGAGGTAAGTACAAACCTCACCTACAGTATGGAAAATAGTAATCTATTTTCAAGTATATGACATGATTACATGCTATGCTATGCTATGTCATGCTATGCTATGCTATGTCATACTATGATATGCCATGTTATGTTATGTCATGTTATGTTATGTCATGTTATGCCATGTTATGATACGATAAGTCATATTAAGCCATGATACATCAAGTTATGCCATGTCTAGTTCATGTACGTCATGACTATTAAGATCACATGTAAAGATTCTTAGTCTTGGAAATGTAACCAGACTAAGACTAAACCAAGACAAGTAAGGTGTCGTACCAACCTCCCGTTGATGCGGGAGGATCATGTATGTTTCAAGTTATGATTATTAACCTTCCGTTGATACGTGAAGGGTCATGTTCATGTTTTCCAGAATGGTTAAGGGCCTTGCAAACCCTGACGTTCTGAGGCTTGCGCACTTTTGGTACGTACACTAGGGGCCCACATGTTAAACAAGATAATAAGTTCAAGTCAATAATTGATTATAAAAGACTCATAATTGATTCATGCATGAGTTGCACGACATTTGTTACATTTTGTGAGATTATGTTTGTACTTGCTGAGCGAAAGCTCATCAGTATATTTCATACTGTAGGTAAGAGGCCTGCAGCTTAATTGGTGGGCCAGGTGGATGATGCGGCGGGTGAAGGGCGGTGTAGGATACCACTACGCAAAATCTTCCACAAAGTTATGTTAAGCTTAAGTTTATATATATTTTAAAGACAGTTACGTTGTATAAAAATTATGAGGATTTAAAGACTTGATCAAGTTATAAGAAATATGTATATATGTTTTTATCTCAGTATGTATGCATGATAAGTTTCCATACAAGCAACCCTATGTTTATATAAGTTTGAAAAAAAAAATTTATTCTCAATTTTCCAAGAAGGTTTAAGTAGTTATATAAGTTCATGTATGTATGGTAACGGCCCTACGTAGGTTGGGGCGTTACAAGTTTGGTATCAGAGCGGTATCCTGCCAGCCTACTTCACCTTGCCTCACATCACTTCCGCCATGGCCCAAGTAAGTTAAGTTATTTTTCTCATGCTTAGAAATTAGTTAGAAGCTCGCGTGCATAGTAAGCATCTCTCGTCAATGGTCACGCCGGGAACTTCTCGCATTATGGAATTAGATTGACGTTATGGAAGTTATATGTGGTATTTGTGGAACTTTGCCACATAAGAACAATATTGGATACGAGGATAACGTTGGGTGGTGCCTTCGCTTGGTGGTGGCAATTAAGTGAC
Organism: Ficus hispida; assembly: GCA_025413025.1. Lineage (NCBI taxonomy): Eukaryota > Viridiplantae > Streptophyta > Magnoliopsida > Rosales > Moraceae > Ficus > Ficus hispida. Next base: position 6,888,915 of record CM046362.1, read on the forward strand.
GTATGAACATGATGGGAAAGTTTTACACTTTCCTAAATGTTATACATATGTATTTATGTTATGAAGCAGATATGGACAAGATTATGATGGATTCAGATATATTCCATGATTATGTTATGATATGGAGTTAAGATTATGGTTCTATATAAAAGACATGATTTTATTGAACAAGGAGCTTATTTCATAAATTTTTGTTTATGTAGAACCATGCCACCAAAGCGTAGAACGGCTCAGACCCAGAACGTTGATCTTGCGGCCCAGTTAAATGAATTAAGACAAATGATGTTAGTCCAACAACAAGAGATAGGTGGGCTTAGAGCTCAACTGGCTCAACAGAATCAGGGACCTCCTGATGCAGGAGTACCACCAGCACCTGTGAATCAGCCTGCTGCACCGGAAATTCCGAATGCTAACCCGGTGATTCCAGAAAACCCGATAGCTCCTGAAGTGCCTGATGTGCCTTTGGCTGTTCCGCCAGCACCTCTGGTTCGAACTCCGGAACAATTATATGACAGGTTTCAGCACATGAAGGCACCAGAATTTGAAGGTTCAACAAATCCAATTGAAGCCGACAATTGGTTGATTGACCTCCAGGTTATCTTGAACTTTCTCAAGCTCGATGATGAAGAGAAAGTTCTCTGTGCATCCTTTATGCTGAGGAAAGATGCTCGCCTCTGGTGGGAAACAGTCCAGATCAGGCGAGATGTTACACGAATGACCTGGGAGGACTTTGTTGAGGAATTTAAGGAGAAATACTTCAACACCGACGTTATGGAAGCCCAACAAGACGAATTTAATAATTTCCGCCAGGGTAATCTGTCAGTAGCTGAGGCGGTAAAGAAGTTTGAGCAACTAACACGTCTTTGTCCTCACCTTATCACTCCGAGAGGGACAAAGTAAGGCTGATGATGAGGATGTTCCGCTCGGATTTGGCTATAGTGATTAGCAGTGGCCCCTACCCACCAATCACCGTTGCTGAATGTGTCAGCCGGGCGATTCGAGCTGAGTATTGGGTAGGTCAAAACAGAGAACAACGGGCTAAGTTTTTTAAGGAAAAGAGAGAAGAGAAGGCCCAAGTTAAGCAGATTCAAGCAAGACCAAGCCAACCTTCGCAGCAGAAAGGGCAAGGAGGGTCTTTCGGACAACCCAGCAACAACAAGCAATACGGCAATAATCAACAGAAAAGAAAGTGGAATGGAGGGGGACAGGGAAATCAACAAAATTTTCCCCATAAGAGGAATGCCCCTGATAGTAGCATGAATCCCACTTGTCAGAAATGTGGGAAGAAGCACCCGGGAGATTGCCGTGTTGGAACTAATCGTTGCTTTCTGTGTGGTAAGGAAGGCCACTATGCTAGGGACTGCAATGCTAATTTTCAGAGTCCGTAGCACCAACAAAGGAGTCAGGGTTATCAGCTCCATGCAGCACAGATGAAGCTTGAAGGACCTGAAATCTCCCAAGGCAGACTTGAAGCTCCAGAACCTCAAGGACGCATTTATGCTTATACTAAGGAGGATGTTCAAGCTGGACCATCCACAGTGGTGACATGTCAGCTTCCTTTCGCCCAACAAGATGCTTATGTGTTAATTGATTCTGGAGCTACGCATTCATTTACATCACCTAGGTTCGCTAAGAAACTAGGTAAAGGAAGCGATAGGATTGGAAGAACTTTCAGAACTGCATTACCCTCCGGGGAAATTTTGTTGTCTGATTATTGGATACGTCATGTTCCAATAATTATATGCGGAAGGGAAATGTATGTCAACTTGATTATCATCGACCTATATGACTACGATGTCATATTGGGTATGGATTTCTTGGGGAAATACAACGCGGTTATAGACTGTCAACGTCGGATTGTCACGTTCAAGCCAATTGGAGGCGAGGAGTTCATTTTCAGAGGATCGACTCCAAAACAGCCGAAAATGCTCATTTCTGCGCTAAAGGCTAAGAAGTTGTTGGCAGAAGGATGTATGGGATTTTTAGCCAACATGGTGGATAAGACGCAAGAGACCAAGAGCGGGCCGGAAGAAGTACCGATAGTCAAGGATTTTATCGAAGTTTTTCCAGAGGACTTGCCAGGATTACCACCGGAGCGATAGATCTCTTTTGAGATCAAATTGCTTCCTGGATCGGCACCAGTATCCAAGGCACCTTATAGGATGGCCCCCGCTGAACTTAAGGAATTGCAGCTTCAGTTGCAAGAGCTCCTGGATCGAGGATTCATCCGTCAGAGTTATTCACCATGGGGAGCCCCAATTTTATTTGTTAAAAAGAAGGATGGCACTTTTAGGATGTGCATTGACTATCGGGAATTGAACAAGATTACCATCAAGAACAAGTATCCATTGCCCAGGATCGATGACTTGTTCGATCAATTGAAAGGAGCTTCAATTTTTTCGAAAATTGACTTACGATCGGGATATCATCAGCTTCGAATAAGGCAAGGAGACATTCCCAAGACGGCCTTTCGTACGCGATATGGACATTACGAGTTCCTCGTTATGCCATTTGGATTGACAAATGCCCCAGCTGCCTTTATGGACCTAATGAATCGAGTATTCAAGGACTACTTGGATAAGTTTGTTATCGTCTTTATAGATGATATCTTGATTTATTCAAGATCTAAGGAGGAGCATGAAGAGCATCTAAGGATTGCCTTACGGATTCTAAAGCAAAACCAGCTTTATGCTAAATTCACCAAGTGTGAATTTTGGTTGGAGAAGGTCCATTTCTTAGGACATGTGGTTTCCAAAGAAGGCATATCGGTAGATCCAGCCAAGATTGAAGCAGTAAGTCAATGGCCAGCTCCGAAAAACGTCACCGAAGTACGTCGTTTCCTTGGCTTAGCAGGCTACTACCGACGTTTCGTGGAGGGATTTGCTAAGATTGCAGCGCCGCTCACCGCACTTACACGGAAAGGAAAGAAGTACGAATGGACTGCTAAGTGTGAAGAACACTTTCAAGAGCTAAAAAGTAAGCTGACTAGTGCTCCAATTCTTACGATTCCAGTAGTAGAAGAAGGGAACTTCGTGATATACAGCGATGCTTCCAAGATAGGATTGGGAGCTGTCCTCATGCAAAATGGAAAAGTGATCGCGTATGCTTCCCGACAGCTTAAGGATCATGAGAAAAACTATCCGACGCATGATTTGGAACTTGCGGCGGTAGTATTTGCACTCAAAATTTGGAGACACTATCTTTACGGCGCTAAGTGTGAAGTCTATATGGATCATCAAAGTTTGAAGTATATCTTCACACAGAAGGAGCTCAACATGAGACAAAGAAGATGGCTCGAATTAGTGAAGGATTATGACGTAGACATCCGTTACCATCTGGGAAAGCGAATAAAGTAGCCGATGCTCTTAGCCGGAAGTCGTTTTTCTCGTTGAGATCAATTCAGTCATTGATCGAGCCCCTTCAAAAGGAGCTAGTAGAAGCTAGAATAGAGCTTATTACGGGAGGTTTAGCTGCCCTAACCTTCCAACCTACCATTTTGGATGGCATGAAGGAGCGTCAAGAAGCAGATGCCTCACTGCTTAGGACGAGGAACGAAGTCCTGGAAGGGAAGGAGTCAGACTTCAACATATCTGACGAGGGCATACTCTATCGGAAAAATAGACTATGCATCCCTAATGAGGACGAGTTGAAGGAACGGATCTTGAAAGAAGCTCATGAGACTCCGTATTCCGTTCATCCTGGAGCCACAAAAATGTACAAAGACTTGAAGGAAAGTTTTTGGTGGCCCAAAATGAAGAATGACGTCGCCACATTTGTTAGTAAATGCCTTACGTGTCAGAAAGTGAAGGCTGAACACCAACGTCCCGGAGGAGAATTGCAGAAAATTTCCATCCCAGAATGGAAATGGGATCAAGTGACGATGGATTTCGTGGTTGGTCTACCCCGAACTCCCAGCGGCAACGATGCTATTTGGGTGATTGTTGATCGATTGACGAAATCAGCACACTTCTTGGCCATCAAGCTTAGCTTCTCAGTGGAGCAGCTAGCGGACCTGTACGTCGCGCAGATCGTTCGCTACCATGGGATCCCCAAATCGATCATCTCAGATCGTGATGGTCGTTTCACTTCTAAATTTTGGAGGAGTGTACATCAAGCAATGGGTACAAAGCTTACTTTTAGTACAGCTTTTCACCCACAGACGGATGGACAATCAGAGAGGACCATTCAGACTCTAGAAGATATGTTACGAGCATGTGTGATGGACTTCAAGGGAACTTGGGATAAGAAGCTTCCTTTGATTGAATTCTCGTACAACAACAGTTTCCATGCTTCGATTGGAATGGCTCCTTATGAAGCTCTCTATGGAAGAAGGTGTAGATCTCCAGTCCATTGGTACGAAACAAGAGAGAAAGAACTTGTGTCTACGGACTTTATACAGAGAACCACTGAGGCCATAAAGCTTATACGTCGACGGATGGAAACTGCATTTAGTCGACAAAAGGGTTATGCCGACAAACGCAGAAGACCTCTAGAATTCCAAGTAGGAGACTTGGTTTTCCTCAAGATTGCTCCGTTCAAAGGAGTCATGAGATTTGGAAAGAAAGGGAAACTAAGTCCGAGATACATAGGACCATTCGAAGTACTCGAAAGAGTTGGTAATGTGGCCTATAAGTTGGCTTTACCCCAAGAATTAGCATATGTGCACAATGTATTTCATGTGTCGATACTAAAGAAATACATCTCAGATCCCTCACACATATTAAGCCATGAACCAATTGAGGTTCACGAGGATTTGACTTATGAGGAGAAACCGGTTCGAATTTTGGCACGAGACGAAAAGGTGCTAAGGCACAAAGTTATACCTTTAGTCAAGGTTCTTTGGCGAAATCATGAAGTGGAGAAGCAACATGGGAACGTGAAGAGGATATGAAGAAAAGCCACCCAGAATTATTCTAATTTTCGAGGACGAAAATTTTGTAAGGAGGGTGGATTGTAATAACCGAAAATTTATACGGACTCATGATTTCCTTGTACATGAGAAATCTATGCTCGTATTATGTGTTTTTGTAATGTTTCATGAAAATTATGAATATCAATACGAAATTCATAATTTTATCAGTAAATGTTTGAGTTCTCATTTAATTAGCTATGAGACTCAATAAGCAGTTTGCTTAGCCAAGCCTGTGACCCTTGAGCAAAAAGGGACGAAAAATCCTATGATTTCATGTTGGTCAAAGTTTGACCGAAAAAGTCAAAGTTGACCGAAAAAGTCAAAGGTTGACCAGAGAGGTCAAATAGGTGAAGGTACCGAGAGATGATAAGCAGTATAGGAAATATATTGCGAAAACCGTCTTTACAAATAAGATAGCATGAGTAAGATTTAAAACCGCCATAGAAAAATCAAGCACACCAAGTAGGAAATTAAGGGCAAGAAAGGTTTCAAGAAATAAGAAAAATTTTATACAGTTCATTTTTACACAGATAAATTTTGGACTACAATACAGTATAAAATACTGTTATTAGTTAATAACAGTATTAGAAATATCTGTGTAGCATAAAAATGGACTGCATTTTAAAGGAAAGGCCAAACAAGGCCTTATGATGACATCACCTTGATGACATCACCCTATCTTGGATTTATGACATCATTCTTCCTTAAAGAAAAATTGGAAAATCCTTGGATGACACCTAGCTAGATATGGCCGGCCATTTTGGAGGGTATTTGTGCAAAATTTGTGCAAATATTCTTGTTCCAAGGGCATCTAAGCAAATTTTGGATTAAAAATAAATCCAAAATTAAAATAAATTTCAGCTATAAATAGGGGTGAAGGGGGGGTCGGTTTTGGCTTCAAAAAAATCAGAAAAATCAGCAAAACCAAGCCAAAAAAATTTCTCCACCCATTTACTCTAAAAATCTGAACTTTAGGAAGAAAAAAAAAAAGAGTAGTGCAAGAGATTTGGTGCAAGGGTGAGTCGGATTTTGAGCTAGAAACAGCAAGCAAGGTTCAACAAAATTTTTTGGAACCCATTTAGAGGAGAGGGCCGGTTGTGGTGGTGCTAGGAAAAAGGGGAAAAAGTTGAGCAAACCACTTGAATTGAGGAAGGTAAGCCGCTTTGATTTTAGGCTTTTCAATTCAAGTTTCAATTTGAAGATTTGAGTGTATTTCAATGTTGGAATTGTAGAGCATAAGCTCAATTTAATTTTCTGCCCTAGTTTAGAAATTTTAGGGTTGTGCTTCATCATAGTGCTTAGGTGGTTTTAAATTTCAAGATATGTATGTTTATGTGATTAATTGCATGGAAAGTAGGGTTTGCATGGTTGTATGTCCCAAATTTGCCTAAGGATTTGAATGAGATTGTATGGATGAATGATGATGGAATAACGTTAGAAAGCGCTGCATGACTGGTATAGGCTCTCGGTTGCGGCCGATTGAGGTAGTGTGCGCGAATTAGGACGTAAACCGAATTTAAGATAAAAACTGCCAGTTCGGGTAACACTGGCCATTTTCTAGAAAATTAATTTTGAGACCTTTAGAAGCCGAATCTGGAAAAACTTAAAACATAAAAGTTGTAGAGAAGGATTTTCCTAGTGGGTAGCATGGACCGTTTTGCAAAATAAGGCTCCAACGGCCTCGGTTTTCACAAAAATCCGAGCCTGACCGTGCCCAGATTTCATGCACGGCCAGGTGGGTTCAACAAGAAATAAGAGTAGGATAAAGTCCGAACTGGGTTTTGAGTAAAACATGAAAGTTGTAAGGTTTTTCAATATCTAAAACTTTTATGAAGAAAACTTTTCGGATTCGACCCAGATTTTCAAATACAACTGGATTTCTAAAACTGTGCAGGAAATAGGAAATTCCTGCTCAGGATTTTCTAAAACAGTGCAGGAAAAGGACATTCTTGCACATACACTGATGGTTCGACTGTGGAAAGCTGTTCCAAGGGCAGTTTTCAACATTTAATGATTTTACAAATCCTACTCGAGAATTATAATTTTTCAAAAGTTGAACAAAGGATTTTTGAATTAAAAAGGACCTAAAATGTTAAGTTTTTCAAAGAAAAGCCAAAGAAAATTTTGGGACCCAAGAAATGGAGACTGGATTGACCAATGGTAATCTGGAAGGATATCCAGGTTATTGGACTGGGCCAAAGCCCAGGGTTACCCAATGTAGCCCAACAAGATACCAAGTTTAAAAAATGTGCTAAGACAAGTAAGATACCATATAGGGAGGGGACATATAACTATGGTTATGCATGAATGTTGGTTGGATCCCTAATATTTTTAGATCCTTACCTATGTCCTTTATTATAGCAGGAGATAACCTGCTGTTGTGTCCGGACTTGGAGCGAGACACTAGCGGACATAGTAGACGAGGTAAGTACAAACCTCACCTACAGTATGGAAAATAGTAATCTATTTTCAAGTATATGACATGATTACATGCTATGCTATGCTATGTCATGCTATGCTATGCTATGTCAGACTATGATATGCCATGTTATGTTATGTCATGTTATGTTATGTCATGTTATGCCATGTTATGATACGATAAGTCATATTAAGCCACGATACATCAAGTTATGCCATGTCTAGTTCATGTACGTCATGACTATTAAGATCACATGTAAAGATTCTTAGTCTTGGAAATGTAACCAGACTAAGACTAAACCAAGACAAGTAAGGTGTCGTACCAACCTCCCGTTGATGCGGGAGGATCATGTATGTTTCAAGTTATGATTATTTGTAATAATCGAAATTTTCACGAACTCACAATTTTCTTGTAAATAAGAAATTTATAGTTCGTATTATGTGTTTATGTGCAATTTTATGAAAATTATGAATATTAATACAAAATTCATGATTTTATCAGTATATGATTGAGTTCTCGGTAAATTAATTACGAGACTTCATGATAGGCCTTTTAAGTAAAAAGGTATGACGAAATTTCATGAATTCATGATAGTCAAATTTTGACAAGAGAGTCAATGATTGACAAGAAAGTCAATGGTTGACCCGAAAAATCGAAAATGAGGCGGTACGGTTAAATATTTTTCAGTATAAAAATTGTACCGTGTAAAAACCATTTTTACGGATAAAATGGTATGTTTAGGATTCAAAAACCACCATAGAAAATCAAGCACATTAATTAGGTTATCTTGGGCCAAGTGGTTTCAAATTATAAGAAAAATTTTTACACAGTCCATTTTCACACAGATAAATTTTGGACTGCAGTTCAGTATAACAGTGCTGAAATTATACTGTGTATTAGTGAACACAGTATTAGAAATATCTGTGTTAAGTTTAAAGTAGACTACATTAAGGAAAAAGCCAAACAAGGCTTTAAGATGACATCACCTAAGCTTGGAATTATGACATCATCCCATTTTTGATTTATGACATCATAAATGGTGGAAACAACTCACACCTAGCCACCTAGCACCATGCATGGCCGGCCACATGGAGGGTCTTTTGGCAAAATTTTGTGCAATTATTTTGCTCCAAGGATTTATGAGCAAAAGGTGAACCAAAAAGATTTGCAATGTGATCCAAAACCTCACCTATAAATAGGCCAAGGGGGGTGGTCGGTTTTTAGTCCAAAAAATCAGAAAAAGCAGCCAAATTCTGCCCATTTTCCCTCTCCAAAAATCTGCAATCTCAAGTGGGTGATTGAGTGAAGAAAAAAATTGAGAAACTTAGGGGTTTTGATGTTGTAGTCTTCGGTTTTCCCTAGCAAGTTCAATCAAAAATTTTGACAGTTTTTGGTGTCCATTTTAGGGGCCAACAGCCGGCTGCCAAGGGGGGGTGAGTGAGTGAGAAAATTTGGATTTAAGAGAGCTTAGTTTAGGTGCAAGCAGCCACCAAGAATCAGCCAATTTTGGTGCCAATTGGTGCAACAAAACCGGCCTTGGGTGGTGTCCTAGGAGGAAAAGTTTTGTGAGCCAAACCCTAACCAATTTTTGGAGATAAATCAAGGTAAACCATTCTAGACCTTAATCTCTTTCAATTAAGCATTCAATTTGAAATTTACATGTATTTCAAGTTGAAATTGTAAGAGCATAAGCTCAATTTATTTTGTGCCCAAAGTTAGGAATCTAGGGTTGTGCTTGATCTAGAATTAGGGGTGGTTTGATTTTTATGTGCATGCTTGCTTTAATTTTCTTAATTTGCATACTAAATACTAGTTTATTATATGTCCCCAATCTGCCCTAGTGTTGGTGAATGATAATTTTGTGCTAGGTTGCTAGAATTTAATTAGTATGCTTGTTAGGTTTTGTGCAACCGAAATCATGCAACTTAGTTGATCCAATATCAATTAGGTTTGCATGGTGATGTTAGAAATTGTGATTAAAGAAAATTTACGCTAGAAAATCGCTGCATGTGTGTATTAGGGCTCCCGCGGTGGCTGGTTGAGCTAGATTCCACGTCTAGGACGTAAAACGAATTCTAAACCGAAAAACTACCAGGCTCGGGTGGATCCTGACCAGTTTTACGGCAAGCCGATTTTGAGGCCTTTAGAGGCCGAATTAGGCAAAACTTAAAACACAAAAGTTGCTCGGAACAGTTTTTCCTAGAGGGCAACGCGGATGGATTTGCAAAATGAGGCTCCAATGGCCTCCGTTTTTACAAAAATCCGAGACTAAACTGCCCAGACCTAGTTTACACGACCAGTACGAATCCAAGCAGAACTGGGTTTTTCTTAAAACATGAAAGTTTTAGAATTTCTCAAGAGCGAGAACTTTCGTGAAGACAATTTTTTCAAATTCCATTTGGATTTTTAAATACAACCTGAACTATAAAAACTGTGCAGAGAACAAAAAATTCCTGTACAGGATTTTCTACAAACATACAGAAAAACTGTATTTTTACATCAACATTTCCTGTTTTGACTATGAAAGCTATTTCAAAAGCAGTTTTCAGCCTTAAATGAGTTTTATAAAGTTTTACTTTGAAAACCTCGAATTTTGAAGTAAAACAAAAGATTTTCTAGCCAATTTTCCAAATTGGATTTAAAAGCTAAAGTGTAAAAACAAAAGATGACGAGTGGTAACCGGGAAGGATAACCGAGTTACTAAGGCTTAGGCTCGATAATAAGAATAGTAATTTAATACTAATCATATGGGTTTAATACCCAAGGTTACCTCAAGTAACCTAATGGGTCAAGATAATTAACCACAATCTCTAGGGTTACAATTAGTAACCTAGTAGTTGATCAAAGCTTGTAAAAGGACATATAACCATAATGTTGGAAAGGTTACCAACATTTTATAGGATTCTTATCCTATGTTCTTTCTAATAGCAGGAAGTAACCTGCAGTCGAGGTCAGAGTGGAAATCAACGAAGCCTGGATTACAATAAGTCAGGCAAGTATCGAACCTCACCTACAGTATGAAAATAGTAAATACTATTTTCATATATGCTATGTTAAAATGTACATGCTATGTTGTATGATGTTAAATGATGTTATGTGATGATATGCTATAACATGTTACATATTATGCCATGTTTTCTAAAATGTCATGTTTCAAGAATGCCATGATATGGCAAATGTTAAAGTTTGAATATGACATAGTGACATCATGAAGCATGTTCACTAATGTTAAATCATATGGCAAGATAATCAAGGAAGGTGTCGTACCAACCTCCCGTGATCGAGGAGGATACATGTTTAAAACCAGTTGTGACATTTACCTCTCGTTGATGCGTGAGGGTCACGTTTTAATTCCCAGAACTGTTAGGGCTTTGCAAACCCTAGCTTTGTCTGGAGGCTGCGCGCTTTCGGTACGTACACTATGGGCCCATATGTTGAGACAAGATAAGTTAAAGATTGAGTCTAAAATGAAGCATAAGACTTTCAATCAATCATAAATGGCTCATGCATAAGTTACATGATGATTGACATGTTTTAAAGATGATTAAATTATTTTTGTGAGATTATGTTTGTACTTGCTGGGCGAAAGCTCACTCTTATATTTCATACTGTAGGTAAAAAGCCTGCAGCTTAAATGGTGGGCTATGCGGACGATGCGGCGGGTGAAGGGCGGTGTGGGATACCACTACGCAAAATTTTCCGCAACCGCTTTTGAATCTCAAAAGTAAATTATGTTATGCAACATGTATGAAGTTTAAAGACTTAAGAAGATATCTTCAGTATAGTATGTATACATGATAAGTTTTTCTCTACAAGATAACTTATGTAAATATGTTTTAAAGAAAAAAAAATTAATTCTCAAATTTTCAAGTAAGATAAGTACAAGTAAGTATGGTGTCGACCCGGCTTGGGAAGTCGGGGCGTCACATTATTAACCTTCCGTTGATACATGAAGGTTCATGTTCATGTTTTCCAGAATGGTTAAGGGCCTTGCAAACCCTGACGTTCTGAGGCTTGCGCACTTTTGGTACGTACACTAGGGGCCCACATGTTAAACAAGATAATAAGTTCAAGTCAATAATTGGTTATAAAAGACTCATAATTGATTCATGCATGAGTTGCACGACATTTGTTACATTTTGTGAGATTATGTTTGTACTTGCTGAGCGAAAGCTCATCAGTATATTTCATACTGTAGGTAAGAGGCCTGCAGCTTAATTGGTGGGCCAGGTGGATGATGCGACGGGTGAAGGGCGGTGTGGGATACCACTACGCAAAATCTTCCGCAAAGTTATGTTAAGCTTAAGTTTATATATATTTTAAAGACAGTTACGTTGTATAAAAATTATGAGGATTTAAAGACTTGATCAAGTTATAAGAAATATGTATATATGTTTTTATCTTAGTATGTATGCATGATAAGTTTCCATACAAGCAACCCTATGTTTATATAAGTTTGAAAAAAAAATTTTATTCTCAATTTTCCAAGAAGGTTTAAGTAGTTATATAAGTTCATGTATGTATGGTAACGGCCCTACGTAGGTTGGGGCGTTACAATGACAATCATGTGTTTTCATTCCAATCAGCCTCAGATCCTTCATAGACACCAACCTTTTGATGTTGGAAGAATACCCGTTGGGCACTTTAACAGAAGCGAGCCACTCACAAAGCTTTTTTTTTTCCTGTCTTGATAACGTGTACTTCGCCGGACGTAAGTAAGTTGCATTCCCTTTCTTCGTAGGGATCAAGTTAAGTCTAATCTTCAATTCCTTAAGATCTAACCGTGCTTTTCACCGTCTTTGCTCTTATTAGGAATGTCTAGCAACGTGCCCACAATTAATTCACAAACATTTTTCTCAATATGCATGACATCCAAGCAATGACGAGCAAAAAGTGTCCTCCAATATGGAAGTTCGTAGAAGATTGACCGCTTTTTCCAAGGTCCATCAACCACGAGATCATTGTTACGCCGCTTTCTTTCCCGAGAACCACTTTCATTCCTTAACCATCTCATAAACGTCTTCACCCGTCAAAACCCGGGAGGGGCTCTTTCTTCCATATTACCATCGAAAGCCTTTTTCTGCTTGCGGTATCGATGATTTTGTGGTAAGAATCTCCTATGACCAAGGTAAACGGTTTTCTTACCGTTCTTCAATCGGATGGAAGATGTTTCTTTCATACAAACGGGACAGCCGATAGAACTCTTGACTGAATAACCAGATAGATTTCCATAAGCAGGAAAGTCATTAATTGTCCACATCAACATTGCACGGAGTGTGAATGTCTCTTGACGGAACGCATCTCTAACCTCGATCCCCTTTTCCCATAAGCTCTTTAGATCATCGATTAGTGGTGCTAAGTACACATCAATGTCATTCCCTGGTTGTTGAGGACCTAATATCAATAATGTCAACATCAAGAACTTCCGCTTCATGCTCAACTTCGGGGGAGATTGTAATTGACAAGTATGACGGGCCAAGTACTATGCCTACTACTCATATTACCATGTGGGTTCATGCCGTCCGCTGACAAACCAAGACGTAGATTCCGTGGTTCCACATTAAATTCAGGATGATCGGCATCAAAGGTCTTTCATTGTGGTGCATCGGCTGGATGTCTAAGCATGCCATCTTCAACACGTTTATCATGATGCCAAGTCAAATTCTTGGCATGCTCGGCATTACGGAATAAACGCCGCAGACGTGGTGCCGGAGGAATGTACCATAACACCTTTGCTGGCACACCTTTACTGCAATTCGTTGGATTCTTGCCCTTCTTCCATCTTGACTCCTTACAAACCGGACATTCATCCAAATCCTCGTACGCATCTTGGTAAAGGGCGCAATCATTTGGACATGCATGAATTTTTTCAAATTCCATTCCCAAAGTGCTCAACGTCTTCTTAGCTTCGTACATACTAGCGGTTATTTTATTATCAACCGGTAGAACCTCTCTTAAAAATTCTAAAGAGCCGTGAAACTATAATTTGTCCACCCTCCCGATGCCTTCATGTTCCATAATTTGACCAATGCGGACAATTTCGTATATTTACTACACCCGTCATATAAGGGCATCTCGACATCATTCACCATTGCTTCAAATAACTTCGGACGATGCACAAACTGTTCTTCCAAATCATTAACCATATCAAACAAATTATCTCCTACATCTTCCTCAACAATAGGTTCTTTCGCTTTATTCTTCGATGATGGATTAAAACACATTTCACCGTGTAAATACCATGTTTGGTACGAATAAATAATCCCACGGGCAAGCAAGTGTCTTCTAACTTCATCAACTGAATGAGATCTATGATTTCCACAATCCACACAAGGACATCGAATCTTTTCATTCTTCATGTGAGTTTCCGCAAATGATAAAAATTCTTCACACCATCTCGATATTTTCTTGTCAATCTATTAGCCCACATCCATTTTCGATCCATTTCCAAGAACCCGACCTAAATCGATATTAAATATATCATACAATTTATTCAATAATCAAGTTTTTGCATTTAAAACCACAACATATATATATATATATATATATGAAGCTATTGAAAAAATTCAACAAATAATCATACTTTCAAGAAGAAGAAAAAAAGAGAATATATACCATTTTTGACATTTACTAAAAGTCAATAAAAATCAAATAACTAAAAAGAAGAGTAAGTGTTTTTCGTAGTAGAGGAGACGTGGATTCGCAGGTTTCTGTGATATTTTTCGCGGCTGCGCGACAGTTCTGTGAGATAAATGAGGCCTGCTGGAAAAAAAAATTAATAATACACATTGAAACTTTACACGACGGTTTCTTGGAACCGTCGTGTAAAAGTGTACTTTACACGACGGTTCCATGGAACCGTCGTGTAAAGTGTAGTGCGAAATCGTCCCAATGTCTTTCCACGACGGTTTCTTGGAACCGTCGTGTAAAGTAGGCTTCGCAACACTTTACACGACGGTTTCTTGGAACCGTCGTGTAAAGTACACTTTTACACGACGGTTCCATGGAACCGTCGTGTAAAGTGTGTGCATTTTAGACCACTTACATGACGGTTTCTTAGAACTGTCGTGTAAAGTGGGCTTCGCACAAACTTTACACGACAGTTATGGAACCGTCGTGTAAAATACACCTTTAACGACGGTTAAAGAAACCGTCGTGTAAAGTGTATTCGCTACACACTTTACACGACGGTTCCATGGAACCGTCGTGTAAAGTACACATTTACACGACGGTTCCAAGAAACCGTCGTGTAAAGTGTGGCGAATCCCATTTTACACGACGGTTTCTTTGAACCGTCGTGTAAAGTAGGCTTCGCACTCAATTTACACGACGGTTTCTTTGAATCGTCGTGTAAAGTAGGCTTCGCATACACTTTACACGACGGTTTCTTGGAACCGTCGTGTAAAGTCAAGTTTACACGACTGTTCCAAAACCGTCGTGTAATCTCTGTCGTGTAATCTACTTTTGTAGTAGTGGCAGGAAGGCAGCCTTCCAACTACAAGTAAACATGCATAGAAGAAAAAAAAATTTTAATTTTTTTTTTCTCTTTACTTCAAAAAATTGGTTGAACAAGAGGGGGGGGGGGTTTTGAGAATCCAAAATCCAACCCTAAACAAGCAAAACAAATATGACAAGAC
>CM046362.1:6903982-6928744 GCA_025413025.1 Ficus hispida
TAGTGCTTATGGGACCCTTCAATCATTGTGCAAATTATTAGGGTGCTATTGTTTGAGTTTAGCTTTTATATTTGATTTTATTTTTTTTGAGTTTACGGAAAAGAAGCTGTTTCTTGAAAAAAATGACGTATTATTTAAATAAATTTACGGCTTGACAGGCAATGAAAGAGAGGTGACTTATAAATTTAATTGACAAGACGTAACTCTTTTTTGCTGGATGCTGGTATCATCTTCTGCATTTACAAATTTAATTTACTTCACATGTTTCACGTCGTCTCTGCCATGTAACAAGCCCGAATAAACTTATAGGTCTCGATTATTTTATTTTTTTATTTCTATTTATGCCCCTCTTTAGGCATAAAAACATACAATTGATCAATCAAATGAGTGGTTGTAGACGTAACAAAAGTGTTAAAACTTGATAAAAAGATAAACAAGAAGACAAAGATAACAAAAGTAAAATGACTAAAAAAAATGATAGACAAAATCTAAATGAACGTATATATATTTTGATAGACATTTTCAAATATGTTGATTTATCCAAAATGGTAGATAATAGAACTAAACTTTGATTTACCTTGAATGTCAGGTAAATAGGCATCAGCCGATCCTTGATTCACATAGAGTACTAAGAGATGAAAAAATAAGAAAAATAAACACTCTAACATCACTTTGAAAAATTCCACCCCTTTACATATGAATAGACTAACATATTTATGAACTAACTATCTCGAATAGAAACAGAAAACTACAAATAAAATTGGCGAACAAAATAATTCTGAAAACAAAGAAATGATCATATGGAAAGGATCAGTCACATTTTTTATAAGATCTCCTCTTTCTGATTCTTATAAATAGACTAATTATCTATATTTTTTATATTTAGCTCCATATTGGAGCTCCGCATTCCCAAAAGGTGTATCCAATACTAGGATCCACTAAAATCGACCATTTTTTTCAATTGCAGCATATTGTATATTTTGCAGGTACTTTTGAAGTTTATAATAGGTTTTTTAGAATAAAAAAAAAACATTTACATTCAGTAATTCCTTTGATTTTCTAAGATGACAGATCTATGGTTAATTTTTTTAAAAAATTTATATGCAATTTTCAGGCTAGAGAGAGAGATGAAGAAGGAGGAGGTATGTTTTGTTTTGTTTTTTGTTTTTTTTTTTTTTTTTGTATTGTGCGGCCATAAATCTGATAATACGATTAATTACTATATTTAAAATTTATGCTATAATTTTTCAATGCTCTCTTCAAAGATATAAATAAATATAACGTTTATAATCACTACAACATAAACGGGATTTGATAGCGTTCAAAAAATGCTATCGTAGATTTCATAACATTTTAACAAACGCTATCACTGCCCTGTTTTTTAAAGTACGTATCTTCTATAGCATTTTTCTGGTGCTATATTTTTATTCTGGTAGCATTTTTCTGATGCTATATTTTCCTTCTGGTAGCATTTTCTTGCTGCCATGTTCGCTGACACGGTACAACTTTCACTAGTGCTTCAAAAATGTACATTAGTACTGTGCTTTATATATATTACAAATATTTTGAAGCCATTTTGACATTATAAAATTTCAGTTGAAACTTGAAATCAATGTGGTATTAAATATAATATCATCAATACAAATCCACAAGGCCACATAATTCATTGTGATAGAATTTGTGACTAAAACATGTGAACCATAATTAATTGATACAAGTTCTCACAAGAATTTAACTGAATATCCAAAGAAAAAGGAAGACTCTCACCAGAAAAAAAAAAAAAAAAAAAAAAAAAAAAAAAAAAAAACTTCATGTGGTCTCAATGGGACAGGTCTTCGCTAGTAACACATGCACTTAAAGCTTGAAGTAAATCTGAAGACGCGATGCCAAAATTCTTGAGACTGTAACAAAGGCTAGCATTAATGAGAATTGACAAGATAAAGTTGATGGCTTGAAGTTGAAAAATCACCACATCCATAATTTTAGCCATGCATGAAAGGATCTATCAATAATCCAAAAATCAATGTTCATTCTACCATGAGCAGGCAATTTGTAAGGCAATATCAATTAGCAAGAAAGTAAACGCTGAGGAACAGAAAAATCACCAATAAGGTCAAAATCAAGTATGAGGAAGGGAACATATAAATTATATAATTCATATGCAAGGAAAAATCTATCAATCCAACTTACCACCACAATGTGACATTAAACTGTTCTAGACGATTGATTTATCGGCACCCTGAACGTATTGAGCACCAACAAAAACGTTGAATCATAATGAGGATGTTTATAGAGACATTACATTGCAAACCTATCTTAAAATAGTTCATAGTTTGCTAGCTCAAAGCATAATCAAATTCTATTGGTTTTCTGAGAAACTACTACTGTTGGCCATTCAATAGTTTCGAAAAAGTTATGAAGACCAACTCTAAAGTTAATTAAACATGAAACGGACTAAGCTCAAGCAGCTAACTTATATCTGACACAAAATATCTGTTTCACGCTACAATCGAATGAGAAAAATTAGGTCAAAAAATTGTTACGACATAAATACGGCAATAAATATATACATTCCTTATCTTTAGGAACAATCTTTTCCATAGCCTAAACAGACTGATGAGTCCTAAAGTTTCCATCTCTCTGCTCGTCCACCTCCCCTCTCGATCTTAACTTCATGAAATCACTACAGGGTTTGAGATCCAAAAGAAAACAGAACCAGATTAGCCAAAGATCTCTCTTGCTCCTAAAAATATTTAAACAATTCATGTATAAAATAAGAATAGACATGGTTTACAGCAACTTCTATTGAAAAATTCATAAGAACATGTATATAAAACCAATTCATCTCAAACTTTACAAAATAAGAATAGACATGTCTAGCATTCTTCATATAAGTTTTCATGCCATTTGGATGTCATTTGGCATGTCTGATACAAAGAAGAATTTGGCTGTCCTACTGTTACCAGAAAATTTCCATCACTAGTAGTCCGGCATTCCAAATTCTCCTAATTTCTTTTTGTGTAAAAATTTGATAGTGGCTTTTTTTTTTTTTGTTGAAAGTATGATAGTGACTATTATTGTACACTTCATCCCCTCATAATCCAAATAAAATTTAAAGTTTTTGGATGACAAGAAGAGGCTGTATTTGCCCCAGCCAGAACAGAAATTTCATTTTTTTTTTCAGAGCACATTCAGACATTTTATCGAATACATTTCTTGAATTACCAAATCATAAATGTTCGTATAACTAGAAAACAAAAGACAACCCATTATTTAAGCATATAATTAGAGTTAATGCTCAATCTACCAGCACAAACTTTATTCCCTTCAGTTTCTGAAGAGTGTACATAACCAACTCATAAACGGGAACACAAAAATTCATCCACTCATCATATATACAACTACAAGATACTGATACATAACCAATTACTAGACCAAATAAGAATAAAGAAAGCCAAAAACAATTGATGTATAGCATACCTATAACTTACACAAATGGAGTGTAGTTAAGCAAACAAACAAACAAACAACCAAAAAAAAAAAAAGTCACATGGAGTTTAGTTAGGATAAAAATTAAATAATGCACATAGTTTTTTCATCGAGAGTGAAAATAAAATGAGAAGATAGAAGATTTAGAGAGATCTTAAGGACTTACCAGAGGTTGAATTCACTGGATTTAAAGAATGAAAATGGGGGAGAGATTGGGAGTTGCCATTCCGGTTCATTGTGTGATCTTGGGAATTAAACGCCAATGTCAAATTCACCTAAAAAATGAAAGTACAGAGACTGAAAATTAAGTAAATCGATCAAGCTAGAAATGAATAAACCGAGCCATACCAATCATTCAAGACAGAGATTCTCCTGACAAAGCCCTTTTTGCCTCCACCTGTGAGACCAAAGTTTGAAACTTTAATATGCTTCGAACATAAACACATGTATACAGGTACAAAGACATTCGCATTTAGTCTTGCAACAGTAAGAACAAGAGGGGGAAAAATGCAATATGCAAGAACAACAAGTCTACTATTATATGTTCTAAAGTATTTCATGCGGAAACCAGATAAAAAAGTTTTAATATTCATGTTGATAGAAACAAACGTCAAAAAGAGGGAGGAAAGTTCATTTGGATCCACAAGAACAGCATTTCAAAGGCTGACAAGAAACCATTCCTAAATTCACAAACTTCTTCTTTTTTCTTTTTCTTTTTTCTTTTTTCTTTTATTTATTTATTTATTTATAATACCGAACAGAGAAATTAGAACAATATAAGACATTGTAGAATGTTTCTGCTCATATTTTCCAGATTTAGCACAAATTTTCATTGCGTCCAGCTGACTTAGAAAGTTTTCCCCTAATCACCAAAGTATCGAGTGCTCAAAATATTGTTCCGTGTTCTCCTAATTTAAAGATTTTCATGTTTCTGCTCATATTTTCCAGATTTAACAAAAATTTTCATTGCGTCCAGCCGACTTTAGAAAATTTTCTTCCCTTGATCACCAAAGTATTGAGTGCTCAAATATCATTATGCATTTTCCTAATTTAACATTTTATCGTCAACTGGAAAACTCCATTCAAAGAACGAAAACTTTTTTTTTCCCCCCCAAGGATCGGAACAAATAAAAATTAAACGGTAGGAAAAATCGTGACAAGCCATCAAAATTGCATCAAGGCAGAGTTAAACCAGAAAGCATATAAGCTTTCTACTAAAACAATGGCGTTATTAACTCCAACTCATATAGGATTTGAAAAAATATTTTTTAAAAAATACCGAAATGGAAAAAAAAAAAAAACGTATACCCACTACAAAAGGAATTCAAGAGAATTCCGCACAACAGTTTATTTATAAAAGAATACAAAAGTCTCGATAAATTAAACTCCATTTGCCCTGATAAGATAATTCCCAGATGAAAGCCCCAGAAGAAATCCCATTAAACAATACCACGAAAATTCCAATCACTGGCGAACAGCAAAAAGCGCAAGCAACCCAAATAAGAACAACAAGAAAACAGAGGAAGAAAAACCCCCCCAAAAGCAAAAAATCGAACCCAATAGGTAGAGAGAAAAAAAATCAAAACTCTCAGAATTAACTTCAATTAAGCACAGAAAAGGTCAATGCAAGTAGAAATTAATAGGGGGGGAAGGATGCTGACCGTTCGGCCGTCGATTGTGTGCTTGTCGTTGAGGACAGTATTGAACACAGAAGGATCAGAGAAGACGACGAAGCCGAAACCCCTAGGTCTGCCGGTGGTCTTGTCGCGCATGATGACGGTCTGAGTGACCTCGCCGTACTGGCCGAAGTACTCCATGAGCTTCTCTTCAGTGGTGTCTCAAGAATTTTTGATACCCTAGCAGTTTGGGAGGAAATATGAGAAAGGAACGTCTAAAGAGAAATTTTTGAGAGGGAACTGTTTAGAGAAAATATTTTGGGATATGGAAATCTTAAGTGAATATGTTTTTTCTATTGTTGGTTGGGCGTGGCAATTTCGTGCTGGTGGTTTCGAAAGATAGTGGGATAGGTGGCTTCGGCGCGGCTTATCTCTCCCATCTAATTAAATTTTAATTTAAATTTGAATTAAGCCCACGCTCCATGTAATATATTTCCAAAACCGTTATTAGTCAATGTTATCTTAAGGCCTTATTCTTGTAGTGAATAAAGATAATTATATATAAAACTTTAACTTTCCTTAGTGATAATATCAACTTTCTTAATAGTTTGGACAATAGTCAATAATCAAAAAATGATATGATAGGTCGTGGAAATAATTGCTGTGGGGTCATTCTGAACTTATAAATGGAATTTCTTGGAAAACAAGCAGTGCCCTATCGACTGAAGATGAGAAAAGAAATGCCTTATTATAGGTTTGTAACTTAGTGCTTATGGAACCCTCCAATCATTGTGCAAATTATTAGGGTACTATTGTTTGAGTTTAGCTTTTATATTTGATTTTATTTTTTTGAGTTTACGAAAAAATAAACTGTTTCTTGAAAAAAATGACATATTATTAAATAAATTTACGACTTGACAGGCAATGAAAGAGAGATGACTTATAAATTTAATTGACAAGACGTAACTCTTTTTGGCTAGATGCTGACATCATCTTCTGCGTTTATAAATTTAATTTACTTCACATGTTTCATATTGTCTCTGCCATGTAATAAGCCCGAATAAACTTATAGGTCTCGATTATTTTATTTTTTTTATTTCTATTTATGCCCCTCTTTAGGCATAAAAAAGTACAATCGATCAATCAAATGAGTGGTTGTAGACATAACAGAACTGTTAAAATTTGATAAAAAGATAAATTAGAAGACAAAGATAACAAAAGTAAAATGATTAAAAAAATGATAGACAAAATCTAAATGAACGTATATCTATTTTGATAGACATTTTCAAATCTATTGATTTATCCAAAATGATAGATAATAGAACTAAACTTTGATTTACCTAGAATGTCAGGTAAATAGGCATCAGCCGATCCTTGATTCACATAGAGTACTAAGAGATGAAAAAATAAAAAAAAAATAAACACTCTAACATCACTTTGAAAAATTGCACCCCTTTACATATGAATGGACTAACATATTTATGAACTAAACAATCTCGAATAGAAACGGAAAACTACAAATAAAATTGGGGAACAAAATAATTCTGAAAACAAAGAAATGATCATATGGAAAGGATTAGTCACATTTTTTATAAGATCTCCTCTTTCTAATTCTTATAAATGACTAATTATCTATATTTTTTATATTTAGCTCCATATTGGAGCTCCGCATTCCCAAAAGGTGTATCCAATACTAGGATCCACCAAAATCGACCATATTTTTAACTGTAGCATATAGTGTATTTTGCAGGTACTTTTGAAGTTTATAATAGGTTTTTTAGAATATAAAAAAAAATAAAACATTTATATTCAGTAATTCCTTTGATATTCTAAGATGACAGATGTAATACCTAGATTTTCCCGATGTTATTATTTCCTTTCAAAGGAATTAAATGTATACCATCAAGGTATTATTGGAAGAGAAACTCGGTTAAGAGTTTTCTTACATTTTATGAGTTTTCGGTATCAATAAAAATCAAAATGGACTATGAAACGGACCTTTTGAGTAAAAAGAGGACGAAAAGTACATGATTTTACGAAAGTCAAAGTTTGACCAAGGACGGTCAAAGGAGTGATTTTGCAGTATTGAAAAATAAAGTATACTGCGAAAACCGTCTTTACGGTTAAGATAGCATGCATAGGTTTTAAAAACCACCTTAGAAAATCAAGCACACCTAGTGGGAACTAATGACCAAAAGGGCTCGGAAAAAATAAGAAAAAAGTTTTTACAGTCCATTTTTACGCAGATAAATTTTGGACTGCAGTCGAGTAAAACAGTACTGAATTGTACTGTGTATTAGTAAACACAGTATTAGAAATATCTGTGCAACATAAAAATGGATTATTTTAGAGAAAAGTAGCCAAACAAGGCCTTAGGATGATATCATATTTATGACATCATCCTTATTTGGAATTATGACATCATAATTCCATGAACCAAGCATTAGATGACAAGTGTCTTGTTCTAGAACAATTTTTGCTTGTTCTCCAAGGGGGATGGCCGGCCACCTAGCATGCCATTTGGCAAATTTTTCAAAACTTTAGGGGTCAAAATTGAATTTTGAAAAGTTCTCCTCTTGCCTATAAATAGGGGTGGTTGCTATTCATTTTATTCAAAATTTGGGGAGGTTCTTGCCATTTTTCTTCTTGAAAATCAGCAGCCAAGGAAGAGAGAAAGAGGAGAGAAAAATCAAAATTTCCAAAGGGGTTTTGCTTAGGGAATGTTCGGATTTTGAGTGGAAAGCCAAGAAAAAAGTTTGGAAAATTTTTAGAGACCCATTGGCCTAGTGGCCGGTTGTGGGAGAAAGGAAAGGAAGAGAAAAATTTAAGGTAGAAAGCCTTGGTGGTGTGGCCGGATTTGTGGTGAACCAACCAAGTGACCAAAAGAATTTTTGGTGCCTCTAGGTGAGTGGTGAGGCCGGTTGTGTTGACCTAGGGGGAAGGAGAAATTTTTGGTACCCAAGCCCTAGCCTTGAGCCAAGGTATTTTCTTTAGCTCTAACCTTTTTCAATTGAGCTTTCAATTTGGAATTAGTTGTATTTCAAGTTGAAATTTGTAAGAGCATAAGCTCAATTTAAATTCCATGCTCTAGATTAGTTAGGTAATGCTTGATTTAGGGTTTAAGGGTGGTTGGTTCAATTATGTTAATTGTTTCTTGATTATGTTTGTTGATTGATAGGTTGCATGCTAGATGATGAATGAATGGTATGTCCCCTGATTTTGAACAAATCAGCCCTAGACAGTTCATGTTAGGTTGCTAGTTTAAGTTGAATGTTTTGGTGTATGTATGAATGTGATGCAAAGATAGAACCATGCAACCCTAGATTAGGAGATTCGGTTTAGGGCTGCATGGACACGTTGGGTTAGCATGATTGAATATGTGGGACGTTAGAAACGCTGCATGTTTGCTGTGTAAGCTCCCGAAGTGGTCGGTCGAGTTAGAATCCGCGAAATAGGACGTAAACCGGACTTAACAACCGAAACTGCCAATTCGGATTCCAAACTGGCCAGTTTCGGGAAAAGTGAAATTTGAGGCCTTTAGAGGCCGAACTGGGTAAAACTTAAAACATAAAAGTTGTTCAGGATGGTTTTTCCTAGGGGACAGCTCGGGCAGAATCCCAAAATGAGACTCCAATGGTCTCTGTTTTTACAAAAATCCGTGGCTGGTCTGCCCAGACCCAGTTTACAGGATCAGCCAGATTCAAACAAAAACTGACGCAAATACAAGCAGAAATGGATTTTTCTCAAAACACGAAAGTTTTAGGATTTTTCGAGATCTAAAACTTTCGTGAAGAAAACTTTTTCAAATTCAATTCCGATTTTTAAACTGACACGGATTTCTAAAGAGTGTGCATGAAACAAGAAATTCCTGCACAGGATTTTCTAAAAACAGTACAGAAAAATTGTATCTTTTCCAAAACCACTGTTTTGACTAGGGAAACTGTTCCAAAGGCAGTTTCCAGTCCTAAATGATTTTATAAAAACCTATTTTAAGGATATGAATTTTTATGAGTTAAGTAAACGATTTTTGAAGTTAAAATTACCCAAGTTTCCAAAGAAATGGAAAATGGATTTTTTTAAACCAAATTGGGTAAGCAAAATGATTACGGGTAATAACCGGATGTAATATCCGAGTTACTAGGCCAAAGCCTAAAGCTCAAGTTTAACCCATATAGGGTTAACTTTAGTTAATTAAGAGTTCAACTATTATTAACCTTAAGGGTTAATCAAGATAACCCTAAAGGATACCAAGAGTAATAAATTGGGCTAAGATATAGGGTTAATTAAGGAAACCCAATAATTATGATAAAGCCCAAGGTTAGGAAAGTAATCGAACCCTGACAGTATGTATAGGGTTTAGCACATGAGGTTATTCAACGTAACCTCTTAAAGAATTAATTCATATTGGGTTCTATTTATAATAGGGTTACTATCAATAACCCAGTAAGACATCTAGTATCAGGGACATACAATTAGGATTATGTAAGCATGTTGATTAGAGTATCAACATTCTGCAACACTAACTAAGAACCTCACCTATGTCCTTCAAGGAGCAGGAGTAAACCTGCAGCTGTACTCGGAGAAGAAGCAGCATAACACAGGACATAGCAAGAGAGGTAAGTACAACCACCGCCTACAGCATAGGCTTTGTTGTGGTACTTGCCCAAGTATGTTAGATGTATGCTAGGGATGTATGTTATGCGGTTGTTGATGCTATGCTATGTTGTTATTGATGCTATGTTATGTTGTTGTTGCTGCTATGTTATGTTGTTGTTGCTGCTATGTTATATTGTTAGTGCTAAGTAATGTTATTGTTGTTATGTTATGTTATTGATATGCTATGCAATATGTCATATGTTGTATGCTAGGTTATGTAGTATGATAAGTTAAGGTATGTTTATGATGAATATTATGTTATGATTACATGAATCATGGAAGTATGAGAGCACGAAGCATGTTCACAAAATCTTATAAAATAAGATCAAGTATGACATGATAAGATGAAAGGAAAGTAAGATGGCGAGCAAGTCGCCTGTGTTGTACCGACCCGAGTAAGGTCGGGTTGGACTATGGTTTGAGTTGGAAATGGTTGGCCGCCCCAACCTGTAATACCTAGTTATTTAATGATTATGATTCTTTGTACAAAAAAATTCAAATTGTACCTTAAGAATATTAATGAAAAAGCCCGGTTAAGGGTTTTTATAATGTTTTGTGAGTTTTTATGACTTTAAAAGACTCAAAAATAATTTCTAGGACAAGAAAACGTCCTTTTAGGTAAAAAGGAATGAAAATGGCCAAAAATGTATGTTGGTCAAAGTTTGACCAAAAACGTCGACGGTTGACCAAAAAGTCAACTGTTGACCACGGGAGTCAAATCTAGGCAAGAAAGTCACCTGTCGACAAGAAAGTCAATGGTGGACGAGAAAGCCAAAGATTGATCCCAAAAAGTTAAAGAAAAGACGGTACGAGTAAAATCGCCGTAGTATAGAATTATACGGTATAGGCCGTTTTTACTGATAAAATGATATGTTTAGAACTTAAAACCACCATAGAAAGACAAGCACATTAAGTAGAATTAAAGGGGCAAAAAGGGTTTTAAGAAATAAGGAAATTTTTATACAGTTTGTTTTCACACAGATAAATTTTGGACTGCCGTTCGGTAAACTAATACTGTGCATAAGTGAATCCAGCATTAGAAATACCTGTGTTAAAACATTAATGGACTGTGTAATAAGTTAAAAAGCCAAACAAGCTTAAGAAAAGCTTGCATCACCTAACTTTATCTTAATGACATCATTAAATGATTTAATGAAAATTTTGGAAAGTATTTGGCCAAAAATCAGCCACAATGGCCGGCCACATGTCCCCCCTAAATTCCTATTTCTGAAATTTTTGAGGACTAAGTTGTGCAATTTCAAGAAATTCCAACCTCTATAAATAGGTGAGTTTGCTATTGAAAAAATTTAGAAAACTTAGCCAAACTTTGCCAAATTTTCTCCACCAAAAATCCGAACTTCAACAAGAGAGAAAGGAAGGAAATTTTGCAAAACCAAGTGTGTTTTAAGCCTAGGGATAGTCGGTTTTACCTTAGAGAGCAAGTAAGGAAGTTTGAAAAAAATTGGAACCCATATCTAGGCCAAAGGCCGGTTGTGTGGGGCAAGAGGAAAGCAAGAGAGAAAAGTTAAATCCAAAGGGGGATTTAGGGTTTTGAGTGTTGGTTTCCACTTAGAACATCATTTAAGAGCACTAGAGCATTTGGTGCACAAGTTGGCCAAAGGACCGGCTGTTGGAGAGGGAAAAAGGGGAGCCAAGAGCCAATCCAAAAAAATTCGGATCCAAGGTGAGGTAAAATTCCAAATTCTTAAGCTTTTATTTAAATTTCAATTGGAGAAATTTAAATGTATTTAAGTATGTGTTGTAATGAGCATAAGCTCACTTTAATTTTCTGCCCTAAATTAAGATTATAGGCTATGTGCTTGTTATGGTTAGGATTTATGGTTTGGTGGTTATGATTTTTGCATGCTAGATGTTTGTGAAATGGTTAGGGTTTATGTACATTATGTTTGATGCTAAATTTGATTTGCATGTTGAATATTGGACGTTAGAAAATGCTGCATGACCACTTTCTAGGCTCCCGCTGAGTTCGGTTGAGGTAGGGTGAACGTTTTAGGACGTAAACGAAATTTTAAACCGAAAACTGCCAACTCGGGTAGAAATTGGCCAGTTTCGGGAAAAACAGTTTTTGAGGCTTCTAGAGGCCGAATCAGGAGAAACTCAAAACATGAAAGTTTTTAAGTAGAGTTTTTCCTAGAGGACAACGAGGACAGTTTTGTAAAATGAGGCTCCAATGGCCTCGGTTTTTACCAAAACCCGTGCCTAAGGTGCCCAGGACCCGAGCACGGCCAGGACAAGTTCCTCAGGGGTTTTGACCACGAAAACGCCAGAACTGGGTTTTACCCAAAACATAAAAGTTGTAGAGTTTTTATTTACAACTTTCATGAAGACAAGTTTTACAGATTCAGTCTGGATTTTAAGATGAAAATGAATTTCGGAGAACTGTACAGGAATTATGGAAATCCTGTACAGGATTTACAAAGTTGACACAGAAAATGCATATTTTTGCAGTTTCACTGCAAATGGACATTGAGAAATTGTTCCAAAGGCAGTCTCCAATAGTCAATAATTTTATACGACTCCTTTTAAGGTTTTCAGTTTTTTTTTAAAGATTGAACAAAAGGATTTTTAAACCAAAACCTAAGAATTCTTTTCTAAAGAAATAAGTTTGTTTTTAAAACCTAAGTTAAAGATTTAACCGGTTAGGGTTACTTAGGTAACCAATTAGGACAATGTAAAGATAAGTAAGGTTATATAAGAATGTTGGTTATATTACCAACAGTTCTAACCCTTACTTTTATTAATCTCGGAACGTCGCACGCCGAAGTGTCCCAACGGGATTTAACTCGACTTTTGGACACAGCTTTTACGAACGAGGTAAGTACAACTCCGCCTACAGCATGGGCTTTGTTGTGTATACTTGCCAAAGTATGATGAAAATGCTATGTAGTGTAAATGTTATCTCTTATGTGTTGTAGATAGTTTTAAGTTATAGGAAATGTTATAGAAAATGTCATGCTTTGTAGTATGCTTTGATTATGTGTTAAGAATATGTTATAAAATGCTATGATGATATGCTATGTTATATGCTATGGTATGTTATGTGTTATAAAAAGTTGAAATGCTATGATTTAGAATGCCATGGAATAGGTTATGATGATAAGATTATAAATTAATTGTGTGACATATCACGATGTATGCTCACTAATTAATACAATTAAGTATGAGATAATAAAAGTTATGATGGCAAATAATTTACCTGTGTCGTACCGACCCGCGTTAGGTCGGGTTGAACTATGGATTGAATTGGAAATGGTTTGGCCGCCCCAACCAATTCATAGTTGCGCGCCCGGTACGAACACTTACGTTATGGGGCCCACAAGATAAGACAAGATAAATTATGATAAGTTAAGAAAGCAAGTTACGATTAATCAAGCAAGCATAATGAAGCATAAATGGCTCATGCATAAGTTAAGATAAGTTATATTATGTTATGCTTAAGTTATGATTAGTGTGGTATGCTAGTTAGGATATGTGTGATGTGTTTTATTTAAAGTAAATTGCGGTATAGAATAGTTGTACTTGCTGAGCGAAAGCTCACTGTCTTACGTCTGTGCTGTAGGTAAGCAGCCTGGAAATAATTCTTAATGCAAGATGGAGGGCATGGATTGGCGGACTGTGAAATGTGGGAATAAACCGCTACGCGTTTCGTTATATTATGTAATTATGAAATAAGTTTTATTTACACCCAAACAACGTAATTAATGTTCGATATACATTTATATTTCGTATATAAGTACAGTATAAAAAAAAAAAAATTTCCGCTGTGTAAGTTATGTATGTACGATATGTATGTATGGTAACGACCTGTGCTAGGCGGGTCGTTACACAACCACTCCATAGTCGCGCGCCCGGTACATACACACAAGTAAGGGGCCCATAAGTAAGATAAGAAATGAAAGTAAATTAAGCATGAATTGAGCATAAAATAAGCATAAATGGACCATGCATTATGATGTATGTTATGCTATGAAAAGAAAGCCATGATATGATGATGTATGCTATGCTATGATAAATGAAGTCATGATATGTACGATATGCTATGGTAAGTTAAGTTAGTATGTGAATGATTAGATCATGTTTGTTTATGTCGCGGTATAAGAGGTTGTACTTGCTGAGCGAAAGCTCACTGTCTTACGTTTATGCTGTAGGTAAGTAACCGTCAGCAATGGTTGATGCAAGATGGAAAGGCATGGCGGGGAAACTGTGAAATGTGGGAAATATAGCCGCTACGCGTTTTGTCCTTTACGTAATTATGTTATGGTAAATATTTTGATAAAGACACTTTTATATGTTGCACTCGTATGCCATATAAAAAAAAAAAAAAAATTTCCTCTGTGTTTCATAAGTATGTAAGTATGTACGAAAAGATAAGTATGTATGTACGGTAACGGCCTGTGCTAGGCGGGTCGTTACAGAGTTGGTATCAGAGCGGTTCCCTGCGATACGATTTCACAGTCTGCCTACTATCGCCACCATCATTGTAAGTTACATATGTGTTTTATGTATATGCGTAAGTATTTACGATAGGATTATGCTATGATAGACGCGTGAATATGGAGCTCGCATGGATCGATACCGGGATAGGAGAACCCCAGTATGAGGTGGGTCCGATGTTTCCCGAGGACCCGATTCCTGCCATGCCCTTACAGGAGATCCCAGCCCTAGAGGCTGAGGACCAGATGGACGCCGAAGACGCTGCTAATGATTTGATTGCTCCGGAGGACCCACCGGAAGACCCTCCCGTTATTATCATCCCTTGTGACGACGAGGACGACGAGGACGATATGGAGCCCGAAGCCGAGCAAGGTGACTGGGTGGAGGACGTTGACGACGCCAAGGGCGATCCCAAGGAAATACTATTCCACGATGGAGATTGGGACGTAGACTCTGACGCTGAATCCGACGTTTCGACGATCACGCTTGAGGTTATAGTTTAGTTAGGGCTGATATGTGTTTATTCTTTTGACTATAAACGATGGTAGAGTGGTAAACACTCCCATCACTTATTTGATTATATACAGTACGATGGTAAAGTAATAGACACTTCCATCATATTTTGACTATGTATATATAAAGATATGTATGTACAGTATGATATAATCCATTTGTAATTACAGTATTGTAAATTACAATATACAGAGTATGTATATGATGTACTTTTGAAAGTGTACATAAAGACCGTGCAGACACGGGATTTATATAACAAAAGTATGTTATATATTATGAAAGTTATGTTATATTATGATAAGTATCTGTTATGATACCTTTTATGTTATGATATGAAATGAATGATGTTATGGTATGATGTGACGTAATAAGCCATGTATGAAAGAAAAGATACTAATAGTATGATGATATCTTTTCTTATAGGATTTAAAAGATGGTACGTCCACGAAGAACGGTACCACTCAACCCGCCTGAGCCAGATCTATTGACCATTGTGGCAAGTCTACAACGGCAGCTGCTAGAACATCAACAAGAGACGGAAAGACTTCGAGCTCAGATAGCTCAGATGAACCAAGGACCCCGGATTCACGAGGTTCCACCCCGAGCTCAACCAGTACCTCCAATAGTACCCCCAGTACCTGAGGGTCAGCCAGAAATTCCTCAGAATGCTAACATTCCGATGGCACCCACTGGAGGACAAATAAACCTACAGCCAGTGAGGGAAGATTTACTGTACGAGCGATTCAGGCGAATGAAGGCGCCTGAGTTCGAAGGCCCGACGGACCCGATCGCCACGGACAATTGGTTGATCGATATCCAAGTTATCTTGGATTTCATGCGGCTAACAGAACAAGAGAAAGTTCTCTGCGCTTCTTTTGCTCTGAAAAAGGATGCGCCACATTGGTGGATGACCGTGCAAATGCGCCGTGATGTTACGGTCATGAGCTGGCAAGACTTTGTGACCGAATTTCGCGCAATGTACTACAACAGAGAGATCCTTGCCGTTCAACAAGACGAGTTCACGAACTTCAAATAAGGATCGATGACGATAATGGAGGCCGTACAGAAGTTTGAACAGCTGGCTCGGTTATGCCCGGATTTGGTCCCGAGTGAAGCAGAGAAGGTACGAAGGATGATGAAGATGTTTCGAACCGACATCGCCAAGCAAGTAAGTGCTGGCAGCAGCCCGCCTACCCTGGTGTCCGATTGCATAAGCCGGGCGATAAGAGCCGAATACTGGATAAACCAGGACAAGGAGGCTAGAGCTCAATTCTTCAAGGCTAAAAAGGAGGAAAAGGCGGCAGCAAAGCCAACGCAGCCTCGACAAGACTCAGATTTACAACCGAAAGGCCAATCTAGTAGCCCTACACAAGGTTCCAATCAAGCTGGGAGGAACAAGAGAAAAGGAAATTTCACGGGCCAGGATCAACAAGGGAATTTCCTTCAGAAAAAGAACAATCGAGGGAACGAGAATACTAACGTCAGCTATCCCGCGTGCGCAACATGTGGAAAGAAACACCCGGGAGTGTGTAGGATGGGGACAAATGCTTGCTACCTTTGTGGCAAGGAAGGGCACTATGCACGGAGCTGCCCCCAGAACAACCAGAACCAGAGCCCTCAGTATCCAAACCGGAATGCCAGCAGCCAGTTACATGCAGTCCAAGCAAGGCTCGAAGGACCCTCAATTGCACAAGGAAGATTAGAGGCTCCTGAACCCCAAGCTAGGATTTACGCCTACACCGATGGAAATGCTGAAGCTGGAACTTCGCATGAAGGGACAAGATAGATCCTTGTCGCCACATAAGGCGTTATTATATTATCTAATTCTGGTGCCACTCACTTGTTTGTATTTATGGAGTTTGCTCAGAAATTAGGAAGTAGTATAGATAATTTTTAAAACAGCCTTTTAAAAAAAAAAAATTTCTTTGCTTGTTAAAGAGATTTTGTGGTTTGAATTTTTCTTTTCTTAATGTAAAATATTTTTGTAATTATAATAACAGAGAATTGCTTGTAGATCTCATCGCAATCAAGCTTTAGGATTTCGATGTGATCTTAGAAATGGATTTCTTAAGTTATTACAACGCTAAATTTGATTTCCAAAAGCGTTGAGAGACGTTTAGCTCTTTCGACAAGAAAAAGTTCAACGTTTACGGACAATTGCGGAGCTCAGCAACCGGATAAATCTTGGCAACGAAGGATCAGACGATGTCAGAAGCCCATAAGACGCCATAGTTGGTACATCCAGGAGCTTTTAAGATGTACCAAGACCTCTGAGAGAATTATCAGTGGCCAAACATGAAGAATAAAGTGACGGAATTCGTGTCAAAGTGCTTAACTTGTCAGAAAGTTAAGACTGAACACCGACATCCTGGAGAAGATTTGCAGAAAATTGACTGAAAGCTATATATCTCGGATTGTGAAACTGCATGGAGCACCAAAATCAAGCATCTCAGACCGGAATAGACGCTTCATTTCTCGATTATGAACGAATGTTCATACTGCCATGGGGTCGAAATTAAAGATTAATACAGTTTTTCACCCCAAAATGACCAAACGAAAAGAACTACCCGAATTATTCTGATTTTCGAGGACGAAAATTTTTAAGGAGGGTAGATTGTAATACCTAGATTTTCCCGATGTTATTATTTCCTTTCAAAGGAATTAAATGTATACCATCAAGGTATTATTGGAAGAGAAACTCGGTTAAGAGTTTTCTTACATTTTATGAGTTTTCGGTATCAATAAAAATCAAAATGGACTATGAAACGGACCTTTTGAGTAAAAAGAGGACGAAAAGTACATGATTTTACGAAAGTCAAAGTTTGACCAAGGACGGTCAAAGGAGTGATTTTGCAGTATTGAAAAATAAAGTATACTGCGAAAACCGTCTTTACGGTTAAGATAGCATGCATAGGTTTTAAAAACCACCTTAGAAAATCAAGCACACCTAGTGGGAACTAATGACCAAAAGGGCTCGGAAAAAATAAGAAAAAAGTTTTTACAGTCCATTTTTACGCAGATAAATTTTGGACTGCAGTCGAGTAAAACAGTACTGAATTGTACTGTGTATTAGTAAACACAGTATTAGAAATATCTGTGCAACATAAAAATGGATTATTTTAGAGAAAAGTAGCCAAACAAGGCCTTAGGATGATATCATATTTATGACATCATCCTTATT
Source organism: Ficus hispida (assembly GCA_025413025.1). Taxonomy (NCBI): domain Eukaryota; kingdom Viridiplantae; phylum Streptophyta; class Magnoliopsida; order Rosales; family Moraceae; genus Ficus; species Ficus hispida. Next base: position 6,921,893 of record CM046362.1, read on the forward strand.
TGGAATTATGACATCATAATTCCATGAACCAAGCATTAGATGACAAGTGTCTTGTTCTAGAACAATTTTTGCTTGTTCTCCAAGGGGGATGGCCGGCCACCTAGCATGCCATTTGGCAAATTTTTCAAAACTTTAGGGGTCAAAATTGAATTTTGAAAAGTTCTCCTCTTGCCTATAAATAGGGGTGGTTGCTATTCATTTTATTCAAAATTTGGGGAGGTTCTTGCCATTTTTCTTCTTGAAAATCAGCAGCCAAGGAAGAGAGAAAGAGGAGAGAAAAATCAAAATTTCCAAAGGGGTTTTGCTTAGGGAATGTTCGGATTTTGAGTGGAAAGCCAAGAAAAAAGTTTGGAAAATTTTTAGAGACCCATTGGCCTAGTGGCCGGTTGTGGGAGAAAGGAAAGGAAGAGAAAAATTTGAGGTAGAAAGCCTTGGTGGTGTGGCCGGATTTGTGGTGAACCAACCAAGTGACCAAAAGAATTTTTGGTGCCTCTAGGTGAGTGGTGAGGCCGGTTGTGTTGACCTAGGGGGAAGGAGAAATTTTTGGTACCCAAGCCCTAGCCTTGAGCCAAGGTATTTTCTTTAGCTCTAACCTTTTTCAATTGAGCTTTCAATTTGGAATTAGTTGTATTCCAAGTTGAAATTTGTAAGAGCATAAGCTCAATTGAAATTCCATGCTCTAGATTAGTTAGGTAATGCTTGATTTAGGGTTTAAGGGTGGTTGGTTCAATTATGTTAATTGTTTCTTGATTATGTTTGTTGATTGATAGGTTGCATGCTAGATGATGAATGAATGGTATGTCCCCTGATTTTGAACAAATCAGCCCTAGACAGTTCATGTTAGGTTGCTAGTTTAAGTTGAATGTTTTGGTGTATGTATGAATGTGATGCAAAGATAGAACCATGCAACCCTAGATTAGGAGATTCGGTTTAGGGCTGCATGGACACGTTGGGTTAGCATGATTGAATATGTGGGACGTTAGAAACGCTGCATGTTTGCTGTGTAAGCTCCCGAAGTGGTCGGTCGAGTTAGAATCCGCGAAATAGGACGTAAACCGGACTTAACAACCGAAACTGCCAATTCGGATTCCAAACTGGCCAGTTTCGGGAAAAGTGAAATTTGAGGCCTTTCGAGGCCGAACTGGGTAAAACTTAAAACATAAAAGTTGTTTAGGATGGTTTTTCCTAGGGGACAGCGTGGGCAGAATCCCAAAATGAGACTCCAATGGTCTCTGTTTTTACAAAAATCCGTGGCTGGTCTGCCCAGACCCAGTTTACAGGATCAGCCAGTTTCAAACAAAAACTGACGCAAATACAAGCAGAACTGGATTTTTCTCAAAACACGAAAGTTTTAGGATTTTTCGAGATCTAAAACTTTCGTGAAGAAAACTTTTTCAAATTCAATTCCGATTTTTAAACTGACACGGATTTCTAAAGAGTGTGCAGGAAACAAGAAATTCCTGCACAGGATTTTCTAAAAACAGTACAGAAAAATTGTATCTTTTCCAAAACCACTGTTTTGACTAGGGAAACTGTTCCAAAGGCAGTTTCCAGTCCTAAATGATTTTATAAAAACCTATTTTAAGGATATGAATTTTTATGAGTTAAGTAAACGATTTTTGAAGTTAAAATTACCCAAGTTTCCAAAGAAATGGAAAATGGATTTTTTTAAACCAAATTGGGTAAGCAAAATGATTACGGGTAATAACCGGATGTAATATCCGAGTTACTAGGCCAAAGCCTAAAGCTCAAGTTTAACCCATATAGGGTTAACTTTAGTTAATTAAGATTTCAACTATTATTAACCTTAAGGGTTAATCAAGATAACCCTAAAGGATACCAAGAGTAATAAATTGGGCTAAGATATAGGGTTAATTAAGGAAACCCAATAATTATGATAAAGCCCAAGGTTAGGAAAGTAATCGAACCCTGACAGTATGTATAGGGTTTAGCACATGAGGTTATTCAACGTAACCTCTTAAAGATTAATTCATATTGGGTTCTATTTATAATAGGGTTACTATCAATAACCCAGTAAGACATCTAGTATCAGGGACATACAATTAGGATTATGTAAGCATGTTGATTAGAGTATCAACATTCTGCAACACTAACTAAGAACCTCACCTATGTCCTTCAAGGAGCAGGAGTGAACCTGCAGCTGTACTCGGAGAAGAAGCAGCATAACACAGGACATAGCAAGAGAGGTAAGTACAACCACCGCCTACAGCATAGGCTTTGTTGTGGTACTTGCCCAAGTATGTTAGATGTATGCTAGGGATGTATGTTATGCGGTTGTTGATGCTATGCTATGTTGTTATTGATGCTATGTTATGTTGTTGTTGCTGCTATGTTATGTTGTTGTTGCTGCTATGTTATATTGTTAGTGCTAAGTAATGTTATTGTTGTTATGTTATGTTATTGATATGCTATGCAATATGTCATATGTTGTATGCTAGGTTATGTAGTATGATAAGTTAAGGTATGTTTATGATGAATATTATGTTATGATTACATGAATCATGGAAGTATGAGAGCACGAAGCATGTTCACAAAATCTTATAAAATAAGATCAAGTATGACATGATAAGATGAAAGGAAAGTAAGATGGCGAGCAAGTCGCCTGTGTTGTACCGACCCGAGTAAGGTCGGGTTGGACTATGGTTTGAGTTGGAAATGGTTGGCCGCCCCAACCACTCCATAGTCGCGCGCCCGGTACATACACACAAGTAAGGGGCCCATAAGTAAGATAAGAAATGAAAGTAAATTAAGCATGAATTGAGCATAAAATAAGCATAAATGGACCATGCATTATGATGTATGTTATGCTATGAAAAGAAAGTCATGATATGATGATGTATGCTATGCTATGATAAATGAAGTCATGATATGTACGATATGCTATGGTAAGTTAAGTTAGTATGTGAATGATTAGATCATGTTTGTTTATTGTAATACCTGATTTTCTTATGTCTGAACGATTCTATGTATAATTGTACATTGAACCGTAAAAGTATTTATGGAAAAAGCCCAGTTAAGGGTTTTTAATTATGTTTTGTGAGTTTTATGGCTTTATAAGACTCAAAAATGATTATGTAATTAAGAAAGTGACCTTTTTAGGAAATATGGAGCAAAATCTTGAAATTTTACAAAAAGTCAAAGTTTGACCAAAACCGTCGCGGTTGACCAAAAGTCAACTGTTGACCATGAAAGTGAAAACTTGACAAGAAGGTCCCTAATTGACAAGAAAGTCGATGGTTGACCCGAAAAGTTTAAGAAATGACTTTATGTTTAGATATTGATCTGTATAAATTGCACCGGGTAAACCCGTGCCTTTTTGCAGATAAAAAGTTATGTTTAAGATATGAGAACCACCTTAGAAAATCAAGCACATCAAGTTGAAGCTTAGGGCAAAAGAGTTTGATGAAATAAGAAAAATTTCATACCGTCCAGTATTACGCGGATGAATTTTGGACTGCAGTTCGGTAAACCAATACTGTGCATAAGTATAACCAGTATTGAACATACCTGTGATGACTTAAATAGGGACTGCTTATTAGCAAAAGAGTCAAACAAGCTTAAGCTTTGGCTTACCTCATCACCTTTTTGATTTTGACATCATTAAGTGATTTAAGGAAAAATTGGAAAAAATTAGTTGGCATCCACCTTAGCCCATGGCCGGCCACATGCCCCTCCAATGTCCAATTTTCTGATTTTTTGAGGACTAAAGTGTGCAATTAGGAGAAGTTTCCAACCTCTATAAATAGGGGTGGCCTTTGTTCACAATTAAAGAAAAACTTAGCCAAACTCTTGCATTTTTCCTTCACAAAAATCCGGACTTAAGGGAGAAGAGAAAGGCAAGAAAGATTTGCAAAACCAAGTGTGTGGGAGGCCTTAGGGTGGTCGGATTTAGGTTAGTGACCAAGCAAAAAGTTGGAGAAAATTTTGGAACCCAAATCCTTAGCCAAGGCCGGTTGTAGGGGGGAGAACCAAGCCAAGAATCCAAACCGGATTTTGGAGCAATTGGCTGGAATTTTTGGTGCAAGTTGGTGACCGGACTTCAAGGGAAAGAAGGCTGGAAATTTCGGACCCTTTTAGCCAAGCAAGACCAGCGGCTGTTGGTTAAGAAAAAGGGAGGAAACCGAGCCCACCTTGAGCCAAGAAAGTGAGGTAAAATCCTAACCGATTCAAGCTTTCATTTAAATTTCGTGTGGAGAAATTTAAATGTATTTAAGCTATGGTTTGTAAGGGTTTAAGCCCACTTTTAAATTCTGCTCTAGTTGGTAAATTATGTGCATGTGCTTGATTTGTTTAAGCTTAGGGTTTGGTGGTTCATTTATGTGCATATTGTGCATGATAAGTGTTTGATTGAATGCTTAGGGTTTTGTAGGATTATGATTTACGTTCAATTTGGCTTGCATGTTGAAATTTGAACGTTAGAAACGTTATGCATGTCTGATGTAGGCTCCCGCTGAGTTCGGTTGAGGTAGGGTGAACGTTTTAGGACATAAACGAAATTTTAAACCGAAAACTGCCAACTCGGGTAGAAATTGGCCAGTTTCGGGAAAAACTGTTTTTGAGGCCTCTAGAGGCCGAATCAAGGAAAACTCAAAACATGAAAGTTTTTAAGTAGAGTTTTTCCTAGAGGACAACGAGGACAGTTTTGTAAAATGAGGCTCAAATGGCCTCGGTTTTTACCAAAACCCGTGCCTAAGGTGCCCAGGACCCGAGCACGGCCAGGACAAGTTCCTCAGGGGTTTTGACCACGAAAACGCCAGAACTGGGTTTTACCCAAAACATAAAAGTTGTAGAGTTTTTAAATGTTTACAACTTTCATGAAGACAAGTTTTACAGATTCAGTCTGGATTTTAAGATGAAAATGAATTTCGGAGAACTGTACAGGAATTATGGAAATCCTGTACAGGATTTACAAAGTTGACACAGAAAATGCATATTTTGCAGTTTCACTGCAAATGGACATTGAGAAACTGTTCCAAAGGCAGTTTCCAATAGTCAATAAATTTATAAGTCTCGTTTTAAGATTTTCAATCCTTAAAATTAAACAAAAGGGTTTATATACAAAAAAATTAAGGTTTTCATTTCCTAAAAATGAGATTTTAAAACTAAAGTTAAAAACAACCCGAATAGGGTTACCAAAGTAACCAGTTAGGATAACGTAAAAATAAGTAAGGGCTTATAACTAAGGTTATAAAAGAATGTTGGTTATACTACCAACAGTTCTAACCCTTACTTTTATTTAATTTCAGAACGTTGCACGACGAGGTGTCCCAGCGGAACCTAACTCCACGATTGGACACCGCATTTACGAACGAGGTAAGTACAACTCCGCCTACAGCATAGGCTTGTTGTGAATACTTGCCTAAGTATGATTGCTAGTTATGAATGCTATATGTTACATGCTCAGTGTTATAGATTAGCTTAGGAATGCTATGATTCTATGTTATGAACGTATGTTTTGTATGCTATGGTCTATAGAAGCATGATTAGGGTTAAGTTATGTTAAGATTAATTGAGTGAAACATCACGATGCATGTTCACTAATTAACAAATAAAAGATTAAGTTATGATGGCAAGCAATTGCCTGTGTCGTACCGACCCGCGTCAGGTCGGGTTGAGCTATGGCAAGAGTAAGTCCATAGAGCGCGCCCGGTACGAACACTCATGTTAAGGGGCCCAAAAGTAAAGTTAAGTTAAGAAAGTTATGAAGAGATAAGAGAGCATAAAGAAGCATAAACGGATCATGCATACGATATGTCAAGTTATGTTATGAAATGTTATGCCATGTTATGTTATGATTAAGAAAGGTTATGAAATGGTATGCCATGTTATGTTACCCAATGTTATATTAGGTTAGATTATGCTGTGTTTTTAATATTGCGGTATTAATAGTTGTACTTGCTGAGCTTTCGCTCACTGTCTTACGTCTGTGCTGTAGGTAAGCAGCCTGGAAATAATTCTTGATGCAAGATGGAGGGCATGGATTGGCGGACTGTGAAATGTGGGAATAATGCCGCCACACGTTTTGTTTATTATGTTAATATTTTACAAGCTTTATTTATACCTACACAACGTTTTAATTATTCAGTATAATTATTTACGTAGGTGCGTATATATATTTATACGGCTTATAAAATAAAAAAAAATAAATAAAAAAAAAATATATTCCGCTGTTTTACGTATAAGTACGTAAGTATGTATGTATGTATGTACGGTAACGGCCTGTGCTAGGCGGGTCGTTACATTTATGTCGCGGTATAAGAGGTTGTACTTGCTGAGCGAAAGCTCACTGTCTTACGTTTATGCTGTAGGTAAGTAACCGTCAGCAATGGTTGATGCAAGATGGAAAGGCATGGCGGGGCAAACTGTGAAATGTGGGAAATATAGCCGCTACGCGTTTTGTCCTTTACGTAATTATGTTATGGTAAATATTTTGATAAAGACACTTTTATATGTTGCACTCGTATGCCATAGAAAAAAAAAAAAAAATTTCCGCTGTGTTTCATAAGTATGTAAGTATGTACGAAAAGATAAGTATGTATGTTTGGTAACGGCCTTTGCTAGGCGGGTCGTTACAACAGATCTATGGTTAATTTTTTAAAAAAATTTATATGCAATTTTCAGGTTAGAGATGTAATACCTAGATTTTTCGATGTTACTATTCTTTTTAAAGGAATTAAATGAATACCATAGAGGTATTATTGAAAGAGAAGCTCGGTTAAGAGTTCTCTTACATTTTATGAGTTTATTTTTTAGATTAATAAAACTCAAAATGAACTATGTAGATTAGCAACGTACCTTTTGAGTAAAAAAAGGGACGAAAAGTACATGATT
>CM046362.1:6928844-6962061 GCA_025413025.1 Ficus hispida
AGAGAAGTAACCGAGGGAATGAGGTAATAATAATAACTTTCCAGTGTGCGTGTAATACCTAGATTTCTCGATGCTACTATTTTTTTAAAGGAATTAAATGAATACCATAGAGGTATTATTGAAGAGAAGCTCGGTTAAGAGTTCTCTTACATTTTATGAGTTTTTAGATCAATAAAACTCAAAATGGACTATGTAGATTAGCAACGGACCTTTTTAGACAAAAGGGACGGAAAAGTGCATGATTTTAACGAAAGTCAGAGTTTGACCAAGAACGGAAAGAAGTAACTTTGCAGTATTTTGAAATTAAGAACACTGCAAAAACCGTGGTTACGGTTGAAATAGTATGAATAGGCTTTAAAAACCCCTTAGAAAATCAAGCACACCTAGTGGGATTTATAGACAAAAAAGGGCTCGGAAGAATAGGAAAAAGTTTATACTGTCCAATTTTACGCAGATAAATTTTGGACTGTAGTTAAGTAAAACAGTACTGAATTGTACTGTGTATTAGTAAACACAGTATTAGAAATATCTGTGTAGCACAAAAATGGGTTATTTTAGAGAAAAGTAGCCAAACAAGGCCTTAGGATGACATCATAATTATGACATCATCCTTATTTGGAATTATGACATCATAATTCCATGAACCAACCATTAGATGCCATGTGTCTTGTTCTAGAACAATTTTGCCTTGCTCACCAAGGGGGATGGCCGGCCACCTCATGGGGAAATTCTCCAAATTTTCAAAAATTTAGGGGTCAAAGTTGAATTCTTGAAAGTTCCCCTTTGCCTATAAATAGGAGTGACCCATATTCATTTTTAATGAAAAACTTAGCCAAACTCTTGCCATTTTCTGCCATCAAAACCGTGAGAGAAGGTGAGAGGGAGCCAAGAGAAAAACTGAATTTTTGCCTAAACCAAGCTTAGGTTAGTTTTCGGTTTGCAAGGGAAAGCTAAGGGGAGAGTTTGAGAAATTTTTCCAGCCTTGTTCTAGGCTTGCAGCCGACTGTTAGGGTGCAGGGAAACCAAGAGGGAATCCAAAAATTTTAAGGGAAAGAATTCGGGTTTGTTTCATCAACCGAAACCAAGTTTTTTGAGACCATTTTCTTGGTCTAGGGCAGCCACGGTTTTGGAGCTAGGGAAGGCAGAAATTTTGTGACCAAAACTTGACTTTGGTCCAAGGTAAAAATCTAGAACCCTAACTCTTTTATTTGAGTTCAAATTTTAAGATTTAAGGTAGTTCAATTTGGTTGTAAGGACATAAGTCCATCTTCCATTTATTGCCCTAAGTAGTTGTATGTGTTTGATTTGTAGAACTAAGGGTGTATGGCTTGATTTCTTGCATAAGTTGTGCTTGTGTATGATTGATTTTCATGCCTAATGCTTAGGGTTGTGTGTCCCCTGGTTTGGTCCGAAAATCTGCCCTTAGGCAGTGCTTGAAGCATGCTAGCTTAGGGAGCAAAGTTTAGTGTTTGTATGTGTTGTATGCAAAAAGTTAGAACCATGCAAACCTAGGTTAAGTTAATACGGGTTTTGGTTTGCATGGACATGTTTGAATTACATGTTGGTTCATGTGGGATGTTAGAAAACGCTGCATGTATGTTATCTAGGCTCCCGCGTGATCGGTCGAGTTAGAATCCGCGAAATAGGACGTAAAACAAACTTAAAACCGAAAACTGCCAGTTCGGATGTGAACTGCCCAGTTTCGGGAAAAGTGGAATTTGAGGCCTTTAGAGGCCGAACTGGGTAAAACGTAAAACATAAAAGTTGTTCAGAACGAGTTTTCCTAGGGGCCAACGCGGACAGTTTTCCAAATTGAGGCTCCAATGGTCTCCGTTTTTACAAAAACCCGTGGCTAGCCTGCCCAGACCCAGTTTACAGGATCAGCCAGTTTCAAACAAAAACTGGTACGAATGCAGGCCGAACTGGATTTTTCTCAAAACACGAAAGTTTTAGGATTTTTCAAGAGCTACAACTTTCGTGAAGACAACATTTTCAAAATCGGAATGAATCTTTAAACTGGAATGGTTTTATAAAGACTGTGCAGGGAATGAGAAATTCATGTACAGGATTTTCAAAAAAAAAAAAACAAGTTCCGAAAAAAAAAAAATCATATCTTTTCCCAAAACCACTGTTTTGACTAAGGAAACTGTTCCAAAGGCAGTTTCCAGCCTTAAATGATTTTATAAAAACCTATTTCAAGGATATGGATTTTTATGAGATTTTTAAGGTTAATTCACTCAAGTTTCCAAAGAAATGGAACATGGATTTTTTTAAAGCCAAATTGGGTAAGCAAGACGTTTACAAGTAATAACCGGAAATAATATCTGAGTTACTAGGCCAAGGCCTAGAACGCAAGTTTGACCCACATAGGGTTAACTTGGTTGATTAAGAATTAACCTTAAGGGTTAAACAAGAAAACCCTAAAGGAGACTAAGATTAATAAATTGGGCTAAGATATAGGGTTAATTAAGGAAACCCAATATTTATGATAAAGCCCAAGGTTAGGAAAGTAATCGAACCCTAACGGTATGTATAGGGTTTAGCACAAGAGGTTATCCAACGTAACCTCTTAAAGAATTAATTCATATTTAGTATGGGGACATACAATTAGGATTATGTAAGCATGTTGATTAGATTATCAACATTTCCGCAAAACTAATTAGAACCTCACCTATGTCCTTCAACCAGTAGGAGGGAACCTGCAGCTGTACGCAGAAAAGAAGCAGCTCAAAGCAGGACATAGCAAGAGAGGTAAGTACAACCACCGCCTACAGCATAGGCTTTGTTGTGGTACTTGCCTAAGTATGATAGATGTATGCTATGTTAGGATGTGATGATAGGTTATAATGTGATGTTATTGTTGTTATGCTATGTTGGGTTATGTTGTATGATAGGTTAAGGTATGCTATTGATGAATGCTATGTTATGATGTGTTAAGACACGAAGCATGTTCACAAAATCTTATACAATAAGATCAAGTATGACACGACAAGATGGAAAAAGAAAGTAAGATGGCGAGCAAGTCGCCTGTGTTGTACCGACCCGAGTAAGGTCGGGTTGGACTATGGTTTGAGTTGGAAATGGTTGGCCGCCCCAACCACTCCATAGTCGCGCGCCCGGTACATACACACAAGTAAGGGGCCCATAAGTAAGATAAGAAATGAAAGTAAGTTAAGCATGAATTGAGCATAAAATAAACATAAATGAACCATGCATTATGATGTATGTTATGCTATGAAAGAATCTAATGATATGTATGCTATGCTATGATAAATGAAGTCATGATATGTACGATATGCTATGGTAAGTTAGGTTAGTATGTGAAAGATTAGATCATGTTTGTTTATGTCGCGGTGTAGGAGGTTGTGCTTGCTGAGCGAAAGCTCACTGTCTTACGTTTATGCTGTAGGTAAGAAACCGTCAGCAATGGTTGATACAAGATGGAAGGGCATGGCGGGGCAAACTGTGAAATGTGGGAAATGTAGCCGCTACGCGTTTTGCTTTTTACGTATTTATGTTATGGTAAATATTTTCATAAAGACACTTTTATATGTTGCACTAGTATGCCATATATAAAAAAAAAAAAAAAAAAAAAAATTTCCGCTGTGTTTTCATAAGTATGTAAGTATGTAAGGGAAGATAAGTATGTATGTATGGTAACGGCCTGTGCTAGGCGGGTCGTTACAGAGTTGGTATCAGAGAGGTTCCCTGCGATACGATTTCACAGTCTGCCTACCATCGCCACCATCATTGTAAGTTACATATATGTTTTATGTATATGCGTAAGTATTTACGATAGGATTATGCTATGATAGACGCGTAAATATGGAGCTCGCACGGATCGATGCCGGGATAGGAGAACCCCAGCATGAAGTGGGTCCAATGTTTCCCGAGGACCCGATTCCTGCTATACCCGTACAGGAGATCCCAGCCCAAGAGGCTGAAGACCAGATGGACGCCGAGGACGCTGCCGACGATTTGATTGCTCCGGAGGAACCACCGGAAGACCCTCCCATTATGATCATCCCTAGCGACGACGAGGACGACGAGGACGATATGGAGCCCGAAGCCGAGTAAGGTAACTGGATGGAGGATATTAATGACGCCGAGGGCGATCCCGAGGAGATGCGATTCCACGATGGAAATTGGGACGAAGACTCTGACGCTGAATCCGACGTTTCGATGATTACGCTAGAGGTTATAGTCTAGTTAGGGCCGATATGCGCATATATTTTTAACCATGTATGATGATAGAGTAATAGACACTCCTATCATATTTTTTTTTATTATGAACAGTACGATGGTAAAGTGTTAGACACTTCCATCATATTTTGACCATGTATATGTAAAGATATGTACGTACAAGTATGATGTATTCAATGTGTAATTACAGTATTGTAAATTACGATGTACAAAGTATGTACATAAAGGACCGTACAGATACGGGATTTATAACAAGAGCATGTTATAAATATTATGAAAGTTATGCTATATTATGATAAGTATCTGTTATGATACCTTCTATGTTATGATATGAAATGTATGATGTTACGGCATGATGTGATGTGATAAGTTATGTATGAAAGAAAGGATATTAATGGTGTGATGATATCTTTTCTTATGATAGGATTTAGAAAATGGTACGTCCACGAAGAACGGTACCACGTAACCAGCCCGAGCCAGATCTCGCAACCATCGTTGCAAATCTACAACAGCAGCTGCTAGAACAGCAGCAAGAGACGGAAAGACTACGAGCTCAGATAGCTCAAATGAATCAAGGACCGCGGATTAACGAGGTTCCACCACGAGCTCAACCAGTACCCCCGGTACCTGAGGATCAGCCAGAAGTTCCTCAGAATGCTAACATTCCGATGGCACCTGCTGGAGGGCAAGCAAACCTACAACCAGTGAGGGAGGACTTACTATACGAACGATTCAGGCGAATGAAGACGCCTGAGTTCGAAGGCCCGACGGACCCGATCGCCGCGGACAATTGGTTGATCGATATCCAAGTTATCTTGGATTTCATGCGACTAACGGAACAAGAGAAAGTTCTCTGCGCTTCTTTCGCCCTGAAAAAGGATGCGCGACACTGGTGGATGACCGTGCAGATGCGCCGTGACGTTACGGCCATGAACTGGCAGGACTTTGTGACCGAGTTTCGCGCGATGTACTACAACAAGGAGATCCTTGCCATTCAACAAGACGAGTTCACGAGCTTCAGACAAGGGTCGATGACGGTAATGGAGGCCGTACAGAAGTTTGAACAGCTAGCTCGGTTGTGTCCAGATTTGGTTCCGAGTGAAACGGAGAAAGTGCGAAGAATGATGAAGATGCTCAGAACCGATATTGCCAAGCAAGTGAGTGCTGGCAGCAGCCCGCCTACCCTGGTGTCCGATTGTATAAGCCGGGCGATACGAGCCGAATACTGGATCAACCAGGATAAGGAAGCTAGGGCTCAATTTTTCAAAGCTAAAAAGGAGGAAAAGGCGGCAGCAAAGCCAACGCAGACTCGACAAGACTCGGAGTCACAACCGAAGGGCCAATCCAGTAACCCTACACAAGGTTCCACTCAAGCTGGGAGAAATAAGAGAAAAGGAAATTTCTCGGGCCAGAACCAACAAGGGAATTTCCCTCAGAAAAAGAACAATCAAGGGAACGAGAACACTAACACCAGCTATCCCGCGTGCGTAACATGTGGAAAGAAACACCCGGGAGTGTGTAGGATGGGGACTAATGTTTGCTACCTTTGTGGCAAGGAGGGGCACTATGCACGAAGCTGCCCCCAGAACAACCAGAACCAGAGCCCTCAGTATCCGAACTGGAATGCCAGCAGCCAGCTACATGCAGTCCAAGCAAGGCTCGAAGGACCCTCAATTGCACAAGGAAGATTAGAGGCTCCTGAACCCCAAGCTAGGATTTACGCCTACACCGATGGAAATGCTGAAGCTGGAACTTCGCATGAAGGGACAAGATAGATACTTGTCGCCACCTAAGGCGTTATTGTATTATTTAATTCTGGTGCAACTCACTTGTTAAAATTTATGGAGATTGCCCAGAAATTAGGAATTAGTATAGAAAATGTTTAAAAACAGCCTTTTAAAATTTCTTTGTTTGGTAAAGAAATTTTGTGGTTTGAATTCTTTTAATGTAAAATATTTTTGTAATTATAATGACTAAGAACTGCTTGTAGATCTCATCGCAATCAAGCCTTAAGATTTCGATGTGATCTTAGAAACGGATTTCTTGAGTTATTACAACGCTAAGTTTGGCTTTCCAAAAGCGTTGAGAGACGTTTAGCCCTTTCGACAAGGAAAAATTCAACCTTTACGGACCGTTGCGGAGCTCAATAACCGGATTAATTTTGGCAACGAAGGATCAGACGATGTCAGAAGCCCATAAGACGCCATATTTGGTACATCCAGGAGCTTTCAAAATGTACTAAGACTAAGAATTATCGATGAGATGAGAATAAGTGACGAAATTCGTGTCAAAGTGCCTAACTTGTCAGAAAGTTAAGGCTGAATACCGACATCCTGAAGGAGATTTGCAGAAAACTGACCGAAATCTACATGTCTCAGATTGTGAGACAGTATGGAGCAACAAAATCAAGCATCTCAGACCAGGATGGATGCCTCATTTCTCGATTATGAACAAATGTTCATATTGCCATGGGGTTGAAATTAAAGTTCATTACGGTTTATCACCCCAAAATGGCTAAACGGAAAGAACTATCTCGAATTGTCCTGATTTTCGAGGACGAAAATTCTTTAAGGAGGATAGATTGTAATACCTAGATTTTTCGATGTTACTATTCTTTTTAAAGGAATTAAATGAATACCATAGAGGTATTATTGAAAGAGAAGCTCGGTTAAGAGTTCTCTTACATTTTATGAGTTTTTTTTTAGATTAATAAAACTCAAAATGAACTATGTAGATTAGCAACGTACCTTTTGAGTAAAAAAAGGGACGAAAAGTACATGATTTTAATGAAAGTCAGAGTTTGACCAAGAACGGTTAAAGGATTGACTTTGCAGTATAGTAAAATAAAGTATACTGCGAAAACCGTCTTTACGGTTGAAATAGTATGAATGGGCTTTGAAAACTAGCTTAGAAAATCAAGCACACCAAGTAGGATTAAAGACCAAAAGGGCTCGAAAAAAATAAGAAAAAGTTTTTACAGTCCATTTTTACGCAGATAAATTTTGGACTGCAGTCAAGTAAAACATACTGAATTGTACTGTGTATTAGTAAACACAGTATTAGAAATATCTGTGTAGCTCAAAAATGGGTTATTTTAGAGAAAAGTAGCCAAACAAGGCCTTAGGATGACATCATAATTATGACATCATCCTTATTTGGAATTATGACATCATAATTCCATGAACCAACCATTAGATGCCATGTGTCTTGTTCTAGAACAATTTTGCCTTGCTCACCAAGGGGGATGGCCGGCCACCTCATGGAGAATTCTATATGGCCCCCCCGGAATTCCTTCTAGAGCTTGTTGAATAATTTTTATGGATTCTGTCATTTCACCAATTCGGACTAGATAACGAGCTAATGAATCTCCTTCGTTTTGCCACTGTACTTCCCAATCAAATTCGTCGTAACATTCATAACGATCAACTTTACGAACCAAGGTATCATTTCTAATACATCTGTGGGGCAAGCTCGGACACATTGAGTACAAGTTAATAAAAAAGTTCATAAAAAAGGAAGACAGAATCAATAAAGGAAAATTCTTACAAGTGGGGCCTTTGGATGATGAACAAATATATATGCAGTTACTCATATAAAATGCTATCAACGCCCTACCATTGCGTATTGGTCAAATTTTCAATAAATTTAGGGGTCAAAGTTGAATTTTTGAAAGTTCCCCTTTGCCTATAAATAGGAGTGACCCATATTCATTTTTAATGAAAAACTTAGCCAAACTCTTGCCATTTTCTGCCATCAAAACCGTGAGAGAAGGTGAGAGGGAGCCAAGAGAAAAAAACTGAATTTTTGCCTAAACCAAGCTTAGGTTAGTTTTCGGTTTGCAAGGGAAAGCTAAGGGGAGAGTTTGAGAAATTTTCCAGCCTTGTTCTAGGCTTGCAGCCGACTGTTAGGGTGCAGGGAAACCAAGAGGGAATCCAAAAATTTTAAGGGAAAGAATTTGGGTTTGTTTCATCAACCGAAACCAAGTTTTTTTGAGACCATTTTCTTGGTCTTGGGCAGCCACGGTTTTGGAGCTAGGGAAGGCAGAAATTTTGTGACCAAAACTTGACTTTGGTCCAAGGTAAAAATCTAGAACCCTAACTCTTTTATTTGAGTTCAAATTTTAAGATTTAAGGTAGTTCAATTTGGTTGTAAGGACATAAGTCCATCTTCCAATTTTTGCCCTAATAGTTGTATGTGCTTGATTTGTAGATCTAAGGGTGTATGGCTTGATTTCTTGCATAAGTTGTGCTTGTGTATGATTGATTTTCATGCCTAATGCTTAGGGTTGTGTGTCCCCTGGTTTGGTCCGAAAATCTGCCCTTAGGCAGTGCTTGAAGCATGCTAGCTTAGGGAGCAAAGTTTAGTGTTTGTATGTGTTGTATGCAAAAAGTTAGAACCATGCAAACCTAGGTTAAGTTAATACGGGTTTTGGTTTGCATGGACATGTTTGAATTACATGTTGGTTCATGTGGGATGTTAGAAAACGCTGCATGTATGTTATCTAGGCTCCTGCATGATCGGTCGAGTTAGAATCCGCGAAATAGGACGTAAAACAAACTTAAAACCGAAAACTGCCAGTTCGGATGTGAACTGCCCAGTTTCGGGAAAAGTGGAATTTGAGGCTTTAGAGGCCGAACTGGGTAAAACGTAAAACATAAAAGTTGTTCAGAACGAGTTTTGCTAGGGGCAACTCGGACAGTTTTCCAAATTGAGGCTCCAATGGTCTCCGTTTTTACAAAAACCCGTGGCTAGCCTGCCCAGACCCAGTTTACAGGATCAACCAGTTTCAAACAAAAACTGGTACGAATACAGGCCGAACTGGATTTTTCTCAAAACACGAAAGTTTTAGGATTTTTCAAGAGCTACAACTTTCGTGAAGACAACATTTTCAAAATCGGAATGGATCTTTAAAATGGAATGGTTTTATAAAGACTGTGTAGGGAATGAGAAATTCATGTACAGGATTTTCTAAAAACAAGTTCCGAAAAAAAATCATATATTTTCCTAAAATCACTGTTTTGACTAAGGAAACTGTTCCAAAGGCATTTTCCAGCCTTAAATGATTTTATAAAAACCTATTTCAAGGATATGGATTTTTATGAGTTATGTAAAAGATTTTTAAGGTTAATTCACCCAAGTTTCCAAAGAAATGGAACATGGATTTTTTAAAACCAAATTGGGTAAGCAAGACGTTTACAAGTAATAACCGGAAATAATATCCGAGTTACTAGGCCAAGGCCTAGAACGCAAGTTTGACCCATATAGGGTTAACTTGGTTGATTAAGAATTAACCTTAAGGGTTAAACAAGAAAACCCTAAAGGAGACTAAGATTAATAAATTGGGCTAAGATATAGGGTTAATTAAGAAAACCCAATAAGTATAATAAAGCCCAAGGTTAGGAAGGTAACCTAACCCTAACGGTATATATAGGGTTTAACACATGAGGTTATCCAACGTAACCTCTTAAAGAATTAATTCATATTTAGTATGGGGACATACAATTAGGATTATGTAAGCATGTTGATTAGATTATCAACATTTCCGCAAAACTAATTAGAACCTCACCTATGTCCTTCAACGAGCAGGAGGGAACCTGCAGCTGTACTCGGAGGAGAAGCAGCTTAACGCAGGACATAGCAAGAGAGGTAAGTACAACCACCGCCTACAGCATAGGCTTTGTTGTGGTACTTGCCTAAGTATGATAGATGTATGCTAGGGATGTATGCTATGATATTGATGCTATGTTAGGATGTTGATGCTAGGTTATGATGTTGATGCTAGGTTATGATGTTGATGCTATGTTAGGATGTGATGATAGGTTATAATGTTGATGCTATGTGATGTTATTGTTGTTATGCTATGTTGGGTTATGTTGTATGATAGGTTAAGGTATGCTATTGATGAATGCTATGTTATGATGTGTTAAGACACGAAGCATGTTCACAAAATCTTATAAAATAAGATCAAGTATGACATGATAAGATGAAAGGAAAGTAAGATGGCGAGCAAGTTTTCTGTGTTGTACCGACCCGAGTAAGGTCGGGTTGGACTATGGTTTGAGTTGGAAATGGTTTGGCCGCCCCAACCACTCCATAGTCGCGCGCCCGGTACATACACACAAGTAAGGGGCCCATAAGTAAGATAAGAAATGAAAGTAAGTTAAGCATGAATTGAGCATAAAATAAACATAAATGAACCATGCATTATGATGTATGTTATGCTATGAAAAGGAAGTCATAATATGATGATGTATGCTATGCTATGATAAATAAAGTCATGATATGTACGATATGCTATGGTAAGTTAGGTTAGTATGTGAAAGATTAGATCATGTTTGTTTATGTCGCGGTATAGGAGGTTGTGCTTGCTGAGCGAAAGCTCACTGTCTTACGTTTATGCTGTAGGTAAGAAACCGTCAGCAATGGTTGATACAAGATGGAAGGGCATGGCGGGGCAAACTGTGAAATGTGGGAAATGTAGCCGCTACGCGTTTTGCTTTTTACGTATTTATGTTATGGTAAATATTTTCATAAAGACACTTTTATATGTTGCACTAGTATGCCATATATAAAAAAAAAAAAAAAAAAAAATTTCCGCTGTGTTTTCATAAGTATGTAAGTATGTAAGGGAAGATAAGTATGTATGTATGGTAACGGCCTGTGCTAGGCGGGTCGTTACAAGAGAGAGAGATGAAGAACGAGGAGGTATGTTTTGTTTTGTTTTTTGTTTTTTGTTTCTTTTTTTTTTTTTTTTTTTTTTTTTTTGTATTGTGTGGTCATAAATCTGATAATACTATTAATTACTATATTTAAAATTTTGTCTATAATTTGTCAACGCTCTCTTCAAAGATATAAATAAATATAAAGTTTATAATAAAGATAATTATATATAAAACTTTAACTTTCCTTAGTGATAATACCAACTTTCTTAATAGTTTGGACAATTGTCAATAATCGAAAAATGATATGATGGGTCGTGGAAATAATTGCTGTGGGGTCATTCTAAACTTGTAAATGGAATTTCTTGAAAAACAAGCAGTGTCTTATCGACTGTATATGCGAAAAGAAATGCCTTATTATAGGTTTGTAACTTAGTGCTTATGGGACCCTTCAATCATTGTGCAAATTATTAGGGTGCTATTGTTTGAGTTTAGCTTTTATATTTGATTTTATTTTTTGAGTTTACGGAAAAAGAAACTGTTTCTTGACAAAAATGACATATTATTGAATAAATTTACGACTTGACAGGCAATGAAAGAGAGATGACTTATAAATTTAATTGACAAGACGTAACTCTTTTTGGCTAGATGCTGACATCATCTTCTGCGTTTATAAATTTAATTTACTTCACATGTTTCATATTGTCTCTGCCATGTAATAAGCCCGAACAAACTTATAGGTCTCAATTATTTTATTTTTTTATTTCTATTTATGCCCCTCTTTAGGCATAAAAAAGTACAATCGATCAATCAAATGAGTGGTTGTAGACATAGTAGAAGTGTTAAAATTTGATAAAAAGATAAATTAGAATACAAAGATAACAAAAGTAAAATGATTAAAAAAAATGATAGACAAAATCTAAATGAACGTATATCTATTTTGATAGACATTTTCAAATCTATTGATTTATCCAAAATGATAGATAATAGAAATAAACTTTGATTTACCTAGAATGTCAGGTAAATAGGCATCAGCCGATCCTTGATTCACATAGAGTACTAAAAGATGAAAAAATAAAA
This sequence comes from Ficus hispida, assembly GCA_025413025.1. Taxonomy (NCBI): domain Eukaryota; kingdom Viridiplantae; phylum Streptophyta; class Magnoliopsida; order Rosales; family Moraceae; genus Ficus; species Ficus hispida. Next base: position 6,940,787 of record CM046362.1, read on the forward strand.
AAAATAAACACTCTAACATCACTTTGAAAAATTGCACCCCTTTACATATGAATGGACTAACATATTTATGAACTAAACTATCTCGAATAGAAACGGAAAACTACAAATAAAATTGGGGAACAAAATAATTCTGAAAAAAAGAAATGATCATATGGAAAGGATCAGTCACATTTTTGATAAGATCTCCTTTTCTAATTCTTATAAATGACTAATTATCTATATTTTTTATATTTAGCTCCATATTGGAGCTCCGCATTCCCAAAAGGTGTATCCAATACTAGGATCCACCAAAATCGACCATTTTTTTAATTGTAGCATATAGTGTATTTTGCAGGTACTTTTGAAGTTTATAATAGGTTTTTCAGAATATAAAAAAAATAAATAAATAAAACATTTATATTCAGTAATTCCTTTGATATTCTAAGATGACAGATCTATGGTTAATTTTTTAAAAAAATTTATATGCAATTTTCAGGTTAGAGAGAGAGATGAAGAAGGAGGAGGTATGTTTTGTTTTGTTTTTTGTTTTTTGTTTTTTTGTTTTTTTGTTTTTTTGTTTTTTTGTTTTTTTTGTATTGTGTGGTCATAAATCTGATAATACTATTAATTACTATATTTAAAATTTTGACTATAATTTGTCAACGCTCTCTTCAAAGATATAAATAAATATAAAGTTTATAATAATGATAATTATATATAAAACTTTAACTTTCCTTAGTGATAATACCAACTTTCTTAATAGTTTGGACAATTGTCAATAATCGAAAAATGATATGATGGGTCGTGGAAATAATTGCTGTGGGGTCATTCTAAACTTGTAAATGGAATTTCTTGAAAAACAAGCAGTGTCTTATCGACTGTAGATGAGAAAAGAAATGCCTTATTATAGGTTTGTAACTTAGTGCTTATGGGACCCTTCAATCATTGTGCAAATTATTAGGGTGCTATTGTTTGAGTTTAGCTTTTATATTTGATATTATTTTTTGTGTTTACGTAAAAAGAAGCTGTTACTTGAAAAAAATGACGTATTATTAAATAAATTTATGACTTGACAGGCAATGAAAGAGAGGTGACTTGTAAATTTAATTGACAAGACGTAACTCTTTTTGGCTGGATGCTGGTATCATCTTCTACATTTATAAATTTAATTTACTTCACATGTTTCACGTCGTCGCTGCCATGTAATAAGCCCATATAAACTTATAGGTCTCGATTATTTTATTTTTTTTATTTCTATTTATGCCCCTCTTTAGGCATAAAAAAGTACAATCGATCAATCAAATGAGTGGTTGTAGACATAACAGAAGTGTTAAAACTTGATAAAAAGATAAACTAGAAGTCAAAGATAACAAAAGTAAAATGATTAAAAAAATGATAGACAAAATCTAAATGAACTTATATCTATTTTGATAGACATTTTCAAATCCGTTGATTTATCCAAAATGATAGATAATAGAACTAAACTTTGATTTACCTAGAATGTCAAGTAAATAGGCATCAGCCGATCCTTGATTCACATAGAGTACTAAGAGATGAAAAAAATAAGAAAAATAAACACTCTAACATCACTTTGAAAATTTCCACACCTTTACATATGAATGGACTAACATATTTATGAACTAAACTATCTCGAATAGAAACGGAAAACTAAAAATAAAATTGGGAAACAAAATAATTCTGAAAATAAAGAAATGATCATATGGAAAGGATCAGTCACCTTTTTGATAAGATATCCTCTTTCTGATTCTTATAAATAGACTAATTATCTATATTTTTTATATTTTGCTCCATATTGGAGCTCCGCATTCCCTAAAGGTGTATCCAATGCTAGGATCCGCCAAAATCAACCATTTTTTTTAATTGTAGCATATAGTATATTTTGCAGGTACTTTTGGAGTTTATAATAGGTTTTTCATAATATTAAAAAATAAAACATTTATATTTAGTAATTCCTTTGATTTTCTAAAATAGCAGATCTACAGTTAATTTTTAAAAAATGTTTATATGCAATATTTAGGTTAGAAAGAGGGAGGTGAAGAAGAAGGAGGAGATATGTTTTGTTTGTTTGTTTGTTTTTTTTTTTTTTTTTTTTTTTTTTTTGTATTATGTAGTCATAAATCTGATCTTACTATATTAATTGCTATATTTAAAATTTAGGCTATAATTTGTCAATGCTATCTTCAAAAATATAAATAAATATAAAGTTTCTAATAAAGATAATTACATATAAAACTTTAACTATAATATCAGCTTTCTTAATAGTTTGGACAATAATTAATAGTGCACAAATGAAATGATGGGTCGTGGAAATAATTCTATGCTATGGGGCCATTCTGAACTTGTAAACGGAATTTTTGGGAAAACAAGTAGTGCCTTATCGACTGAAGATGAGAAAAGAAATGCCTTATTATAGATTTGTAACTTAGTGCTCATGGGACCCTTCGATTATTGTGCAAATTATTAGGTGCTATTGTTTGAGTCTAGCTTTTGTATTTGATTTCATTTTTTGAGTTTACGGAAAAAGAAGCTGTTTATTGAAAGAATGATGTATTATTAAATAAATCTACGACTTGACAGTCAATGAAAGAGAGGTGATTTATAAATTTAATTGATAAGACGTAACTCTTTTTGGCTGGATGCTGATCATCTTCTGCATTTTTAAATTCAATTGACTTCATATGTTTCACATATTTTCTACCATGTCATTGTCCGAATAAACTTATAGGTGTCGATTATTTTATTGTATTTTTATTTCTATCTATACCCCTCTTTTCTTTTTAGGTATAAAAAGGTATAATTGGTTAAAAAAAATGAGTGGTTGTAGACATAGCAGAAGTGTTAAAACTTGATAAAAAGATAAACTATAAGACAAATATAACAAAAGTAAAATGATTAAAAAAAATGATAGACAAAGTGTAAAAGGACATATATCTATTTTGACAGACATTTTCAAATCTGTTTATTTTTCCAAAATGACATATAATAGAACTAAACAGTTGATTTACCTAGAATGCCAGGTAAATAGGCATCAGCCACTCCTTGATTCACACAGAGTACTAAGAGATGAAAAAATAAGTAAAATAAACACTCTAACATCCCTTTGAAAAATTTCACCCCTTTACATATGAATGGACTAACATATTTAAGAACTAAACTATCCCGAATAGAAATGGAAAACTACAAATAAAATTGGGAAACAAAATAAACAAAGTAATGATATGGAAAGGATTGGTTACATTTTTGATAAGCCTCTGATCCTTGTAGATAGAATAATTATCTATATTTTTTATATTTAACTCCATATTGGAGCTCCGCATTCCCAAAAGGTGTATCCAATGCTAGGATCCACCATAATAGACCATTTTTTGTAATTGTTGTATATAGTGTATATTGCATGTACTTTTGAAGTTTATAATCGGTTTTTTAGAATATGAAAAAATAAAATATTTATATTTAGTAATTCCTTTGATTTTTTAAAATAGCATATATACGGTAAATATTTTAAAAAAATATTTATATGTAATTTTCAGGTTAGAGAGAGAGACGAAGAAGAAGGAAGAGATATGTTTTATTTTGTTTTGTTTTGTTTTTTTTTTTTTGAGTATTGTGTGGTCATAATCTGATCATACATACTACTATATGTAAAATTTAGGCTATAATTTGTCAATAGGCTCTTCAAAAATATAAATAAATATAAAGTTCCTAATTAAGATAGTTATATATAAAATTTTAACTTTTTCCTTAATGATAATATCAACTTTCTTAAAAGTTTGGACAATAGTTAATAATCCAAAAATGATATGATGGGTCGTGGAAATAATTCTTTGTTGTGGGGCCATTCTGAACTTGTAATCAGAATTTCTGATAAAACATGATTATAGGTTTGTAACTTAATGCTCATGGGACACTTCGATTATTGTGCAAATTATTAGGGTGCTTTTGTTTGACTCTAGCTTTTGTATTTGATTTTATTTTTTGAGTTTACGGAAAAAGAAGCTGTTTATTGAAGAAATTATTTTTGAAACCGTCAAGATCCGTATTAGAACTATGTGTTTTATATATATTTTTATTTTTACTGTGATATTATATTGATTTAATAACTAAATTGCGTCTGATGCTTTTCTCTAAGTAGAATCAAAATCGGTTCTCACTCTCTCATTTTTCATCTGGGGGAAATGTACAATGTATTTATCTAAGAGCCACCCTCTGGTAGCTAAAACAAAAGGCAATAAATAGATAAATGAATGAACTCTCTCTCCTAAACGACTTTTTTATGTCATTTTTGTGACTTGAAATAATGAATGAGTTTAACCAGTACTTATAATGCGCTTAGAACATCAATTTGAGTTGAAAGTTTTAGATTGATGTGGGATGACTTTTTTAAAATAAAAAAACTGACTTTTTTAAAATAAACTTTTTTTTAAAACAAAATGTCAAAAATTAAGCTAGAACGGGCCAACCAAGCAGACCATTGGACTAAGATGGTACGCTTTCTCCCCTAGATCTTATCTGTCTATTTTCATCATATGATCCATATTCATTTTAAGAGAGTCCTTTAACTTTACCAGTAAAGGATAGTAGATGTCAAGCTATTGGGGCGGGCTAGCTCAATGGTGAGGGGAGGGGGTTTAAGGATTAGGAGCTATAAGTCCTATGTACTTTCCGTAATCGGCTTAAAAATTTAATAAAAAATTTAATAATAAGTTAATTAATTTAAGAAGTGCACATGAGATACTTACATTAAAAAAAAAAAATATATATATATATATAGAGTAGATGTCCCCGTAGACATACACACACAATTCAAGATGTACCCGTGTTTAGTTGTCAAATCATTGATTTATGTAGTATTTAGTGTCTACGTCTTGTCAATTCAATTATATACATATATATATATATATATATATCTATAAATTAATTCTATTCCCACCTTCTACACCACCAGGCGTCTATAAGTAGATGACCCAAAAATTCATTGTCCATCACCAAGTAGGCTTGTTTTGCAACATAAAGCTGAGAACAAAAGTTCATTTACATTCAAGGTATACATATATACCTGCACATTTTTTAAAAATATATATATTTAGTGTCAATGTTTTTGATATTAGCTGAGATTTAGGCAGTCTGATTTTTGAGTAGTTTAATTTACCAACGTAATTGAAATTTGTTAAAGTTTTATGTTATCTGTTCCTCTCTTTTTATTTGTATATATAGTACTAACGTTACTAGCTATATTTTTGTATTCATTGATTTTTATCATGTGCTTATAATAGAAACATTTTGGAAAGAAAATTTTGGGGCTTTTGCTGACATGGCATGGCTTTTTTATTTTTATTTTTATTTTTTATTTTTATTTTTATGCTAGTTGCTTCTGCTTTGTCGATGGCCATTCTCTCGTTTTTACAACATCTATAGTCAATATTTTCTGCGATATGTGTTGTTTTCTCGTTCGAATGTCTCTGACATTTGGCATATTATATAACAAACGATACTTTTCATTAGAGGACAAAAATTTCGAGGCATGACACCTTTGTAATTCTTTAATTTTCCTACAGTTTGATGTGTTTCCTTTCTTAGTTTTGCCAGGATCATACATTCTTTTCTCCTTTTTCAGAATTTTCCTCGAGGGTTTTCTAGATTAAAGTTTTAAGGGGACACAAATATTTGATTGGATTTATCTTTCTATTTTTATGGGGGTGGGGGCTTTAGGTACCCAGCTTCTGTTTTCTTAATTTCTTCTTTTGAAGTACATGTGATTTTTTAATTTGTTAATTCTTTTTAAGTAATTTGATTGGAAAAGGATTAAGCTTCAAATGGATGTCAACATATTTAGGACATAATTGTTGCTCTTGACACATGAGTTATTTTCTCGCTCCATAAAAAAAATTAAAAAAAAAAAATCGTATTCCTATGGTCGGTATGTGTTGGTCGGTATGTGTTCATCTTTTACTGCTGCAGTAATTGGAACATCTACTTACTTACAAATCCTTATCCACATTAAGTATGGCGGCGAGTAATACTGGACTTTCCGCTGCCAAAAACGTGGCTAGGCGACGTGGATACTGTGACTACCCAACGATTTGGAATTACGATTACATCCAGTCAATCAAAAGTGAATATGGAGAGGTAATCTAAGACTATCTTCAATGTATATGTCAATATCAATACTATATTTGCTACAAAAAAGTGTAAAAGTAATGTATTTTGAAACTTTATACTACAATTTATAATGTTTTTTTTGTAATACTATGCATAGGATTATCAGTAATTTGGAATTCATAAAAGCTAGGGTTTAGTCTATGAGGAGTACAGATTAATAATAAGTACTATTGCATGTAGGGAGAAGGCGTATATGCCAGCCAACGTGACAGGCTGAAGGACCAGGTTAGGTTGATGCTGAAGGAGATAACGGATCCTTTAGTTCAGCTTGATACTATCGATGTTCTACAAAGGCTTGGAGTCTATTATCATTTTGAGGATCAAATAAAGAGTATTTTGGAAGGTATACACAATATTAATGATTTTGAAAGTGATATTTGGAAGGATAATTTATATGCCACGGCTCTCAAATTCAGACTCCTCCGACAACATCTATATCCGGTTCCTCAAGGTACTTGAAACCAACCCTCAATCCTCTAGATGGTTTAGATTATATAACTTTTTATTATTATTATTTAAAATAGTAAATAAAAAATACTACTCGTTTATGATAATGTAGAATTGTTAGACGAACTATATTTCTTATCTAACTATTGTTATTTTGATCAAATTGCAGAGATTTTCATTGATTTCAAGGATGAATCAGGAAAGTTAGAATTAGAAAGTATAGGAAATGATGTCAAGGGGCTGTTATCTTTATATGAAGCTTCTTTCCTTTTGATGCCTGGTGAAAACATTTTGGAGGAAGCCAGAGAATTTACCTCCAAGCATCTCCAAGAATTTGCCAAGCAGAACGAAGATGAAACCTATCTTTCTAAACTAGTCGGCCACGCCTTAGAAGTTCCACTGCACTGGAGGGTACCTAGGCTCGAGGCCAGGTGGTTTATTGATTTATGTAAGAAGTGCCCTGAGATCATCAATCCTACTTTTCTCGAGCTTTCTATTTTGGACTACAACATAGTTCAATCTATACATCAGGAAGACTTGAGACAAGTGTTCAGGTATATGTATATATATATACACGTACATTAAACTATTTGATAGCATACATAACAGTATAATTAAATTTAGTAGTTCAAGTTGACGTTTATTCTGAAATAGTCTGTGTATGTATGATTTCTATCTTATATAGAAGTTGGAATGTGTCTTTGCACTTCAACTAGCTATTGAATAAATCCAACAATTTGTTCCTTTTTCACTTAAATGCTATGGTCTAAATTTTTCCATGTCTTATTTACCGATCATTTTCTTTGCTTCCATTCAATGACGTTACTCTTTTCTTCTTCTTCAGTTACCTTTTTTTTTTTTTTTTTTTTTTTTTTAATTTAAATATGTCCATTTTTTCCCAAAAAAAAAAATCCTTAATATTTAAAAATGTCCACAAAAAGGCAAAACCACTTTTTGGACTTGGAATAACCCTTGTGTTTTTTTTTTTTCCTACTACTTTTGTCCGTACTTTTCCATCAATTACTTGCTTATTTGTTTTGTCAATATTTTTAATATTTTAATAATTTTTAAATTCTTTTGTTTTCGATCAAGTGTTTTGCCCAAAATGAAAATTTTTGTTTCAAATTGGAATTGGAAAGGGATTTAAATCAATGAAATAATCAAGTTTTGCCACAATCTATTTATTTATTTATTTATTTGTCAGGGCCTACTCCTTTACAATTTTTATTTTATTCATTTGTTAGTTTTGGTTTGATGCTTTTCCTTTTTGCTCTTTTTTTCTTTTTTTTTTTTAAGATTTGTTCCATGTTTTTGTTTTGAAAGTACTTAATTATTCTTTGAATACTATTTTTCTCTTAGACATAGATGTATATAAATTTGTTGTTCTGACAGTTAAAAACATGATTTTAACTATTAATGTTGTTTCATCCTTGTTTTGCATACATATATAGGTGGTGGTGGGAACTTAAGTTTGAAGAAAACATAAACTTTTCAAGACAGAGAACGGTGGAGAGTACCTTATGGAATACAGGGATGGTATCTGATCCGCAACATTCATATTGTAGGAAAATGGAATCAATACTATTCAACCTTTTCGTAGTACTGGATGATACGTATGATACGTATGGCATGCTAGACGAACTTGAGTTGCTTACAACTGCTTTTGAAAGGTATGGCACCTCATATGTTGTGTTATTATCCATAAATGGATGTCAATTTAGTCGAGATGTCTTGATATATTTACTGACTATTATTACCATTATTGATTAAAAAAAAGTTACATAATCTACAATTTAGAGAGAGAGAGAGAGAGATATATACCCTAATCTATTTTGTTTCATTTCGTTGTAGTTGGGACATGAAGGCCATGGATGGGCTACCAGACTACATGTAGTTACTTTTCCTTGGTATTTACAACCATATGAATGGGTTGGCCTTTGACATCCTTAAAGAAAAAGGACTCCATGTCATTAAGTACCTAAAAAAAGCGGTATCTTTTATACTCTTTTACCGTTCAATTATCATTATGTGACATTTATTTCTTTATTTTATCTTGTAAGTAAGATGATAAATTATAACTTCATGTTCGTGGGAGAAATTAACAGAATTAAATATTTTGGGGATGAAAATGTAATAAAAAAGGCCATCCTATATCTATGCTGAGTTCTCATATATATAGTACGAAGGAAATGAGAACATAATGGTTTTTCTCCTATGCTCTTTTCGTTTTTTTTTTTTTTTGTTTTGTTTCATTTTTTCCCCTCTTTTTTATTAGGTTTTTATGTTTTTCATTACGAAATTTTTTATTTTATTTTATTTTTTGAATATTCTTTTCTTTTCTTTGAAAAAAAAAATTTTAATAAAAAAATTATAAATAACTCATTTCCCATTGAATGTTTTTCAGTTCGTGGATGCTACTAAATCTTATCTCCAGGAGGCAAAATGGTATTATAGTGGGCATATGCCTACTTTCCATGATTACATGGAAAATGGATGGGTTTCAATTGCAGCAATAGCCCCTCTAGTGACGGCTTTTTTCGTGGTTGAAAGCCCAATAACGAAAGAGGCCTTAGAACTATTTGATGCTGGGTATCCAAGTATAATCCGCCTGTCATCACTGATTATTCGGTTTGCAAATGATCTGGCCACAGATTCAGTAAGCATTCGATATTCTCATTTAGCTTTATAAAATAAACAAGCAAGTTTGCTCTACTTGAAGGAAAATAAAAATCAAAAAGCGAAAACTTTGTTAAGGTTTCTTATTACTTACTCAGGTGAGTGGACAATAATATATTTTTTATTTATCTCTTCTTATTAGGAACTTTATGCTTTATATAGATGAAAAATTTTGTCATTCGTGGGTGAAAAACAAGTACTTACCTATATCTTGTATATATACAACCTGTGATTTTTCTTTTTCTATTTTTCACTCTGTACTTATTTGGATTATTTTTTAATATTGCTCACTTTTCTTTATAATAAGAACTGTCAGTCTTTCATATTGACTACACTTTTTCTATTTCATTTCAGTTTGAGAAAAAGAAGGGGGATGCTCCCACATCAATCGACTGTTACATGCATGAGACGGGTGTTTCTGAAGATGAAGCACGTCGACATGTGCTGTCTCTGATGAGTGAAGCATGGAAACAGTTGAATGAATGTCGAGGCACAAATTCTGTCTTTTCTCGTAAATATATTGAACTCATCACCAATCTTACGAGAATGTCAATGTGGTTGTATGATGGAAGAGATGGGTTTGGTATTCATAATCAAGGCGTGACAAAGGATGCTGTCTTGTCAGTGTTTGTTAACCCCATTTCTCTTGATGAATGAGAGCAAAATATCTAGTCTGCGTGTTGATTTCTGAATTGAAAAACGAAAGATGCCTGTCCTCTTTCGTTGGCTTGTAATTTGTCGTGTGAGATTTGATTTTATCATCTACTTTCTTTGTTTGGATTTTATGATTTTGTAATCGTCTGGCTTGAAAACTCTATCCATTAATACGTGTGTTTGTTTGGACTTTATGATTTTTAATCCTCTCCCTTGGTAACTTTATTCATCGACAGATTTCTACTTCGTACTTTCTCCATTAAATTTAGTGATCTGATATATTTGTCTAAAATTTGATTTAATAAATTCAAGTAGAGTCTTGGAGTCATGAAATGAAAACTAGTGGTTGCTAAAGTTGATAATTAGATATGCTAACATCTCTTATGCTTGTCTAATATTTTTTTTAATAAATTCGAGTAGAGGTTTTCATGTACCTTGACATGAACGACGACAATGATGGACATAGGACTTGAATCCAGTGAGTGAATAAATATGGACCAAATTTTTTAACTGAAATAATAGTAAAGTATGTAACCACTTTTAACATTTCAAATAATATATTTTATCAAGCATATATGTAGTCCAGAATAGGATCATGATATGTTAAAAATTAGAAACAAACATAAATATTGAAACCAGTCTCCCTTTCTTCTGTCTGTAAGTATTTCAGAAATTTGTATATTTTTCAAGTACGAATAACACAACACTTTCATCTCTATAAAGGATAAATTTCCCTAAGAAAAGAGTTTAACTAAAATAGGGAGTAAATAGTTCAATAAATAAATGACGTAAATAATACGTACTTAAATATTTGGTGTAAATATATAATTAATTTCTTATGTAAGTAATCTATTTTGCTAGGAGTTAATTTGCTTTTTACCTAGAACATCTGGTATTTACCTATAAAACTTGTTATTTATGCCAACTATTTTAAAAAGTTACTTTTTAAAACAACAAACAAAAGACCACAAACTTTTTAAATGCATGATATTTGTTATGTTTTTGTGAGATTATATCTGTACTTACTGGGCGAAAGCTTATCAGTATATTTCATATTGTAGGTAAGAGGCCTGCAATTTTACTTGATGGGCCATGGAGACAATGCGACAAGTGAAGGGCGGTGTGGGATATCACTTCACAGATTTTTCCGCAAACTCTTTAAATTATGAACTAGTATATGTATGATTAAGTAATATGTACCATGTTATGTATGAGATGTTTCAAAAAGTTTGGTTTAAAAGATTATGTGTGACCTTTTAATCGGCTTAACAAGTAATTGATAGGTATGGTGAAGTTTACCCATATGGACAAGTTTAATTAAGTTACGAAGAAAAAAAAAATATTCTGAAATTTTCTGAAAGTTCATGTAACGACCCGCCTAGCACAGGCCGTTACCGTACATACATACATACATACTTACGTACTTATACGTAAAACAGCGGAATATATTTTTTTTTTTTATTATTTTATAAGCCGTATAAATATATATACACACCTACGTAAATAATTATACTGAATAATTAAAACGTTGTGTAGGTATAAATAAAGCTTGTAAAATATTAACATAATAAACAAAACGTGTGGCGGCATTATTCCCACATTTCACAGTCCGCCAATCCATGCCCTCCATCTTGCATCAAGAATTATTTCCAGGCTGCTTACCTACAGCACAGACGTAAGACAGTGAGCGAAAGCTCAGCAAGTACAACTATAATTACCGCAATATTAAAACACAGCATAATCTAACCTAACCTAACATTGTATAACATAACATAGCATACCATCTCATAACCTTTCTTAATCATAACATGGCATAACATTTCATAACCTAACTTGACATATCGCATGCATGATCCGTTTATGCTTCCTTATGCTCTCTTATCTCTTCATAACTTTCTTAACTTAACCTTACTTTTGGGCCCCATAACATGAGTGTTCGTACCGGGCGCGCTCTATGGACTTACTCTTGCCATAGCTCAACCCGACCTAACGCGGGTCGGTACGACACAGGCAATTGCTTGCCATCATAACTTAATCTTTTATTTGTTAATTAGTGAACATGCATCGTGATGTTTCACTCAATTGATCTTAACATAACTTAACCCTAATCATGCTTCTATAGACCATAGCATACAAAACATACGTTCATAACATAGAATCATAACATTCCTAAGCTAATCTATAACACTGAGCATGTAACATGTAGCATTCATAACTAGCAATCATACTTAGGCAAGTATTCACAACAAGCCTATGCTGTAGGCGGAGTTGTACTTACCTCGTTCGTAAATGCGGTGTCCAATCGTGGAGTTAGGTTCCGCTGGGACACCTCTTCGTACAACGTTCTGAAATTAAATAAAAGTAAGGGTTAGAACTGTTGGTAGTATAACCAACATTCTTTTATAACCTTAGTTATAAGCCCTTACTTATTTTCACGTTATCCTAACTGGTTACTTTGGTAACCCTATTCGGGTAGTTTTTAACTTTGGTTTTAAAATCTTATTTTTAGGAAATGAAAACCTTAATTTTTTGTATTTAAACTCTTTTGTTTAATTTTAAGGATTGAAAATCTTAAAACGAGACTTATAAATTTATTGACTATTGGAAACTGCCTTTGGAACAGTTTCTCAATGTCCATTTGCAGTGAAACTGCAAAAATATGCATTTTCTGTGTCAACTTTGTAAATCCTGTACAGGATTTCCATAATTCCTGTACAGTTCTCCGAAATTCATTTTCATCTTAAAATCCAGACTGAATCTGTAAAACTTGTCTTCATGAAAGTTGTAAACATTTAAAAACTCTACAACTTTTATGTTTTGGGTAAAACCCAGTTCTGGCGTTTTCGTGGTCAAAACCCCTGAGGAACTTGTCCTGGCCGTGCTCGGGTCCTGGACACCTTAGGCACGGGTTTTGGTAAAAACCGAGGCCATTGGAGCCTCATTTTACAAAACTGTCCGCGTTGTCCACTAGTAAAAACTCTACTTAAAAACTTTCATGTTTTGAGTTTCCCCTGATTCGGCCTCTAAAGGCCTCAAAAACTGTTTTTCCCGAAACTGGTCAGTTCCCACCCGAGTTGACAGTTTTCGGTTTAAAATTTCGTGTTCGTCCTAAAACGTCCACCCTACCTCAACCGAACTCATCGGGAGCCTAAATCAGACATGCATAACGTTTCTAACGTTCAAATTTCAACATGCAAGCCAAATTGAACGTAAATCATAATCCTACAAAACCCTAAGCATTCAATCAAACACTTATCATGCACAATATGCACATAAATGAACCACCAAACCCTAAGCTTAAACAAATCAAGCACATGCACATAATTTACCAACTAGAGCAGAATTTAAAAGTGGGCTTATACCCTTACAAACCATAGCTTAAATACATTTAAATTTCACCATATGAAATTTAAATGAAACTTGATCGGTTAAGGTTTTTACCTTACTCGGTTAGGCTCGGTGAGCTAAGATTTCGGCTTCCTTCCTCCGTCTCAAATCACCGGCTGATTTGGTGATTGGCAAGTGCAAACTTGCTGCCTTTCTTGCCTTAAGTTCAGCCACCAAAAGACACAAAGTTGGCTGCCTCTAACACCAAAATCCGGCTGCCTCCTAGCTTGGTTCCTCCCCCCCTAGAACCGGCCTTGCTAGGGAAATGGGTTCTAAAATTTTTCCCAACTTTTTGGCTTGGTTCCCACCTTGAATCCGACCACTCTAAGCCCTCCCACACACTTGGTTTTGCAAATTTTTCTTGCCTTTCTCTTCTCCCTTAAGTCCGGATTTTTGTGAAGAAAAAATGCAAGAGTTTGGCTAAGTTTTCTCTTTAATTGTGAACAAAGGCCACCCCTATTTATAGAGGTTGGAAACTTCTCATAATTGCACATTTTAGTCCTCAAAAAATCAGAAAATTGGACATTTAGGGGGGCATGTGGCCGGCCATCATCAATGGTGGAAGACAACTCATTTCTTCCAATTTTCCTTAATTCAACTAATGATGTCAAAATAAAAAAGGTAATGAGGTAAGCCAAAGCTTAAGCTTGTTTGGCTCTTTTGCTAATAAGCAGTCCATATTTAAGTCATCACAGGTATTTCCAATACTGGTTATGTAACGACCCGCCTAGCACAGGCCGTTACCATACATACATACATACATACGTACTTATTTAATAGGCGTAACGTAAGCAGCGGAAATTTTTTTTTTTTTTTTTTTTTTATACGGTGCGGATACTTGCAAAATATAGCGATGTTTGCATACAACATAATTTACATAATAAGATCAAAACGCGAAGCGGTTAAAATCCCCACATTTCACAGCTCGCCCTGCCTCGCTCGCCACCTTGCACCATTAGTTGCCAGTAGGTTGCTTACCTACAGCATAGACGTAAGTCACGTGAGCTTTCGCTCAGCAAGTACAACATATATATCCGCAACAATTAAACATAAACATAACTCATCATACATAACTCATACATATCATGTCACATCATCGCATAATATATGCATGAACCAATTATGCTCTTATTATGCCAGCGTATTCATTCTTAACTTATCTTACTTATGGGCCCCTTATTATGAGTGTACGTACCGGGTGCACTCTATGGACTTACTCTTGCCATAGCTCAACCCGACCTGACGCGGGTCGGTACGACACAGGCAAGCTTGCTTGCCATCATACTTACTTTACATGAACTCATAATTATTCTTATTAGTGAACATGCTTCATGATGTCACTATACATAAATCGTGCTTTAATTTCATAATCATGAACTGAACATACTTATCATAAACATAACATCATATCATAAACACTATTCATACTTGGGTAAGTATCAACAAGAGCCTATGCTGTAGGCGGAGTTGTACTTACCTTTAATACTATGTCCCGAAGTATGTTGATTCAATTCAGGATGCCTCAGCAGGCTATCTCCTGCTACATCAGAGGACACAGAGTAAGAATTTAGTTCTTACGGAATGTTGGTAATCAAACCAACATTCATGCCTAGTCATAGTTATATGTTTCCCCTCTTTTCTTAAACAAACCCGGATACTTCCTCTGTATCGCGGATACCCCTAAGGTTTAGGGTTTACTACTCTTAACGTGTACTTTGATTGGTTACACCAAGTAACCTTGGCTAAACAGCCTTTCTAAGTAGCGTTGGACTACTATTCTTAAATCTTGGGCCTACGCCTTCTAAAATACAACTCAAAGGATTATTTCAGATAATCCGAGTTTTTAGGCCCGACTAATCATTTTCACTATTTTATTGGGTTACGTTGGATAACCCTTGGGCTTAGGGCCCAAACCAATAACTCGGAATCTTTTCCCGGTCATGGTTCACTTAACTCAATTAAAAACTCTTTCTTTACTTTGGAAAAACTTAGGATTTTAATATCATTTGATAAAACTTAGAACGGGTCTTTGTAAAAATCATTAAAAATAGAAACTGCCTTTGGAACAGTTTCTCACTGAGAATTAGTCAGTGGATGTGCAGAAATGTCCTTTTCCTGCACTGTTTTTAACATTCCTGTGCAGGAATTTCTTGTTCACTGCACAGTTTTGAATTCCAATTTTCTATTTAAAAATCGAAGCAGAATTTGAAAAAGTTTTCTTCATGAAAGTTTTAAAGCATTCAAAATCCTAAAACTTTCGTTTTGAACTCGAGACCCAAATCGGTCTCTAACCCGTTCATTTTCCCTGTTAAACTCACCTGGCCGTGCTTAGGGTCTGGGCATGGTCAGGCTCGGGTTTTCACAAAAACGAAGGCCTTTGGAGCCTTATTTTTGAAAACTGTCCGCGTTGTCCCACAGTAAAAACCCTACTCTACAACTTTTGTGTTTTACGTTTTTCCAAAATCAGCCTCTAAGGGCCTCAAATTTCGGTTTCCAGAAAACTGGGCAGATCTAACCCGAATTGGCAGTTTTCGGTATTTTCTTGGTTTCTCGTCCTAATTCGTGCACACTACCTCAACCGAACTCAGCGGGAGCCTAGAATCAACATACAACGTGTTTCTAACATCCCCTTTTAACTCGCATGAAGCTCAAACCCGTCCATGCAAGTCAAACAATCAAACTAAATCTTTAAGATTTCGGTTTGGCCAATTTTCTTGATTTCTACTCACATAGCATACACATTTCCATCTAACACCCTAACATGCCATTTAAATATTGTTGGGCAGATTTGGGGAAACATACAACCCTTAATTAATCTAGCATACAATCATACTCATAAGCACATATAATTGCACAATTAAGCACTAAACAAAACATAGCTTAATATGCTAAATCAACCACCCCTAACTAATCAAGCACACACACACTAAAAAAAATCTGACCTAAGGGCAGAAATTAAAGGGAGCTTATGCTCATTACAATTTAGCTTGAAATACATTTAAATCTCTAATTTAGAACTTAAATTGAGAGATTTAAGGGCCAAGAAAATTTTTACCTTATTTGTTCCAATATGGGTATGCTTGGCTCAATTTTCTCTCTTCCTTTCCCCTTGGTGCAGCCGGCCCTATGCTCCTCCAATGAGCTTGAAATTTTGCAGCCACCTAGGGATTGGTCCTACCAATGTTCCGGCCACTTTTCACACAAAACAGCCACCTCCCCACACGGTTTCCCCTTCACTTTCTCTTCCCCCTGCTGCTGCCACAGAACCGGCCAGCAATGGCCAATCTTGGTTCCAAAATTTTTCTAGCTTCTTGGCTTGCTTCCTAGTGAATACCTAACACTCCTAAGACTAATTCCTTAAGTTTTTGAAACTTTTTCTCTCTTTTGGCTGCTGTCCAAATTCGGTTTTGGTGAGGAAGAAATTGGGCAAAGTTTGGCTAAATTTTCTAATTTTTGTGAATAGGATGCACTCCTATTTATAGGCAATTTTGAACTTTTTAAAATTACAAAATAGTCCTTCAAAGTTAGCCAATTTGCACACAAAGGGGGTGAGGTGGCCGGCCATCCATTCTAGAACCAACTAAAATTCTTTCCAATTTTTCCTTAAATCCTTAAATGATGTCATAAATCAAAAGTTACATGGCATCATCATTAAGGCCTTATTTGGCCTAATAATGCAGTCCAAAATTTATCTGTCTAATAATGGACTATACGAAAAATTCTCTTTTCGCTTCGAGCCTTTTGGCCTTTAATCTCCTACTTAGTGTGCTTGATTTTTCTATGGTGGTTTTGAATCTAACTTAAACCATTTTATCTGAAAAATTTGGTTTTCCGCAGTATACTCCTATACCGCTTACCATTTTTCGATATCGTCAAAGAATTGATCTTTCTAGCCAATCTTTGACTTTCTTAGGCCAATGTTGCCTATTCTGATAACGTGGACTCTCTTGGTTTACTTTGACGGTTTCTGGTCAAACTTTGACTTTCTGGTCAAACTTTGACTCTCGGGTCAAACTTTGACTTTTGTAAAAATCATAGCGTTTTCATACCTTTTTCCTCAAAAGGTCGTATGCTTAGCTAAGCAATCATTTTTGAGTCTTATAGAAGCATAAGAACTCATAATTCTGAATAAAAACCCTAAACCGGGCTTTTCATAAATACCTTCACGGTACAGTTCAAATTTCTATACAAGAAATTGTAACATAGAAAAATTCTAGTTATTACAATCTACCCCCTTAAAAATTTTCGTCCCCGAAAATTAAAACAAATAAGGGTAGTTCTTTCTCATCTCATCTTCTAATTCCCAGGTTGCTTCTTCAACCATGTGATTTCGCCATAGTATTTTAACCATGGGAATGGTTTTGTTCCTTAAGACCTTCTCTTCCCAATCCAGAACTCGAACTGGCTTTTCTTCATAGGTTAAGTCCGTATGAACCTCCACCGGTTCCTGACTGAGAACATGGGAAGGGTCTGACACATACTTCTTGAGCATCGACACATGGAAAACATTATGCATCGAAGCTAACTCAGGCGGTAGGGCAAGCTTATAGGCGACTTTTCCAATCCGTTCAAGAATCTCAAATGGTCCAGTATACCTCGGACTAAGCTTTCCCTTTTTACCAAATCGCATTACTCCTTTCATAGGAGTAATCTTGATGAACACCGCATCTCCCACTTGGAATTCCAAGGGCCTCCTACGTTTATCGGCATAACTTTTCTGTCTGCTAAAAGCTATGTCGAGCCTCTGCTTGATCATCTGAATATCCTCAGAGGTCTTCTTGATGAAGTCTGTGGTGTGCAGCTGCTTCTGCCCCACTTCCTGCCAGTGAATAGGCGATCGACATTTTCTTCCATACAATGCTTCAAATGGAGCCATACCAATCGAAGCATGATAACTGTTGTTGTAGGAGAATTCGATCAATGGCAGCTTCTGATCCCAGTTTCCTTTGAAATCCAGCACACATGATCTGAGCATATCTTCCAGTGTCTGGATGGTCCGTTCCGATTGACCGTCAGTTTGGGGGTGAAATGCCGTACTGAACTTCAATTTTGACCCCATAGTATTGTGAACACTAGTCCAAAATCGAGAAGTGAAACGTCCATCACGGTCTGAGATGATCGATTTTGGTACTCCATGAAATCTGACGATCTGGGATACATAGATTTCAGCTAATTTCTCCACTGAGAAGGTGACCTTAATCGCAATAAAGTGGGCTGATTTGGTTAATCTATCCACAATAACCCAAATCGAGTCATTCCCACTTGAGGTTCTAGGTAGCCCTACTATGAAATCCATAGTAATTTGCTCCCATTTCCATTCAGGAAGCTCTATTTTCTGTAGTTCTCCACCTGGATGTCGATGCTCCGCCTTAACTTTCTGACAAGTTAGGCATTTCGATACATATTCTGCTACCTCATTCTTCATATTGGGCCACCAATAACTCTGTCGGAGGTCTTTATACATCTTGGAAGCTCCTGGATGTACTGAATACGGCGTCTTGTGTGCTTCTGACAAGATCTGGTCCTTAAGAAATTCAAAGTTAGGAACACAAATCCGTCCTTTGAAATAAATAGCACCATCTTCAGAGACCTTAAACTCCTTGTTCTTTCCACCAAAGAGTTGTGCTTTCAGCAAAGAGGAATCCTTTCCTTGATGCGACTTGATAGTCTCGAGAAGATTGGACTGGAGGGACATAACAGATAATTTCCCCGTTATCAATTCCAAGTTGAACTCTGAAATCTCCTTTTGTAGTGGTCTAGGAAACATTCCAATAGACATCAGCATGCCTACGGACTTCCTGCTTAAGGCATCTGCTACCTTGTTCGCCTTTCCAGGATGGTAAAGGATCTCACAATCATAATCCTTTACAAGTTCCAGCCATCTACGTTGTCTCATGTTGAGCTCCTTCTGAGTAAAAATATACTTGAGGCTCTGGTGATCGGTGTAGATCTCACACTTGTTCCCGTACAAGTAGTGTCTCCAGATCTTAAGTGCGAAAACTACTGCCGCGAGCTCCAAGTCATGCGTGGGATAATTCCTTTCGTGAATCTTCAGCTGTCGGGATGCGTAGGCAACTACCTTCCACTCTGCATCAAGACGGCTCCTAAACCATTTTTAGAAGCGTCACTATAGATCACGAAATTTCCTGCATCAACATCAGGAATTATCAACACCGGCGCACTTGTCAATCTCCTTTTGAGCTCTTGAAAATTCTCCTCACATTTCTGAGTCCATTCAAATTTCTTCTCCTTACGGGTAAGAGTGGTGAGGGGTGTAGCGATCTTGGAAAATCCCTCGACGAACCGTCGGTAGTAACCAGCTAATCCAAGGAAACTTCTTATTTCCGTAACATTCTTGGGTGCTGGCCATGCACTAACCGCCTCAATCTTAGCAGGGTCTACTGAAATTCCCTCCTTTGACACCACATGACCCAAAAAGTGGACTTTTTCCAGCCAAATTCACATTTTGTAAATTTGGCATACAGCTGGTTTCGTCTAAGCGTCTCCATCACCAATCTAAGATGACGCTCATGCTCTTCTTTGGACCTTGAGTAGATCAAAATGTCGTCAATAAAAACAATGACGAACTTATCCAGGTACTCTTTGAATACTCGGTTCATGAGGTCATGAATGCGGCTGGGGCATTGGTTAGCCCAAATGGCATAACCAAAAACTCATAGTGCCCGTAACGTGTTCGAAAAGCCGTCTTGGAGATATCTGACTCCTTGATCCTGAGCTGATGGTAGCCTGATCGTAGATCAACTTTCGAGAATACTACCGCTCCCCTAAGTTGATCGAAAAGATCGTCAATCCTCGGAAGGGATACTTGTTCTTGATCGTAATCTTGTTAAGCTCACGGTAGTCTATACACATTCGTAGTGATCCATCCTTCTTCTTTACGAACAACACTGGTGCTCCCATGGAGAGTAACTTTGTCGGATGAATCCCTTGTCTAGCAATTCTTGTAACTGCACTTGTAGTTCTCTAAGCTCGGCAGGTGCCATACGATAAGGCGCTTTGGATATCGGCGCAGCTCCAGGCAGCAATTCGATTTCGAACGAAATCTCACGTTCCGGCGGAAGTCCTGGTAAGTCTTTCGGAAAGATATCCACATATTCCTTTATAATGGGAACATCTTCCGGTGCCAATTCCACTTCACAATCTTTATCCACCATGTTAGCTAAATATCCTTGGCAGCCATTAGCTAACATTTTCCAAGCCTTCATCGCTGAAACCAGTTTAGTTGCTGAATTCCGAGATTGCCCATAGAAATTGAACTCCTCATTTCCGTATGGTTTGAATGTTACACAGCGTTTTCGGCAGTCGATCCTGGCGTCGTATTTGCCTAAGAAATCCATTCCTAAGATCACATCGAAATCCTGTAGCTTGATCGCGATGAGATCTACAAGCAATTCTCGGCCACAGATAGTCACGGAAGCATTTCGTATCCAAGAATTGGACCACAAAATCTCTCCGACGGCAAAGAGGTTTTGAAGGGTTGATCTAAACTATTCACACTCTTCCTAACTTCTGGGCGAACTCCAGGGATACAAATGAGTGAGTAGCTCCAGAATCAAACAGGCGATAGCATCATAAGTGCGATAGAGATCTGACCTGTCACCACATGTGAAGTCCCAGCTTCAGCATCACCCCTGGTGTAAGCATATATCCTGGCTTGAGGTTCAGGAGCCTCTAATCTGCCTTGGGTGATTGAGGGTCCTTCAAGCCTAGTTTGGACAGCATGCAACTGGCTGTTGTGTTTCGACTTGGGTACGGAGGATTCTGGCCTTGGTTATTTAGATGACAGTTCTTCGCATAATGCCCCTCCTTGCCACACAGGAAACAGGCATTCGACCCCATTCTACAGATTCCCGGATGTTTTCTCCCACACTTGGCGCATGCCGGGTAGTCAGTGTTATTACCCTCATTTCCTTATTATTCCTCTTCTGAGG
>CM046362.1:6962161-6984379 GCA_025413025.1 Ficus hispida
CTTAACGACCCGCCTAGCACAGGCCGTTACCGTACATACATACTTATCTTTTCGTACATACTTACATACTTATGAAACACAGAGGAAATTTTTTTTTTTTTATATGGCATACGAGTGCAACATATAAAAGTGTCTTTATCAAAATATTTACCATAACATAATTACGTAAAGGACAAAACGCGTAGCGGCTATATTTCCCACATTTCACAGTTTTCCCCGCCATGCCTTTCCATCTTGCATCAACCATTGCTGACGGTTACTTACCTACAGCATAAACGTAAGACAGTGAGCTTTCGCTCAGCAAGTACAACCTTTATACCGCGACATAAACAAACATGATCTAATCATTCACATACTAACTTAACTTACCATAGCATATCGTACATATCATGACTTCATTTATCATAGCATAGCATACATCATCATATCATGGCTTTCTTTTCATAGCATAACATACATCATAATGCATGGTCCATTTATGCTTATTTTATGCTCAATTCATGCTTAATTTACTTTCATTTCTTATCTTACTTATGGGCCCCTTACTTGTGTGTATGTACCGGGCGCGCGACTATGGAGTGGTTGTGTAACGACCCGCCTAGCACAGGTCGTTACCATACATACATATCGTACATACATAACTTACACAGCGGAAATTTTTTTTTTTTTTATACTGTACTTATATACGAAATATAAATGTATATCGAACATTAATTACGTTGTTTGGGTGTAAATAAAACTTATTTCATAATTACATAATATAACGAAACGCGTAGCGGTTTATTCCCACATTTCACAGTCCGCCAATCCATGCCCTCCATCTTGCATAAGAATTATTTCCAGGCTGCTTACCTACAGCACAGACGTAAGACAGTGAGCTTTCGCTCAGCAAGTACAACTATTCTATACCGCAATTTACTTTAAATAAAACACATCACACATATCCTAACTAGCATACCACACTAATCATAACTTAAGCATAACATAATATAACTTATCTTAACTTATGCATGAGCCATTTATGCTTCATTATGCTTGCTTGATTAATCGTAACTTGCTTTCTTAACTTATCATAACTTATCTTGTCTTATCTTGTGGGCCCCATAACGTAAGTGTTCGTACCGGGCGCGCAACTATGAATTGGTTGGGGCGGCCAAACCATTTCCAATTCAATCCATAGTTCAACCCGACCTAACGCGGGTCGGTACGACACAGGCAAATTATTTGCCATCATAACTTTCATTATCTCATACTTAATTGTATTAATTAGTGAGCATACATCGTGATATGTCACACAATTAATTTATAATCTTATCATCATAACCTATTCCATGGCATTCTAAATCATAGCATTTCAACTTTTTATAACACATAACATACCATAGCATATAACATAGCATATCATCATAGCATTTTATAACATATTCTTAACACATAATCATAGCATACTACAAAGCATGACATTTTCTATAACATTTCCTATAACTTAAAACTATCTACAACACATAAGATAACATTTACACTACATAGCATTTTCATCATACTTTGGCAAGTATACACAACAAAGCCCATGCTGTAGGCGGAGTTGACTTACCTCGTTCGTAAAAGCTGTGTCCAAAAGTCGAGTTAAATCCCGTTGGGACACTTCGGCGTGCGACGTTCCGAGATAATAAAAGTAAGGGTTAGAACTGTTGTAATATAACCAACATTCTTATATAACCTTACTTATCTTACATTGTCCTAATTGTTACCTAAGTAACCCTAACCGGTTAAATCTTTAACTTAGGTTTTAAAAACAAACTTATTTCTTTAGAAAGAATTCTTAGGTTTTGGTTTAAAAATCCTTTTGTCAATCTTTAAAAAAAAACTGAAAACCTTAAAAGGAGTCGTATAAATTATTGACTATTGGAGACTGCCTTTGGAACAATTTCTCAATGTCCATTTGCAGTGAAACTGCAAAAATATGCATTTTCTGTGTCAACTTTGTAAATCCTGTACAGGATTTCCATAATTCCTGTACAGTTCTCCGAAATTCATTTTCATCTTCAAATCCAGACTGAATCTGTAAAACTTGTCTTCATGAAAGTTGTAAATAAAAACTCTACAACTTTTATGTTTTGGGTAAAACCCAGTTCTGGCGTTTTCGTGGTCAAACCCCTGAGGAACTTGTCCTGGCCGTGCTCGGGTCCTGGGCACCTTAGGCACGGGTTTTGGTAAAAACCGAGGCCATTGGAGCCTCATTTTACAAAACTGTCCTCGTTGTCCTCTAGGAAAAACTCTACTTAAAACTTTCATGTTTTGAGTTTCTCCTGATTCGGCCTCTAGAAGCCTCAAAAACTGTTTTTCCCGAAACTGGCCAATTTCTACCCGAGTTGCAGTTTTCGGTTTAAAATTTCGTTTACGTCCTAAAACGTTCACCCTACCTCAACCGAACTCAGCGGGAGCCTAGAAAGTGGTCATGCAGCGTTTTCTAACGTCCAATATTCAACATGCAAATCAAATTTAGCATCAAACATAATGTACATAAACCCTAACCATTTCACAAACATCTAGCATGCAAAAATCATAACCACCAAACCATAAATCCTAACCATAACAAGCACATAGCCTATAATCTTAATTTAGGGCAGAAAATTAAAGTGAGCTTATGCTCATTACAACACATACTTAAATATATTTAAATTTCTCCAATTGAAATTTAAATAAAGCTTAAGAATTTGGAATTTTACCTGACCTTGGATCCGAATTTTTTTGGATTGGCTCTTGGCTCCCCTTTTTCCCTCTCCAACAGCCGGTCCTTTGGCCAACTTGTGCACCAAATGCTCTAGTGCTCTTAAATGATGTTCTAAGTGGAAACCAACACTCAAAACCCTAAATCCCCTTTGGATTCAACTTTCTCTCTTGCTTTCCTCTTGCCCCACACAACCGGCCTTTGGCCTAGATATGGGTTCCAATTTTTTCAAACTTCCTTGCTTGCTCTCTAAGGTAAAACCGACTATCCCTAGGCTTAAAACACACTTGGTTTTGCAAAATTTCCTTCCTTTCTCTCTTGTTGAAGTTCGGATTTTTGGTGGAGAAAATTTGGCAAAGTTTGGCTAAGTTTTCTAAATTTTTTCAATAGCAAACTCACCTATTTATAGAGGTTGGAATTTCTTGAAATTGCACAACTTAGTCCTCAAAAATTTCAGAAATAGGAATTTAGGGGGGACATGTGGCCGGCCATTGTGGCTGATTTTTGGCCAAATATTTTCCAAAATTTTCATTAAATCATTTAATGATGTCATTAAGATAAAGTTAGGTGATGCAAGCTTTTCTTAAGCTTGTTTGGCTTTTTAACTTATTACACAGTCCATTAATGTTTAACACAGGTATTTCTAATACTGGATTCACTTATGCACAGTATTAGTTTACCGAACGGCAGTCCAAAATTTATCTGTGTGAAACAAACTGTATAAAAATTTCCTTATTTCTTAAAACCCTTTTGCCCCTTTAATTCTACTTAATGTGCTTGTCTTTCTATGGTGGTTTTAAGTTCTAAACATATCATTTTATCAGTAAAAACGGCCTATACCGTATAATTCTATACTGCGGCGATTTTACTCGTACCGTCTTTTCTTTAACTTTTTGGGATCAATCTTTGGCTTTCTCGTCCACCATTGACTTTCTTGTCGACAGGTGACTTTCTTGCCTAGATTTGACTCCCGTGGTCAACAGTTGACTTTTTGGTCAACCGTCGACGTTTTTGGTCAAACTTTGACCAACATACATTTTTGGCCATTTTCATTCCTTTTTACCTAAAAGGACGTTTTCTTGTCCTAGAAATTATTTTTGAGTCTTTTAAAGTCATAAAAACTCACAAAACATTATAAAAACCCTTAACCGGACTTTTTCATTAATATTCTTAAGGTACAATTTGAATTTTTTTGTACAAAGAATCATAATCATTAAATAACTAGGTATTACAGGTTGGGGCGGCCAACCATTTCCAACTCAAACCATAGTCCAACCCGACCTTACTCGGGTCGGTACAACACAGGCGACTTGCTCGCCATCTTACTTTCCTTTCATCTTATCATGTCATACTTGATCTTATTTTATAAGATTTTGTGAACATGCTTCGTGCTCTCATACTTCCATGATTCATGTAATCATAACATAATATTCATCATAAACATACCTTAACTTATCATACTACATAACCTAACATACAACATATGACATATTGCATAGCATATCAATAACATAACATAACAACAATAACATTACTTAGCACTAACAATATAACATAGCAGCAACAACAACATAACATAGCAGCAACAACAACATAACATAGCATCAATAACAACATAGCATAGCATCAACAACCGCATAACATACATCCCTAGCATACATCTAACATACTTGGGCAAGTACCACAACAAAGCCTATGCTGTAGGCGGTGGTTGTACTTACCTCTCTTGCTATGTCCTGTGTTATGCTGCTTCTTCTCCGAGTACAGCTGCAGGTTTACTCCTGCTCCTTGAAGGACATAGGTGAGGTTCTTAGTTAGTGTTGCAGAATGTTGATACTCTAATCAACATGCTTACATAATCCTAATTGTATGTCCCTGATACTAGATGTCTTACTGGGTTATTGATAGTAACCCTATTATAAATAGAACCCAATATGAATTAATTCTTTAAGAGGTTACGTTGAATAACCTCATGTGCTAAACCCTATACATACTGTCAGGGTTCGATTACTTTCCTAACCTTGGGCTTTATCATAATTATTGGGTTTCCTTAATTAACCCTATATCTTAGCCCAATTTATTACTCTTGGTATCCTTTAGGGTTATCTTGATTAACCCTTAAGGTTAATAATAGTTGAACTCTTAATTAACTAAAGTTAACCCTATATGGGTTAAACTTGAGCTTTAGGCTTTGGCCTAGTAACTCGGATATTACATCCGGTTATTACCCGTAATCATTTTGCTTACCCAATTTGGTTTAAAAAAATCCATTTTCCATTTCTTTGGAAACTTGGGTAATTTTAACTTCAAAAATCGTTTACTTAACTCATAAAAATTCATATCCTTAAAATAGGTTTTTATAAAATCATTTAGGACTGGAAACTGCCTTTGGAACAGTTTCCTAGTCAAAATAGTGGTTTGGAAAAGATACAATTTTTCTGTACTGTTTTTAGAAAATCCTGTGCAGGAATTTCTTGTTTCCTGCACACTCTTTAGAAATCCGTGTCAGTTTAAAAATCGGAATTGAATTTGAAAAATTTTCTTCACGAAAGTTTTAGATCTCGAAAAATCCTAAACTTTCGTGTTTTGAGAAAAATCCATTTCTGCTTGTATTTGCGTCAGTTTTTGTTTGAATCTGGCTGATCCTGTAAACTGGGTCTGGGCAGACCAGCCACGGATTTTTGTAAAAACAGAGACCATTGGAGTCTCATTTTGGGATTCTGCCCGAGTTGTCCCCTAGGAAAAACCATCCTGAACAACTTTTATGTTTTAAGTTTTACCCAGTTCGGCCTCTAAAGGCCTCAAATTTCACTTTTCCCGAAACTGGCCAGTTTGGAATCCGAATTGGCAGTTTCGGTTGTTAAGTCCGGTTTACGTCCTATTTCGTGGATTCTAACTCGACCGACCACTTCGGGAGCTTACACAGCAAACATGCAGCGTTTCTAACGTCCCACATATTCAATCATGCTAACCCAACGTGTCCATGCAGCCCTAAACCGAATCTCCTAATCTAGGGTTGCATGGTTCTATCTTTGCATCACATTCATACATACACCAAAACATTCAACTTAAACTAGCAACCTAACATGAACTGTCTAGGGCTGATTTGTTCAAAATCAGGGGACATACCATTCATTCATCATCTAGCATGCAACCTATCAATCAACAAACATAATCAAGAAACAATTAACATAATTGAACCAACCACCCTTAAACCCTAAATCAAGCATTACCTAACTAATCTAGAGCATGGAATTTAAATTGAGCTTATGCTCTTACAAATTTCAACTTGAAATACAACTAATTCCAAATTGAAAGCTCAATTGAAAAAGGTTAGAGCTAAAGAAAATACCTTGGCTCAAGGCTAGGGCTTGGGTACCAAAAATTTCTCCTTCCCCCTAGGTCAACACAACCGGCCTCACCACTCACCTAGAGGCACCAAAAATTCTTTTGGTCACTTGGTTGGTTCACCACAAATCCGGCCACACCACCAAGGCTTTCTACCTTAAATTTTTCTCTTCCTTTCCTTTCTCCCACAACCGGCTACTAGGCCAATGGGTCTCTAAAAATTTTCCAAACTTTTTTCTTGGCTTTCCACTCAAAATCCGAACATTCCCTAAGCAAAACCCCTTTGGAAATTTTGATTTTTCTCTCCTCTTTCTCTCTTCCTTGGCTGCTGATTTTCAAGAAGAAAAATGGCAAGAACCTCCCCAAATTTTGAATAAAATGAATAGCAACCACCCCTATTTATAGGCAAGAGGAGAACTTTTCAAAATTCAATTTTGACCCCTAAAGTTTTGAAAAATTTGCCAAATGGCATGCTAGGTGGCCGGCCATCCCCCTTGGAGAACAAGCAAAAATTGTTCTAGAACAAGACACTTGTCATCTAATGCTTGGTTCATGGAATTATGATGTCATAATTCCAAATAAGGATGATGTCATAAATATGATATCATCCTAAGGCCTTGTTTGGCTACTTTTCTCTAAAATAATCCATTTTTATGTTGCACAGATATTTCTAATACTGTGTTTACTAATACACAGTACAATTCAGTACTGTTTTACTCGACTGCAGTCCAAAATTTATCTGCGTAAAAATGGACTGTAAAAACTTTTTTCTTATTTTTTCCGAGCCCTTTTGGTCATTAGTTCCCACTAGGTGTGCTTGATTTTCTAAGGTGGTTTTTAAAACCTATGCATGCTATCTTAACCGTAAAGACGGTTTTCGCAGTATACTTTATTTTTCAATACTGCAAAATCACTCCTTTGACCGTCCTTGGTCAAACTTTGACTTTCGTAAAATCATGTACTTTTCGTCCTCTTTTTACTCAAAAGGTCCGTTTCATAGTCCATTTTGATTTTTATTGATACCGAAAACTCATAAAATGTAAGAAAACTCTTAACCGAGTTTCTCTTCCAATAATACCTTGATGGTATACATTTAATTCCTTTGAAAGGAAATAATAACATCGGGAAAATCTAGGTATTACATCTGTCATCTTAGAATATCAAAGGAATTACTGAATATAAATGTTTTATTTTTTTTTATATTCTAAAAAACCTATTATAAACTTCAAAAGTACC
Source organism: Ficus hispida (assembly GCA_025413025.1). Taxonomy (NCBI): domain Eukaryota; kingdom Viridiplantae; phylum Streptophyta; class Magnoliopsida; order Rosales; family Moraceae; genus Ficus; species Ficus hispida. The sequence goes on from CM046362.1 coordinate 6,969,477, forward strand.
TGCAAAATACACTATATGCTACAGTTAAAAATATGGTCGATTTTGGTGGATCCTAGTATTGGATACACCTTTTGGGAATGCGGAGCTCCAATATGGAGCTAAATATAAAAAATATAGATAATTAGTCATTTATAAGAATTAGAAAGAGGAGATCTTATAAAAAATGTGACTAATCCTTTCCATATGATCATTTCTTTGTTTTCAGAATTATTTTGTTCCCCAATTTTATTTGTAGTTTTCCGTTTCTATTCGAGATTGTTTAGTTCATAAATATGTTAGTCCATTCATATGTAAAGGGGTGCAATTTTTCAAAGTGATGTTAGAGTGTTTATTTTTTTTTTATTTTTTCATCTCTTAGTACTCTATGTGAATCAAGGATCGGCTGATGCCTATTTACCTGACATTCTAGGTAAATCAAAGTTTAGTTCTATTATCTATCATTTTGGATAAATCAATAGATTTGAAAATGTCTATCAAAATAGATATACGTTCATTTAGATTTTGTCTATCATTTTTTTAATCATTTTACTTTTGTTATCTTTGTCTTCTAATTTATCTTTTTATCAAATTTTAACAGTTCTGTTATGTCTACAACCACTCATTTGATTGATCGATTGTACTTTTTTATGCCTAAAGAGGGGCATAAATAGAAATAAAAAAAATAAAATAATCGAGACCTATAAGTTTATTCGGGCTTATTACATGGCAGAGACAATATGAAACATGTGAAGTAAATTAAATTTATAAACGCAGAAGATGATGTCAGCATCTAGCCAAAAAGAGTTACGTCTTGTCAATTAAATTTATAAGTCATCTCTCTTTCATTGCCTGTCAAGTCGTAAATTTATTTAATAATATGTCATTTTTTTCAAGAAACAGTTTATTTTTTCGTAAACTCAAAAAAATAAAATCAAATATAAAAGCTAAACTCAAACAATAGTACCCTAATAATTTGCACAATGATTGGAGGGTTCCATAAGCACTAAGTTACAAACCTATAATAAGGCATTTCTTTTCTCATCTTCAGTCGATAGGGCACTGCTTGTTTTCCAAGAAATTCCATTTATAAGTTCAGAATGACCCCACAGCAATTATTTCCACGACCTATCATATCATTTTTTGATTATTGACTATTGTCCAAACTATTAAGAAAGTTGATATTATCACTAAGGAAAGTTAAAGTTTTATATATAATTATCTTTATTCACTACAAGAATAAGGCCTTAAGATAACATTGACTAATAACGGTTTTGGAAATATATTACATGGAGCGTGGGCTTAATTCAAATTTAAATTAAAATTTAATTAGATGGGAGAGATAAGCCGCGCCGAAGCCACCTATCCCACTATCTTTCGAAACCACCAGCACGAAATTGCCACGCCCAACCAACAATAGAAAAAACATATTCACTTAAGATTTCCATATCCCAAAATATTTTCTCTAAACAGTTCCCTCTCAAAAATTTCTCTTTAGACGTTCCTTTCTCATATTTCCTCCCAAACTGCTAGGGTATCAAAAATTCTTGAGACACCACTGAAGAGAAGCTCATGGAGTACTTCGGCCAGTACGGCGAGGTCACTCAGACCGTCATCATGCGCGACAAGACCACCGGCAGACCTAGGGGTTTCGGCTTCGTCGTCTTCTCTGATCCTTCTGTGTTCAATACTGTCCTCAACGACAAGCACACAATCGACGGCCGAACGGTCAGCATCCTTCCCCCCCTATTAATTTCTACTTGCATTGACCTTTTCTGTGCTTAATTGAAGTTAATTCTGAGAGTTTTGATTTTTTTTCTCTCTACCTATTGGGTTCGATTTTTTGCTTTTGGGGGGGTTTTTCTTCCTCTGTTTTCTTGTTGTTCTTATTTGGGTTGCTTGCGCTTTTTGCTGTTCGCCAGTGATTGGAATTTTCGTGGTATTGTTTAATGGGATTTCTTCTGGGGCTTTCATCTGGGAATTATCTTATCAGGGCAAATGGAGTTTAATTTATCGAGACTTTTGTATTCTTTTATAAATAAACTGTTGTGCGGAATTCTCTTGAATTCCTTTTGTAGTGGGTATACGTTTTTTTTTTTTTTCCATTTCGGTATTTTTTAAAAAATATTTTTTCAAATCCTATATGAGTTGGAGTTAATAACGCCATTGTTTTAGTAGAAAGCTTATATGCTTTCTGGTTTAACTCTGCCTTGATGCAATTTTGATGGCTTGTCACGATTTTTCCTACCGTTTAATTTTTATTTGTTCCGATCCTTGGGGGGGAAAAAAAAGTTTTCGTTCTTTGAATGGAGTTTTCCAGTTGACGATAAAATGTTAAATTAGGAAAATGCATAATGATATTTGAGCACTCAATACTTTGGTGATCAAGGGAAGAAAATTTTCTAAAGTCGGCTGGACGCAATGAAAATTTTTGTTAAATCTGGAAAATATGAGCAGAAACATGAAAATCTTTAAATTAGGAGAACACGGAACAATATTTTGAGCACTCGATACTTTGGTGATTAGGGGAAAACTTTCTAAGTCAGCTGGACGCAATGAAAATTTGTGCTAAATCTGGAAAATATGAGCAGAAACATTCTACAATGTCTTATATTGTTCTAATTTCTCTGTTCGGTATTATAAATAAATAAATAAATAAAAGAAAAAAGAAAAAAGAAAAAAGAAAAAAGAAGAAGTTTGTGAATTTAGGAATGGTTTCTTGTCAGCCTTTGAAATGCTGTTCTTGTGGATCCAAATGAACTTTCCTCCCTCTTTTTGACGTTTGTTTCTATCAACATGAATATTAAAACTTTTTTATCTGGTTTCCGCATGAAATACTTTAGAACATATAATAGTAGACTTGTTGTTCTTGCATATTGCATTTTTCCCCCTCTTGTTCTTACTGTTGCAAGACTAAATGCGAATGTCTTTGTACCTGTATACATGTGTTTATGTTCGAAGCATATTAAAGTTTCAAACTTTGGTCTCACAGGTGGAGGCAAAAAGGGCTTTGTCAGGAGAATCTCTGTCTTGAATGATTGGTATGGCTCGGTTTATTCATTTCTAGCTTGATCGATTTACTTAATTTTCAGTCTCTGTACTTTCATTTTTTAGGTGAATTTGACATTGGCGTTTAATTCCCAAGATCACACAATGAACCGGAATGGCAACTCCCAATCTCTCCCCCATTTTCATTCTTTAAATCCAGTGAATTCAACCTCTGGTAAGTCCTTAAGATCTCTCTAAATCTTCTATCTTCTCATTTTATTTTCACTCTTGATGAAAAAACTATGTGCATTATTTAATTTTTATCCTAACTAAACTCCATGTGACTTTTTTTTTTTTTTGGTTGTTTGTTTGTTTGTTTGCTTAACTACACTCCATTTGTGTAAGTTATAGGTATGCTATACATCAATTGTTTTTGGCTTTCTTTATTCTTATTTGGTCTAGTAATTGGTTATGTATCAGTATCTTGTAGTTGTATATATGATGAGTGGATGAATTTTTGTGTTCCCGTTTATGAGTTGGTTATGTACACTCTTCAGAAACTGAAGGGAATAAAGTTTGTGCTAGTAGATTGAGCATTAACTCTAATTATATGCTTAAATAATGGGTTGTCTTTTGTTTTCTAGTTATACGAACATTTATGATTTGGTAATTCAAGAAATGTATTCGATAAAATGTCTGAATGTGCTCTGAAAAAAAAAATGAAATTTCTGTTCTGGCTGGGGCAAATACAGCCTCTTCTTGTCATCCAAAAACTTTAAATTTTATTTGGATTATGAGGGGATGAAGTGTACAATAATAGTCACTATCATACTTTCAACAAAAAAAAAAAAAGCCACTATCAAATTTTTACACAAAAAGAAATTAGGAGAATTTGGAATGCCGGACTACTATTGATGGAAATTTTCTGGTAACAGTAGGACAGCCAAATTCTTCTTTGTATCAGACATGCCAAATGACATCCAAATGGCATGAAAACTTATATGAAGAATGCTAGACATGTCTATTCTTATTTTGTAAAGTTTGAGATGAATTGGTTTTATATACATGTTCTTATCAATTTTTCAATAGAAGTTGCTGTAAACCATGTCTATTCTTATTTTATACATGAATTGTTTAAATATTTTTAGGAGCAAGAGAGATCTTTGGCTAATCTGGTTCTGTTTTCTTTTGGATCTCAAACCCTGTAGTGATTTCATGAAGTTAAGATCAGAGAGGGGAGGTGGACGAGCAGAGAGATGGAAACTTTCAGGACTCATCAGTCTGTTTAGGCTATGGAAAAGATTGTTCCTAAAGATAAGGAATGTATATATTTATTGCCGTATTTATGTCGTAACAATTTTTTGACCTAATTTTTCTCATTCGATTGTAGCGTGAAACAGATATTTTTGTGTCAGATATAAGTTAGCTGCTTGAGCTTAGTCCGTTTCATGTTTAATTAACTTTAGAGTTGGTCTTCATAACTTTTTCGAAACTATTGAATGGCCAACAGTAGTAGTTTCTCAGAAAACCAATAGAATTTGATTATCCTTTGAGCTAGCAAACTATGAACTATTTTAAGATAGGTTTGCAATGTAATGTCTCTATAAACATCCTCATTATGATTCAACGTTTTTGTTGGTGCTCAATACGTTCAGGGTGCCGATAAATCAATCGTCTAGAACAGTTTAATGTCACATTGTGGTGGTAAGTTGGATTGATAGATTTTTCCTTGCATATGAATTATATAATTTATATGTTCCCTTCCTCATACTTGATTTTGACCTTATTGGTGATTTTTCTGTTCCTCAGCGTTTACTTTCTTGCTAATTGATATTGCCTTACAAATTGCCTGCTCATGGTAGAATGAACATTGATTTTTGGATTATTGATAGATCCTTTCATGCATGGCTAAAATTATGGATGTGGTGATTTTTCAACTTCAAGCCATCAACTTTATCTTGTCAATTCTCATTAATGCTAGCCTTTGTTACAGTCTCAAGAATTTTGGCATCGCGTCTTCAGATTTACTTCAAGCTTTAAGTGCATGTGTTACTAGCGAAGACCTGTCCCATTGAGACCACATGATGTTTTTTTTTTTTTTTTTTTTTTTTTTTTTTTTTTGGTGAGAGTCTTCCTTTTTCTTTGGATATTCAGTTAAATTCTTGTGAGAACTTGTATCAATTAATTATGGTTCACATGTTTTAGTCACAAATTCTATCACAATGAATTATGTGGCCTTGTGGATTTGTATTGATGATATTATATTTAATACCACATTGATTTCAAGTTTCAACTGAAATTTTATAATGTCAAAATGGCTTCAAAATATTTGTAATATATATAAAGCACAGTACTAATGTACATTTTTGAAGCACTAGTGAAAGTTGTACCGTGTCAGCGAACATGGCAGCAAGAAAATGCTACCAGAAGGAAAATATAGCATCAGAAAAATGCTACCAGAATAAAAATATAGCACCAGAAAAATGCTATAGAAGATACGTACTTTAAAAAACAGGGGCAGTGATAGCGTTTGTTAAAATGTTATGAAATCTACGATAGCATTTTTTGAACGCTATCAAATCCCGTTTATGTTGTAGTGATTATAAACGTTATATTTATTTATATCTTTGAAGAGAGCATTGAAAAATTATAGCATAAATTTTAAATATAGTAATTAATCGTATTATCAGATTTATGGCCGCACAATACAAAAAAAACAAAAAACAAAAAACAAAACAAAACATACCTCCTCCTTCTTCATCTCTCTCTCTAGCCTGAAAATTGCATATAAATTTTTTAAAAAAATTAACCATAGCTCTGTCATCTTAGAAAATCAAAGGAATTACTGAATGTAAATGTTTTTTTTTTTATTCTAAAAAACCTATTATAAACTTCAAAAGTACCTGCAAAATATACAATATGCTGCAATTGAAAAAAATGGTCGATTTTAGTGGATCCTAGTATTGGATACACCTTTTGGGAATGCGGAGCTCCAATATGGAGCTAAATATAAAAAATATAGATAATTAGTCTATTTATAAGAATCAGAAAGAGGAGATCTTATAAAAAATGTGACTGATCCTTTCCATATGATCATTTCTTTGTTTTCAGAATTATTTTGTTCGCCAATTTTATTTGTAGTTTTCTGTTTCTATTCGAGATAGTTTAGTTCATAAATATGTTAGTCTATTCATATGTAAAGGGGTGGAATTTTTCAAAGTGATGTTAGAGTGTTTATTTTTCTTATTTTTTCATCTCTTAGTACTCTATGTGAATCAAGGATCGGCTGATGCCTATTTACCTGACATTCAAGGTAAATCAAAGTTTAGTTCTATTATCTACCATTTTGGATAAATCAACATATTTGAAAATGTCTATCAAAATATATATACGTTCATTTAGATTTTGTCTATCATTTTTTTTAGTCATTTTACTTTTGTTATCTTTGTCTTCTTGTTTATCTTTTTATCAAGTTTTAACACTTTTGTTACGTCTACAACCACTCATTTGATTGATCAATTGTATGTTTTTATGCCTAAAGAGGGGCATAAATAGAAATAAAAAAATAAAATAATCGAGACCTATAAGTTTATTCGGGCTTGTTACATGGCAGAGACGACGTGAAACATGTGAAGTAAATTAAATTTGTAAATGCAGAAGATGATACCAGCATCCAGCAAAAAAGAGTTACGTCTTGTCAATTAAATTTATAAGTCACCTCTCTTTCATTGCCTGTCAAGCCGTAAATTTATTTAATAATACGTCATTTTTTTCAAGAAACAGCTTCTTTTTCCGTAAACTCAAAAAAATAAAATCAAATATAAAAGCTAAACTCAAACAATAGCACCCTAATAATTTGCACAATGATTGAAGGGTCCCATAAGCACTAAGTTACAAACCTATAATAAGGCATTTCTTTTCTCATCTTCAGTCGATAGGGCACTACTTGTTTTCCAAGAAATTCCATTTACAAGTTCAGAATGACCCCATAACAATTATTTCCATGACCCATCATATCATTTTTCGATTATTGACTATTGTCCAAACTATTAAGAAAGTTGGTATTATCACCAAGGAAAGTTAAAGTTTTATATATAATTATCTTTATTATAAACTTTATATTTATTTATATCTTTGAAGAGAGCATTGACAAATTATAGCCTAAATTTTAAATATAGTAATTAATAGTATTATCAGATTTATGACCACACAATACAAAACAAAAACAAAAAACAAAAAACAAAAAACAAAAAACAAAACAAAATATACCTCCTCCTTCTTCATCTCTCTCTCTAACCTGAAAATTGCATATAAATTTTTTAAAAAAATTAACCATATATCTGTCATCTTAGAAAATCAAGGAATTACTGAAGGTAAATGTTTTATTTTTTTTTATATTCTGCAAAACCTATTATAAACTTCAAAAGTACCTGCAAAATACACTATGTGCTACAATTAAAAAAAATGGTCGATTTTGGTGGATCCTAGTATTGGATACACCTTTTGGGAATGTGGAGCTCCAATATGAAGCTAAATCTAAAAAATATAGAAAATTAGACTATTTATAAGAATCAGAAAGAAAAGATCTTATAAAAAATGTGACTGATACTTTCCATATGATCATTTCTTTGCTTTCATAATTATTTTGTTCCCCAATATTATGTGTAGTTTTCCGTTTCTATTCGAGATAGTTTAGTTCATAAATATGTTAGTCCATTCCTATGTAAAGGGGTGGAATTTTTCAAAGTGATGTTAGAGTGTTTATTTTTCTTATTTTTTCATCTCTTAGTACTCTATGTGAATCAAGGATCGTCTGATGCCTATTTACCTGACATTCTAGGTAAATCAAAGTTTAGTTCTATTATCTATCATTTTGGATCAATCAACAGATTTGAAAATGTCTATCAAAATAGATATACTTCATTTAGATTTTGTCTATCATTTTTTTAATCATTTTACTTTTGTTATCTTTGTCTTCTAGTTTATCTATTTATCAAGTTTTAACACTTCTGTTATGTCTACAACCACTCATTTGATTGATCAATTGTACTTTTTTATGCCTAAAGATGGGCATAAATAGAAATAAAATAAAAAAATAATCGAGACCTATAAGTTTATTTGGCCTTATTATATGGTAGAGATGACGTGAAACATGTGAAGTAAATTAAATTAATAAATGCAGAAGATGATACCAGCATCCTGCAAAAAAGAGTTACGTCTTGTCAATTAAATTTATAAGTCACCTCTCTTTCATTGCCTATCAAGTCATAAATTTATTTAATAATACGTCATTTTTTTCAAGAACCAGCTTCTTTTTCCGTAAACTCAAAAAATAAAATCAAATATAAAAGCTAAACTCAAACAATAGCACCTTAATAATGTGCACAATGATTGAAGGGGCCCATAAGCACTAAGTTACAAACCTATAATAAGGCATATCTATTCTCATCTTCAGTCGATAGGGCACTGCTTGTTTTCCAAGAAATTCCATTTACTAGTTCAGAATGACCCCACAACAATTATTTCCATGACCCATCATATCATTTTTCGATTATTGACTATTGTCCAAACTATTAAGAAAGTTGGTATTATCACCAAGGAAAGTTAAAGTTTTATATATAATTATCTTTATTATAAACTTTATATTTATTTATATCTTTGAAGAGAGCATTGACAAATTATAGCCTAAATTTTAAATATAGTAATTAATAGTATTATCAGATTTATGACCACACAATACTAAAAACAAAAACCAAAAAACAAAAAACAAAAAACAAAACAAAATATACCTCCTCCTTCTTCATCTCTCTCTCTAACCTGAAAATTGCATATAAATTTTTTAAAAAAATTAACCATATATCTGTCATCTTAGAAAATCAAGGAATTACTGAAGGTAAATGTTTTATTTTTTTTTATATTCTGCAAAACCTATTATAAACTTCGAAAGTACCTGCAAAATACACTATGTGCTACAATTAAAAAAAATGGCCGATTTTGGTGGATCCTAGTATTGGATACACCTTTTGGGAATGTGGAGCTCTAATATGGAGCTAAATCTAAAAAATATAGATAATTAGACTATTTATAAGAATCAGAAAGAAAAGATCTTATAAAAAATGTGACTGATACTTTCCATATGATCATTTCTTTGTTTTCATAATTATTTTGTTCCCCAATATTATGTGTAGTTTTCCGCTTCTATTCGAGATAGTTTAGTTCATAAATATGTTAGTCCATTCCTATGTAAAGGGGTGGAATTTTTCAAAGTGATGTTAGAGTGTTTATTTTTCTTATTTTTTCATCTCTTAGTACTCTATGTGAATCAAGGATCGGCTGATGCCTATTTACCTGACATTCTAGGTAAATCAAAGTTTAGTTCTATTATCTATCATTTTGGATCAATCAACAGATTTGAAAATGTCTATCAAAATAGATATACTTCATTTAGATTTTGTCTATCATTTTTTTAATCATTTTACTTTTGTTATCTTTGTCTTTTAGTTTATCTATTTATCAAGTTTTAACACTTCTGTTATGTCTACAACCACTCATTTGATTGATCAATTATACTTTTTTATGCCTAAAGAGGGGCATAAATAGAAATAAAATAAAAAAATAATCGAGACCTATAATTTTATTTGGCCTTATTATATGGTAGAGATGACGTGAAACAAGTGAAGTAAATTAAATTAATAAATGCAGAAGATGATACCAGCATCCAGCCAAAAAGAGTTACCTCTTGTCAATTAAATTTATAAGTCACCTCTCTTTTATTACATGTCAAGTCATGAATTTATTTAATAATACGTCATTTTTTTCAAGAAACAACTTCTTTTTCCGTAAACTCAAAAAATAAAATCAAATATAAAAGCTAGACTCAAACAATAGCATCCTAATAATTTGCACAATAAGTGAAGGGTCCCACAAGCACTAAGTTACAAACCTATAATAAGGCATTTCTTTTTCTCATCTTCAGTCGATAAGGCACTACTTGTTTCCAAGAAATTCCATTTACAAGTTCAGAATGACCCCACAGCAATTATTTCGGCGACCCATCATATCATTTTTCGATTATTGACTATTGTCCAATCTATTAATAAAGTTGGTATTATAACTAAGGAAAGTTAAAGTTTTATATATAATTATCTTTATTATAAACTTTATATTTATTTATATCTTTGAAGAGAGCATTGACGAATTATAATCTAAATTTTAAATATAGTAATTAATAGTATTATCAGATTTATGACCACACAATAAAAAATAAAAATAAAAATAAAAAGACAAAACAAAACATATCTCCTCCTTCTTCATCTCTCTCTCTAACCTGAAAATTGCATATAAATTTTTTTAAAAAATTAACCGTAGATCTGTCATCTTAGAAAATCAAAGGAATTACTGAATATAAATGTTTTATTTTTTTTATATTCTGAAAAACCTATTATAAACTTCAAAAGTACCTGCGAAATACACTATATGCTACATTTAAAAAAAATGGTCGATTTTGGTGGATCCTAGTATTGGATACACCTTTTGGGAATGTGGAGCTCCAATATGGAGCTAAATATAAAAAATATAGATAATTAGTCTATTTATAAGAATCAGAAAGAGGAGATCTTATAAAAAATGTGACTGATCCTTTCCGTATGATCATTTCTTTGTTTTCAGAATTATTTTGTTCCCCAATTTTATTTGTAGTTTTTCGTTTCTATTCGAGATAGTTTAGTTCATAAATATGTTAGTCTATTCATATGTAGAGGGGTAGAATTTTTCGAAGTGATGTTAGAGTGTTTATTTTTCTTATTTTTTCATCTATTAGTACTCTATGTGAATCAAGGATCGGCTGATGCCTATTTACCTGACATTCTAGGTAAATCAAAGTTTAGTTTTATTATCTATCATTTTGGATAAATCAATAGATTTGAAAATGTCTTTCAAATTAGATATACGTTCATTTTGTAACGACCCGCCTAGCACAGGCCGTTACCATACATATATACGTATTTTCTTACTTTACGTAAATCGCGGAAATTTTTTTTATACGAAATGCACAAGCGATTAACGATAATTAAATAAAAATGTTCTAATACAAAATAATATACATAAAATGACAAAACGCGTAGCAGCTATTATTCCCACAATTCACAGTTCGCCCTACCACGCTCCCCCATCTTGCATCAGAGATTGCCCATAGGTTGCTTACCTACAGCATAGACGTAAGACATGAGCTTTCGCTCAGCAAGTACAACATAAACATCCGCGACAACAAACAAAACATACTTATTTTAATATAACATAACTTATTCTGGCATAATATGCCTGAACCAATTATGCATCATTATGCTTGCTTATTCTTTCATACTTTCATAGCTTATCTTACTTAACTTGCTTATGGGCCCCTTAACATAAGTGTACGTATCGTGACGCGCAGCTATGGAGTGGTTAGGGTGGCCAGCCCAGTCCAACTCAAACCATAGACCAAACCCGACTTACGTGCAGGTCGATACGACACAGACAAGCTTGCTTCCCATCATACTTGCTTTTCATCATCTCATACTTAATCTTGTTCTGACTTAAGAATTGGTAAATATGCCTCGTGATGTCACACATATATAAGTCATAATCCTGAACATTGATATACCGTATATCATAACATAGCATATCAATTAATATAGCATCTTCATAACATACCTCACAACATATCCTAGCATCAAACAATTCTAACATTCATTACATCATGTAGCATTCATCGATCATACTTGATACTTTCTAAGTATCACTGATAACCCTAAGGTTTAGGGCTTATCATACTTAGAGCATAACTTGATAGGTTACTTAAAGTAACCTTGGCTACTAAGCCTTACATACATAAATAGTGTTAGGTCATTATTCCTAACCTTGGGCCTAAGCCTTTTCAAAACACATCCCATTGGGTTACATCCAAGTAACCCTGGGTTTTAGGCCCAACCAACAAACTTAATATCTTGTTGGGTTACATTGGATAACCCTTGGGCTTTGGGCCCAATCCAATAACTCGGTATCCTTCCCGGTTATTGCTCATCAAAACTTGGTTCAAAACTTTTTTCTTTGTTTTGGAAAAACTTAGGGTTTTAAATTCACTTTTCTCAAAAATCCTTGTTTATTTTATCAAAATTTGTAATCTTATGAGTGGGTCTTGTAAAAATTATTATATGATAGAAAATGCCTTTGGAACAGTTTCTTACTGTTAAATCGTCAGTGTATGTGCAGGAATGTCCTTTTCCTGCACTGTTTCAGAGAATCCTGTGCAGGAATTTCCTGTTTCCTACACATTTTTTAAAATCCAATTTTATTTAAAAATATAAGTTGAATCTAAAAAAGTTTTCTTCATGAAAGTTTTAGATCTGGAGAAACCCTAAAACTTTTATGTTTTACTTGAGACCCAGATTGGTATCTAACCCACTCATTTACCTTGTTGAACTCATCTGGCCGTGCATGAAGTCTGGGCACGGTCAGGCTCGGATTTTTGTCAAAACCGAGCCCGTTGGAGCCTTATTTTGAAAAAATTCTATGTTTCCCCCTAGGAAAAATCGTTCTCTACAACTTTCATGTTTTAAGTTTACCCAAAATCAGCCTCTAAGGGCCTCAAAACTGGCTTTCTAGAAAACTGACCAGTTTTTACCCGAATTGGCAGTTTTCTTGTTTTAAGTTGGTTTTACGTCCTAATCGCGTAATCTAACTCACCAGCCACCGCGGGAGCCTAAGATCAACATGCAGCGCTTTTCTAATGTCCCAATCTAACATTCATATAGCCCGATCATGTCCATGAAAACCAACAATTGAAAATGCATCACCTAGGGTTTGCATGGTTTTATATCATTCAACTATTCCATTCATGTCATTCTAGCAACCTAACATACCACTTAAAATCATACTTGAACATAATTGGGGGACATACCACTCATCAAACATCTAGCTGCAACCCTATTGATCAAACAAACATAAGCATATAACAAACCAAAACTCATAAATCAAACCACCCTTAACCTAATCAAGCACATAAACCTACATTTCTATGCTTGGGTAATAAAATTAAATTGAGCTTAAGCTCTTACAAACCAACTTGAAATACACTTAAATTTCCAAATTGAAACTTGAATTGAAAGCTTAGGGTCCAAGAGATTTTACCTTAATCAATTCAAGAAGTTGGTTTGCTTGACTCCAACTTTTTCTCATTTTTTCCTCGGGCACTCACAACCGGCCTTGCTCCTCCAATGAGCACCAAAATTTTTCCAGCCACTTGGGGGTTGCTCCAACAATTTCCGGCCACTCTCCACACTTATCTCTCTTCACTTTTCTCTTCCCTTTCTTCCTTTCCCACAACCGGCCACTTGGCCAAAATGGGTTCCAAAAATTTTCCAACTTTTTCCTTGATTCCTACTTGAAATCCGAACACTCCTAAACCTATTCCCTTGGGTTTTCAAACTTTTTCTTTCTTCTTGGTTGCTCTTTGGTTTCGGATTTTTGAAGAGAAAATTTGGGCATAGTTTGGCTAAGTTTCTCAATTTTTGTGAACAAAAATGTTCAAATGGTCACCTATTTATAGGTGAAGGAGAACTTCCCAAATTTGCTCCATAAGTCCTTGAAGAAGCAAATTTTTGCACAAAAAACCCCTTAGTTGGCCGGCCACCTCATGCACTAGAACCTTCCATATTTCTTTCCATAATTAGCTTAATTCCTTAATGATGTCATAATGTTTGGATAAGATGATGTAAGCCTTGTTAAGGCTTGATTGCCTTTTTTCCTTAATAGGCAGTCCACTTTTATGTCAATACAGATATTTCCAATACTATGTTCACTAATACACAGTAATTTATACTGATCTACGGTCCAAAATTTATCTGTGTAAAAATGGACTGTACAAAAATTTTCTTTTTGGCTTAAAGCCCTTTGGCCCTTGATATCCTATTTAATGTGCTTGATTTTTCTATGGTGGTTTTAAATCTAATTCATGCTATCTTATCCAAAAAATGATTTTCCGCAGTACTTATCCCATACTGCTTAACATTTTTCAGTATCATCAAACATTGGACCTTTCTAGTCAACCTTTGACTTTTCTGGTCAACTCTGACTTTCTTGGTCAACTTTGACTTTCTTAGTCAACTTTGATTTTGCTTTGTTAACTTTGACTTTTCTTGGTCAAGCTTTGACCAACATAAAATCATAAAATTTTTCTACCTTTTTACTTAAAAAGGTCACGTGCTTGGCTAAGCAATCATTTTTGAGTCTTATAAAATCATAAGAACTCACAAAACTCAATAAAAACCCTTAATCGGGTTCTTTCATAAATACCTTCATGGTACAATTCAAATTTCTATACAAGAAATTGTAATGTCGTAAAATTCTAGTTATTACAATCTACCCTCAAAAATTTTCGTCCTCGAAAATTAAAACAAACTGGGGTAGTTCTTTCTCATCTCTTCTTCCAATTCCCAAGTTGCTTCTTCAACCTTGTGGTTTCGCCATAATACTTTAACCATGGGAATGGCTTTGTTTCTTAGGACCTTCTCTTCCCGATCCAGAATTTGAACTGGCTTTTCTTCATATGTCAAGTCAGTTGGAACCTCCACTGGTTCTTGACTAAGCACATGGGAAGGGTCTGGTATATACTTCTTTAGCATCGAAACATGGAAAACATTATGCATCGAAGCTAATTCAGGTCGTAGGGCAAGCTTGTAGGCTACTTTCCCAATCCTCTCAAGGATTTCAAATGGTCCCGTGTATCTCGGGCTAAGCTTCCCCTTTTTACCAAATCGCATTACTCCTTTCATAGGAGCAATCTTGATAAATACAGCATCTCCTACTTGGAATTCCAAAGGCCTCCTACGTTTATCGGCATAACTTTTCTGTCTGCTAAAAGCTATGCCGAGCCTCTGCTTGATCTTCTGAATGTCCTCAGA
>CM046362.1:6984479-7062290 GCA_025413025.1 Ficus hispida
TTCGGTTGCACAAAACCTAACAAGCATACTAATTAAATTCTAGCAACCTAGCACAAAATTATCATTCACCAACACTAGGGCAGATTGGGGACATATAATAAACTAGTATTTAGTATGAAATTAAGAAAATTAAAGCAAGCATGCACATAAAAATCAAACCACCCCTAATTTAGATCAAGCAAACCCTAGATTCCTAACTTTGGGCACAAAATAATTGAGCTTATGCTCTTACAATTTCAACTTGAAATACATGTAAATTTCAAATTGAATGCTTAATTGAAAGAGATTAAGTCTAGAATGGTTTACCTTGATTTATCTCCAAAAATTGGTTAGGTTTGGCTCACAAAACTTTTCCTCCTAGGACACCACCCAAGGCCGGTTTTGTTGCACCAATTGGCACCAAAATTGGCTGATTCTTGTGGCTGCTTGCACCTAAACCAAGCTCTCTTAAATCCAAATTTTCTCACTCACTCACCCCCCTTGGCAGCCGGCTGTTGGCCCTAAAATGGACACCCAAAACTGTCAAAATTTTTGATTGAACTTGCTAGGGAAACCGAAGACTACAACATCAAAACCCTAAGTTTCTCAATTTTTTTCTTCACTCAATCACCCACTTGAGATTGCAGATTTTTGGAGAGGGAAAATGGGCAGAATTGGCTGCTTTTTCTGATTTTTTGGACTAAAAACGACCACCCCCTTGGCCTATTTATAGGTGAGGTTTTGGATCACATTGCAAATCTTTTTGGTTCACCTTTTGCTCATAAATCCTTGGAGCAAAATAATTGCACAAAATTTTGCCAAAGACCCTCCATGTGGCCGGCCATGCATGGTGCTAGGTGGCTAGGTGTGAGTTGTTTCCACCATTTATGATGTCATAAATCAAAAATGGGATGATGTCATAATTCCAAGCTTAGGTGATGTCATCTAAAGCCTTGTTTGGCTTTTTCCTTAATGTAGTCTACTTTAAACTTAACACAGATATTTCTAATACTGTGTTCACTAATACACAGTATAATTTCAGTACTGTTATACTGAACTGCAGTCCAAATTTATCTGTGTGAAAATGACTGTGTAAAAATTTTTCTTATAATTTGAAACCACTTGGCCCAAGATAACCTAATTAATGTGCTTGATTTTCTATGGTGGTTTTTGAATCCTAAACATACCATTTTATCCGTAAAAATGGTTTTTACACGGTACAATTTTTATACTGAAAAATATTTAACCGTACCGCCTCATTTTCGATTTTTCGGGTCAACCATTGACTTTCTTGTCAATCATTGACTCTCTTGTCAAAATTTGACTATCATGAATTCATGAATTTCGTCATACCTTTTTACTTAAAAGGCCTATCATGAAGTCTCGTAATTAATTTACCGAGAACTCAATCATATACTGATAAAATCATGAATTTTGTATTAATATTCATAATTTTCATAAAATTGCACATAAACACATAATACGAACTATAAATTTCTTATTTACAAGAAAATTGTGAGTTCGTGAAAATTTCGATTATTACAATCTACCCTCCTTAAAGAATTTTCATCCTCGAAAATCAGAACAATTCGGGGTAGCTTTTCTTCATCTCATCCTCGCGTTCCCAGGTTGCCTCCTCAATCTCATGATTTCGCCATAGGACCTTAACTAAAGGTATAACCTTGTTCCTTAGCACCTTTTCTTCTCGGGCTAAGATTCGAACTGGTTTCTCCTCATAGGTCAGATCTTCGTGAACCTTAATTGGTTCGTGGTCCAATACATGGGATGGATCCGAGATGTACTTCTTTAGCATCGACACATGAAATACATTGTGTACATATGCTAATTCCTGGGGCAAAGCCAACCTATAGGCCACGTTGCCAATTCTTTCCAGTATTTCGAATGGCCCTATGTATCGTGGACTTAATTTCCCCTTCTTTCCGAATCTCATAACCCCTTTGAATGGAGCAACTTTGAGAAAGACCAAGTCTCCTACTTGGAATTCTAGAGGCCTTCTGCGTTTGTCGGCATAGCTCTTTTGTCGACTAAATGCAGTCTCCATTCGTCGGCGTATAAGTTTGACGGCCTCAGTGGTTTTTTGAACAAAATCCGTGGACACAAGTTCCTTTTCCCTGGTCTCGTACCAATGGACTGGAGATCTGCACCTTCTTCCGTACAGAGCTTCGTAAGGAGCCATTCCAATTGAAGCTTGGAAACTGTTGTTGTACGAGAATTCAATCAAAGGAAGCTTTTTATCCCAAGTTCCTTTGAAGTCCATCACGCACGCTCGCAACATGTCTTCTAAGGTCTGAATGGTCCTCTCGGATTGCCCGTCCGTTTGAGGATGAAAAGCTGTACTAAAGGTAAGCTTGGTACCCATGGCTTGATGTACACTTCTCCAGAACTTAGAAGTGAAACGACCATCACGATCAGAGATGATTGTCTTTGGAATCCCATGGTAGCGAACAATCTGTGCGACGTATAGTTCCGCCAGCTGTTCCACCGAAAAACTAAGCTTGATGGCGATAAAGTGTGCAGACTTCGTCAAACGATCAACAACCACCCAAATAGTGTCGTTGCCGTTGGGAGTTCGGGGTAGTCCAACCACGAAATCCATCGTCACTTGGTCCCATTTCCATTCTGGAATGGAAATTTTCTACAATTCTCCCCCTGGACGTTGGTGTTCTGCTTTCACCCTTTGACATGTAAGGCATTTACTGACGAATGTAGCGACGTCATTCTTCATTCTGGGCCACCAAAAGCTTTCCTTCAAGTCTTGGTACATCTTTGTGGCTCCTGGATGAACGGAATATGGAGTCTCATGAGCCTCCTTCATGATCTGTTCCTTCAACTTATCCTCGTTAGGGATGCATAATCTATTTTTCCGATAGAGTATGCCCTCATCTGATATGTTGAAGTCCGACTCCTTTCCTTCTAAGACCTCGTTCCTTGTCCTGA
Source organism: Ficus hispida (assembly GCA_025413025.1). NCBI lineage: Eukaryota > Viridiplantae > Streptophyta > Magnoliopsida > Rosales > Moraceae > Ficus > Ficus hispida. Next base: position 6,987,417 of record CM046362.1, read on the forward strand.
GCAGTGAGGCATCTCCTTCTTGTCGCTCCTTCATGCTATCCAAAATGGTAGGTTGGAAAGTTAGGGCAGCTAAACTTCTTGTGATGAGCTCTATCCCAGCTTCCACTAGCTCCTTCTGAAGAGGTTCGATTAACGACTGCATGGACATTAACGAAGAAGACGACTTCCGACTGAGGGCATCAGCTACTTTGTTAGCCTTCCCTGGATGGTAACAGATGTCTATGTCATAATCCTTCACCAATTCGAGCCATCTTCTTTGCCTCATGTTAAGCTCCTTTTGTGTGAAGATATACTTCAAACTCTGATGATCCGTGTAGACTTCACACTTACTGCCGTAAAGGTAGTGCCTCCAGATTTTGAGCGCAAATACCACCGCCGCAAGTTCCAAATCATGCGTCGGGTAGTTCTTCTCATGATCCTTTAGCTGGCGTGAAGCATAAGCGATCACCTTTCCATTTTGCATGAGCACGGCTCCCAATCCTATTTTAGAAGCATCGCTGTATATCACGAAGTTTCCTTCTTCCACATTCGGAATTATGAGAATCGGAGCGCGAGTCAGCCTGTTTTTCAGCTCTTGGAAGTGCTCTTCACACTTTGCAGTCCATTCGTACTTCTTTCCTTTCCGTGTAAGTGCAGTGAGCGGCGCTGCAATTTTAGCAAATCCTTCGACGAAACGTCGGTAGTAGCCCGCCAAGCCGAGGAAACTACGTACTTCGGTGACATTTTTCGGAGCTGGCCATTCACTTACTGCCTCAATCTTGGCCGGATCTACAGATATGCCGTTCTTGGAGACCACATGTCCTAAGAAATGGACCTTTTTCAACCAAAATTCACACTTTGTGAATTTAGCGTAGAGCTGATTTTGCTTTAAAATTCGTAAAGCAATCCTTAAATGCTCCTCATGCTCCTCCTTTAATCTTGAATAAATCAAGATATCATCTATAAAGACAATAACAAATTTATCCAAGTAATCCTTGAATACTCGATTCATCAGGTCCATAAAGGCTGCTGGAGCATTTGTCAGTCCGAATGGCATAACGAGGAACTCGTAATGTCCATATCGTGTTCGAAAAGCTGTCTTGGGAACGTCTCCTTCCCTAATTCGAAGCTGGTGATATCCGGATCGCAGGTCAATCTTCGAGAAAATTGAAGCTCCTCTCAGCTGATCAAACAGATCGTCGATCCGAGGCAAGGGATACTTGTTTTTGATAGTTATCTTGTTCAATTCCCGATAGTCAATGCACATCCTAAGAGTGCCGTCCTTCTTTTTAACAAACAGAACTGGGGCTCCCCATGGCGAGTAACTCTGACGAATGAATCCTCGATCCAAAAGCTCTCGTAACTGAATCTGCAGTTCCTTAAGTTCGGCAGGCGCCATCCTATAAGGTGCTTTAGATACTGGTGCCGATCCAGGAAGTAACTCAATCTCAAAGGAGATCTCTCGTTCTGGTGGCAGTCCTGGCAACTCTTCAGGAAAAACCTCTATAAATTCTCTGACTATCGGTACTTCCTCCGGTCTGCTCTCGGTTTCAAGCGTCTTATCCACTATGTTGGCTAGAAATCCCATACATCCTTCTGCCAACAATTTCCTAGCCTTCAGCGCAGAAATGAACATTTTCGGCTGTTTTGGAGTCGATCCTCTGAAAATAAACTCCTCGCCTCCAATTGGCTTGAACGTAACAGTACGCCGTGGACAGTCGATAACTGCGTTGTACTTCCCCAAGAAATCCATTCCCAAGATGACGTCGTAGTCATATAGGTCTATGATGATCAGGTTGACATACATTTCCCTACCACATATAATTATTGGAACATGACGTATCCAATAATCAGACAACAGAATCTCCCCGGAGGGTAATGCAGTCCTAAATGTTTTTTCAATTCTATCACTTGCCCTACCTAGTTTCTTAGCGAATCTAGGTGATGTGAACGAATGCGTAGCTCCAGAATCAATTAACACATAGGCATCTTGTTGAGCAAAAGGAAGCTGACCTGTCACCACTGTGGAAGGTCCAGCTTGAACATCCTCCTTTGTATAGGCGTAAATACGTCCCTGAGGTTCCGGAGCTTCCAGCCTGCCTTGGGAGATTTCGGGTCCCTCGATCTTCATCTGTGCAGCGTGAAGTTGAGATCCCTGTCCTCTCTGTTGGTTCTGTGGACTCTGAGGATTGAGATTGCAGCTTCTCGCATAGTGGCCTTCCTTGCCACAAAGAAAACAGCGACCGCTTCCAACACGGCACTCTCCCGGGTGCTTTCTCCCACATTTCTGACAAGTGGGATTATTGTTGTTATCAGGAGTATTTCTCTTTTGGGGAAAATTCTGTTGATTCCCCTGTCCTCCTGCATTCCACTTCCTTTTCTGCTGGCTGTTGCCGTACTGCCTGTTGTTGTTGTTCTGGCCCGTAGGTCCTCCTTGACCCTTCTGTTGCGGAGTTTGGCCCTGCTTGGTCTGGTTCTGTTTGGCCTGGGCTTTTTCTTTCCTCTTCTCCTGGAAAAATTTAGCCCTTTGCTCCTTGTTCTGACCCACCCAATATTCAGCTCGAATTGCCCTGCTAACACATTCAGCAACAGTGAGTGGTGGATGGGGGCCACTGCTGATTACCACTGCTAAATCTGAGCGGAACATTCTCATCATTCTTCTTACTTTGTCCCTTTCGGAACTGATGAGGTGAGGGCAGAGACGTGCTAGCTGCTCAAACTTTTTGACAGCTTCGGCTACCGACAGATTTCCTTGACGAAACTTGTCGAACTCGTCTTGTTGAGCTTCCATGACCTCAGTATTGAAGTACTTTTCCTTAAATTCCTCCACAAAGTCCTCCCAAGTCATCTGAGTCACATCTCGCTGGATCTGAACTGTTTCCCACCAAAGGCGAGCATCTTTCCGTAGCATAAAAGTTGCACAGAGGACTTTCTCCTGATCATTAAGTCTGAGGAAATTTAAGGCGACCTGGAGGTCAATCAACCAGTTGTCGGCCTCAATTGGGTTTGTGGACCCCTCGAATTCCGGTGCCTTCATTCGCCGAAATCTGTCATATAGTTCTTCTGGAGTTCGAACCAGAGGTGCTGGTGGCACAGCTGCAGGCGCAACAGGTACTTCAGGGGCTATGGGGTTCTCTGGGATCACCGGGACATCATCAGGAATTTCCGGTGCAGCAGGCTGATTCATAGGTGCTGGTGGTACCTCAGCATTTGGAGGTCCCTGATTCTGCTGAGCTATCTGAGCTCTAAGCCCCCTATCTCTTGCTGTTGGGCTAACATCATCTGTCTTAGCTCATTCAGCTGAGCCGCAAGGTCAATGTCTTGGGTTGGTACTCTTCTACGCTTTGGCGGCATGGTTCTGTACGGGAATAAGGAAATAAATTCAGCTTTTTAAAATCATGCCTTTTATATAGAACCATAATCTTTATTCCATATAAAAGCATAACATGAATATATCTGAATTCATGTTCTCGTTCTATCTCCTTCACAACAGGAGTACCTAACCATAACATTTGGGGAAGATATAAAACTTTCCCATCATTTCCGTACGTCACCTAGTTGCCACCACCAAGCTAAGACACCACCCAACGTCATCCCTGTATCCAACATTCTTCAGCATGGCCGTTGAAGAAAATACTTACTACGCACATAAAATCTTAACTAATCCTAATCGTAAGAAAATAACATAACTTACTTGGGCCGTTGCAGAAGCGATGTGAGGCGAAGTGAAGTAGGCTGGCAGGATACCGCTCTGATACCAACCTGTGACGCCCCGACTTCCCAAGCCGGGTCGACACCATACTTACTTGTACTTATCTTACTTGAAAATTTGAGAATTAATTTTTTTTTTCTTTAAAACATATTTACATAAGTTATCTTGTAGAGAAAAACTTATCATGTATACATACTATACTGAAGATATCTTCTTAAGTCTTTAAACTTCATACATATTGCATAACATAATTTACTTTTGAGATTCAAAAGCGGTTGCGGAAAATTTTGCGTAGTGGTATCCCACACCGCCCTTCACCCGCCGCATCGTCCGCATAGCCCACCATTTAAGCTGCAGGCTTTTTACCTACAGTATGAAATATAAGAGTGAGCTTTCGCCCAGCAAGTACAAACATAATCTCACAAAAATAATTTAATCATCTTTAAAACATGTCAATCATCATGTAACTTATGCATGAGCCATTTATGATTGATTGAAAGTCTTATGCTTCATTTTAGACTCAATCTTTAACTTATCTTGTCTCAACATGTGGGCCCATAGTGTACGTACCGAAAGCGCGCAGCCTCCAGACAAAGCTAGGGTTTGCAAGGCCCTAACAGTTCTGGGAATTAAAACGTGACCCTCACGCATCAACGAGAGGTAAATGTCACAACTGGTTTTAAACATGTATCCTCCTCGATCACGGGAGGTTGGTACGACACCTTCCTTGATTATCTTACCATATGATTTAACATTAGTGAACATGCTTCATGATGTCACTATGTCATATTCAAACTTTAACATTTGCCATATCATGGCATTCTTGAAAACATGACATTTTTAAAACCATGACATTTTAGAAAACATGGCATAATATGTAACATGTTATAGCATATCATCACATAACATCATTTAACATCATACAACATAGCATGTACATTTTAACATAGCATATATGAAAATAGTATTTACTATTTTCATACTGTAGGTGAGGTTCGATACTTGCCTGACTTATTGTAATCCAGGCTTCGTTGATTTCCACTCTGACCTCGACTGCAGGTTACTTCCTGCTATTAGAAAGAACATAGGATAAGAATCCTATAAAATGTTGGTAACCTTTCCAACATTATGGTTATATGTCCTTTTACAAGCTTTGATCAACTACTAGGTTACTAATTGTAACCCTAGAGATTGTGGTTAATTATCTTGACCCATTAGGTTACTTGAGGTAACCTTGGGTATTAAACCCATATGATTAGTATTAAATTACTATTCTTATTATCGAGCCTAAGCCTTAGTAACTCGGTTATCCTTCCCGGTTACCACTCGTCATCTTTTGTTTTTACACTTTAGCTTTTAAATCCAATTTGGAAAATTGGCTAGAAAATCTTTTGTTTTACTTCAAAATTCGAGGTTTTCAAAGTAAAACTTTATAAAACTCATTTAAGGCTGAAAACTGCTTTTGAAATAGTTTTCATAGTCAAAACAGGAAATGTTGATGTAAAAATACAGTTTTTCTGTATGTTTGTAGAAAATCCTGTACAGGAATTTTTTGTTCTCTGCACAGTTTTTATAGTTCAGGTTGTATTTAAAAATCCAAATGGAATTTGAAAAACTTGTCTTCACGAAAGTTCTTGCTCTTGAGAAATTCTAAAACTTTCATGTTTTAAGAAAAACCCAGTTCTGCTTGGATTCGTACCAGTTTTAATTTGAAACCCACTGGTCGTGTAAACTAGGTCTGGGCAGTTTAGTCTCGGATTTTCGTAAAAACGGAGGCCATTGGAGCCTCATTTTGCAAATCCGTCCGCGTACCCCTTAGGAAAAACTGTTCCGAGAAACTTTTGTGTTTTAAGTTTTTCCAAATTCGGCCTCTAAAGGCCTCAGAATCGGCTTTCCGTAAAACTGGTCAGGATCCACCCGAGCCTGGCAGTTTTTCGGTTTAGAATTCGTTTTACGTCCTAGACGTGGAATCTAGCTCAACCAGCCACCGCGGGAGCCCTAATACACACATGCAGTGATTTTCTAGCGTAAATTTTCTTTAATCACAATTTCTAACATCACCATGCAAACCTAATTAATATTGGATCAACTAAGTTGCATGATTTCGGTTGCACAAAACCTAACAAGCATACTAATTAAATTCTAGCAACCTAGCACAAAATTATCATTCACCAACACTAGGGCAGATTGGGGACATATAATAAACTAGTATTTAGTATGCAAATTAAGAAAATTAAAGCAAGCATGCACATAAAAATCAAACCACCCCTAATTCTAGATCAAGCACAACCCTAGATTCCTAACTTTGGGCACAAAATAAATTGAGCTTATGCTCTTACAATTTCAACTTGAAATACATGTAAATTTCAAATTGAATGCTTAATTGAAAGAGATTAAGGTCTAAAATGGTTTACCTTGATTTATCTCCAAAAATTGGTTAGGGTTTGGCTCACAAAACTTTTCCTCCTAGGACACCACCCAAGGCCGGTTTTGTTGCACCAATTGGCACCAAAATTGGCTGATTCTTGGTGGCTGCTTGCACCTAAACTAAGCTCTCTTAAATCCAAATTTTCTCACTCACTCACCCCCCCTTGGCAGCCGGCTGTTGGCCCCTAAAATGGACACCAAAAACTGTCAAAATTTTTTGATTGAACTTGCTAGGGAAAACCGAAGACTACAACATCAAAACCCCTAAGTTTCTCAATTTTTTTCTTCACTCAATCACCCACTTGAGATTGCAGATTTTTGGAGAGGGAAAATGGGCAGAATTTGGCTGCTTTTTCTGATTTTTTTGGACTAAAAACCGACCACCCCCCTTGGCCTATTTATAGGTGAGGTTTTGGATCACATTGCAAATCTTTTTGGTTCACCTTTTGCTCATAAATCCTTGGAGCAAAATAATTGCACAAAATTTTGCCAAAAGACCCTCCATGTGGCCGGCCATGCATGGTGCTAGGTGGCTAGGTGTGAGTTGTTTCCACCATTTATGATGTCATAAATCAAAAATGGGATGATGTCATAATTCCAAGCTTAGGTGATGTCATCTTAAAGCCTTGTTTGGCTTTTTCCTTAATGTAGTCTACTTTAAACTTAACACAGATATTTCTAATACTGTGTTCACTAATACACAGTATAATTTCAGTACTGTTATACTGAACTGCAGTCCAAAATTTATCTGTGTGAAAATGGACTGTGTAAAAATTTTTCTTATAATTTGAAACCACTTGGCCCAAGATAACCTAATTAATGTGCTTGATTTTCTATGGTGGTTTTTGAATCCTAAACATACCATTTTATCCGTAAAAATGGTTTTTACACGGTACAATTTTTATACTGAAAAATATTTAACCGTACCGCCTCATTTTCGATTTTTCGGGTCAACCATTGACTTTCTTGTCAATCATTGACTCTCTTGTCAAAATTTGACTATCATGAATTCATGAGATTTCGTCATACCTTTTTACTTAAAAGGCCTATCATGAAGTCTCGTAATTAATTTACCGAGAACTCAATCATATACTGATAAAATCATGAATTTTGTATTAATATTCATAATTTTCATAAAATTGCACATAAACACATAATACGAACTATAAATTTCTTATTTACAAGAAAATTGTGAGTTCGTGAAAATTTCGATTATTACACATTTTCAAATCTATTGATTTATCCAAAATGATAGATAATAGAACTAAACTTTGATTTACCTAGAATGTCAGGTAAATAGGCATCAGCTGATCCTTGATTCACATAGAGTACTAAGAGATGAAAAAATAAGAAAAATAAACACTCTAACATCACTTTGAAAAATTCCACCCCTTTACATATGAATAGACTAACATATTTATGAACTAAACTATCTTGAATTGAAACGGAAAACTACAAATAAAATTGGGGAACAAAATAATTCTGAAAACAAAGAAATGATCATACGGAAAGGATCAGCCACATTTTTGATAAGATCTCCTCTTTCTGATTCTTATAAATAGACTAATTATCTATATTTTTTATATTTAGCTCCATATTGGAGCTCCGCCTTCCCAAAAGGTGTATCCAATACTAGGATCCACCAAAATCGACCATTTTTTTTAATTGTAACATATAGTGTATTTCGCAGGTACTTTTGAAGTTTATAATAGGTTTTTTAGAATATAAAAAGGAATAAAACATTTATAGTCAGTAATTCCTTTGATTTACTAAGATGACAGATCTATGGTTAATTTTTTAAAAAAATTTATATCCAATTTTCAGGTTAGAGAGAGAGATGAAGAAGGAGGAGATATGTTTTGTTTTGTTTTGTTTTTTTTTTTTTTTTTTTTGTATTGTCTGGTCATAAATCTGATAATACTATTAATTACTATATTTAAAATTTAGGTTATAGTCACTTTGAAAAATTCCACCCCTTTATGGCTGCTAATGATTTTGATTCCGATGAGTTTATGGTCGCTCCGGAGGATCAGCTGGAAAATCCTTCAATCATCGACATCTTCAGCGATGAGGAGAAAGATTTAGAGCCGGAGCCAGGGTTAGAGCACGCGGGTTGGCTAGAGAACGAGGATGATATGGATGATTTTGTCGATGACCCAGAGGAGATTTTGTTCACTGGCGGAGATGAGGAGTCAGACTCCGACGCATCCTTTGTGGTTACAATAGAGCACATAAATTAGGACAACCGTGTATATATCTTTTGACGTTAGGACTAACATGTACTAGCTTATTCTTTTTGACAATAGGCTTGTACTTTTGTATGATGATAAAGTGTTAGACACTTCCATCAAAATTTTGGCCATGTATGTACTGTGAAGGTATCAAAATGTATTTTCGAGATTGTAAAAAAATGATGTACTTTTTGTATGAATACAAAAAGACAGCTCAAGTATGAAGTATTATGTTATGATACGATTATGAATGGCATGTTACGAGATGTTATGTCAAATGATATGATAATAATGTTATGATATGACGTATTAAGTTGTGATATGATGAGAAAAGCATGAAAGAAAGGATATTCTTAGTATGATAATATCTTTTCTTATGGTTTGATAGGAACTAGAAAATGGTTCGTCCACGTCGAACAATACCTGTAAATCCGCCAGAGCCGGATCTCGCAACCGTTGTAACGGCAGCTGCTGGAATAGCAGCGGGAAACTAATAGACTGCTAGAATAGTTAGCTCAGTTAAACCAGAGACCTCAGGCTGATAAGGTTCCTCCTCAACATGATAGAGTACCTCCGGTACCAGGTGTTCAACTAGAGGTCCAACCAGAAGTTCCACGGAATTTTGAAGTTCCGTTAGCGGCCGCTCGAGTTCCAGTGAACCCACCGGTAGTACGAGAAGATTTATTGTACGAGCGATTTAGGCGAATGAAGGAGCCTGAATTCGAGGGGCCAACTGACCCGATTGTAACGACCCGCCTAGCACAGGCCGTTACCATACATACATACTTATCTTTTCGTACATACTTACATACTTATGAAACACAGCGGAAATTTTTTTTTTTTTTTTATATGGCATACGAGTGCAACATATAAAAGTGTCTTTATCAAAATATTTACCATAACATAATTACGTAAAGGACAAAACGCGTAGCGGCTATATTTCCCACATTTCACAGTTTGCCCCGCCATGCCTTTCCATCTTGCATCAACCATTGCTGACGGTTACTTACCTACAGCATAAACGTAAGACAGTGAGCTTTCGCTCAGCAAGTACAACCTCTTATACCGCGACATAAACAAACATGATCTAATCATTCACATACTAACTTAACTTACCATAGCATATCGTACATATCATGACTTCATTTATCATAGCATAGCATACATCATCATATCATGACTTTCTTTTCATAGCATAACATACATCATAATGCATGGTCCATTTATGCTTATTTTATGCTCAATTCATGCTTAATTTACTTTCATTTCTTATCTTACTTATGGGCCCCTTACTTGTGTGTATGTACCGGGCGCGCGACTATGGAGTGGTTAGGGCGGCCAACCATTTCCAACTCAAACCATAGTCCAACCCGACCTTACTCGGGTCGGTACAACACAGGCGACTTGCTCGCCATCTTACTTTCCTTTCATCTTATCATGTCATACTTGATCTTATTTTATAAGATTTTGTGAACATGCTTCGTGCTCTCATACTTCCATGATTCATGTAATCATAACATAATATTCATCATAAACATACCTTAACTTATCATACTACATAACCTAGCATACAACATATGACATATTGCATAGCATATCAATAACATAACATAACAACAATAACATTACTTAGCACTAACAATATAACATAGCAGCAACAACAACATAACATAGCAGCAACAACAACATAACATAGCATCAATAACAACATAGCATAGCATCAACAACCGCATAACATACATCCCTAGCATACATCTAACATACTTGGGCAAGTACCACAAAAAAGCCTATGCTGTAGGCGGTGGTTGTAATTACCTCTCTTGCTATGTCCTGTGTTATGCTGCTTCTTCTCCGAGTACAGCTGCAGGTTCACTCCTGCTCCTTGAAGGACATAGGTGAGGTTCTTAGTTAGTGTTGCAGAATGTTGATACTCTAATCAACATGCTTACATAATCCTAATTGTATGTCCCTGATACTAGATGTCTTACTGGGTTATTGATAGTAACCCTATTATAAATAGAACCCAATATGAATTAATTCTTTAAGAGGTTACGTGAATAACCTCATGTGCTAACCTATACATACTTCAGGTCGATTACTTTCCTTGGTTTATATAATTTTTTTTAATTACCCTATATTTACCATTTTTTTGTATCTTTATTTTTAATTAAGGTTAATATTAACTCTTAATTAACTAAAGTTACCTATATGGTAAACTTGAGCTTAGCTTGCTAGTAATCGGATATTACATCCGTTATTACCGTAATCATTTGCTTACCAATTTGGTTTAAAAAATCCATTTTCCATTTCTTTGGAACTTGGTAATTTTAACTTCAAAAATCGTTTACTTAACTCATAAAAATTCATATCCTTAAAATAGGTTTTTATAAAATCATTTAGGACTGGAAACTGCCTTTGAACAGTTTCCCTAGTCAAAACAGTGGTTTTGGAAAAGATACAATTTTCTTATGTTTTAGAAAATCCTGTGCAGGAATTTCTTTTCCTGCACATCTTTAGAAATCGTGTCAGTTTAAAAATGAATTGATTTGAAAAAGTTTTCTTCACGAAAGTTTAGATCTCGAAAAATCCTAAAACTTTCGTGTTTGAGAAAAATCCAGTTCTGCTTGTATTTGCGTCAGTTTTTGTTTGAAACTGGCTGATCCTGTAAACTGGGTCTGGGCAGACCAGCCACGGATTTTTGTAAAAACAGAGACCATTGGAGTCTCATTTTGGGATTCTGCCCGCGTGTCCCCTAGGAAAAACCTCCTGAACAACTTTTATGTTTTAAGTTTTACCCAGTTCGGCCTCTAAAGGCCTCAAATTTCACTTTTCCCGAAACTGGCCAGTTGGCACCCGAATGGCAGTTTTCGGTTTTAAGTCGTTTACGTCCTATCGCGGATCTAACTCGACCGACCACCGGGAGCTTAAACACACATGCAGCGGTTTTCTAGCGTAAATTTTCTTTAATCAAAATTTCTAACATCACCATGCATCAACATATAAAAACAAATCCTAACCATATCACAAACACATAGCATGCACATAGAAACTACCAAACCATAACCCCAATTAAATCAAGCACATACTCTAACTTTCTTAGCTAAGGCAGGGAATTAAAGTGAGCTTATGCTCATACAAACTTTGCTTGAAATACATTTAAATTCTCAATTGAAATTTAAATGAAAAGTGTAGGGTTTAAGGATTTTACCTAGCTTCCACCCAAAGTTTGGCTTGCTAGATTGGTTCACCTTGGTCCCTCCTTGCTACCACTACGTCCGGCCTCCTCCTTGACTAGTGGAGTCCAAAATTTTTCAGCCACTCTTGCACCAAAATCAGATCACCACAAGCTCAAAACCCGGCCTCCAACTTGACTTTGCTCTTCCTAGGTCGGTTTTAGAGAGAAAATGGTGAGGGAAAATTTTGCCATAGTTTTGGGACATTTCCCAATTTTTTTGAGCTGAAATCCGATCCTTCACCCTATTTATAGCTGATTTTAACTTTCAAAATTGCTAAAAGTCTTGAATTTGGATTTAATTTCTTTTCCAATTGTACTTTAGTCCTGAAGCAAAATATTTGCACTTTGACCCTACAAGTGTTGGCTGCATTGGTTGCTTGAGCCCAAGTTTTCTTACCTCATCATGACATCATCTTGATGACATCATGTGCTTACCTCATGCTTACATCATCATTTTCTCCAAATTACACTTTTGCCCCAAAAGACAAATATTTACAATTTGACCTTCAAGTGGCATGTTGGCCGCCATCACCTTGTTCTCCAAGCAAATGATGACATCATTTTGATGACATCATCTTGCTTACATCACCTATTTTTCAGAAATTGCATTTTGACCCCGAAAGTTAAAATTCTTGCATTTATGCCTCTAGGTGGCGCCTCTTACTTGGAGATCAAGCCAAAGCTTATCTCACCTTGATACATCATCTTGATGACATCACTTTGCTTACATCATCAATTTCCAAAATTTTCACTTTAACCCTAAAATAAAATTTTGGCATTTTGCCCTGAGGTGGCCGGCCATGTCATTCTTCTAGAGCTTCCTTGCTTCTTCCAAGCTTATTTAATCAAATTATGATGTCATAAATTAAGATAGGATGATGTCATCCATATTAAGCCCTGTTTGGCTTTTCCTCAATATTCAGTCCATTTTTCTGCTACACAGATATTTCTAATACTGTGTTTACTTAAATACAATATTTTTTACTGACTACAGTCCAAAATTTATCTGTGTAAAAATGGACTGTAAAAATTTTTTCTTATTTTTCTGAGCCCTTTTGGTCTTTAGTTCCCACTAGGTGTGCTTGATTTTCTAAGGTGGTTTTTAAAACCTATGCATGCTATCTTAACGTAAAGACGGTTTTCGCAGTATACTTTATTTTTCAATACTGCAAAATCACTCCTTTACCGTTCTTGGTCAAACTTTGACTTTCGTAAATCATGTACTTTTCGTCCTCTTTTTACTCAAAAGGTCCGTTTCATAGTCCATTTTGATTTTTATTGATACCGAAAACTCATAAAATGTAAGAAAACTCTTAACCGAGTTTCTCTTCCAATAATACCTTGATGGTATACATTTAATTCCTTTGAAAGGAAATAATAACATCGGGAAAATCTAGGTATTACACCGATAGCCGCGGATAATTAGCTGATCGATATCCAAGTCATCTTGGACTTTATGAGGCTCTCGGAACAGGAAAAGGTTCTCTGTGGTTCCTTCGCTATTAAGAAAGACACTAGACACTGGTGGATGACTGTCCAGATGCGTCGAGACGTTACAACCATGAGCTGGCAAGATTTTGTGACTGAGTTCCATACTATGTACTATAATAGAGAAATCCTTGCCGCTCAACAGGATGAGTTCGCGAATCTCAAACAAGGGTCGATGACAGTAATGGAGGCTGTCAAGAAGTTTGAACAGTTAGCCCGGTTGTGCCCGAAATTGGTTCCGAATCAAACGGAAAAAGTTAGAAGAATGATGAAGATGTTCCGAACGGATATTGCCAAGCAAGTGAGTGCTAGCAGCAGCCCACCTACCCTGGTATCCGACTGTGTAAGTCGAGCAGTAAGAGCTGAATATTGGATTAACTAGGACAAAGAAGCAAGGGCTCAAATATTTAAGGCAAAAAGGGAGGAAAAAGCGGTGGTGAAGCAGACGCAGCCCGGTCAGAGTTTTGAGATGAACCAGAAAGGACAAACTGGTAGCCCTGCCTAAGGTTCCACACATTTTGGGAGGAACAAGAGAAAAAGGAAATTTCTCTGGCCAGGGTCAACAAAAGAATTACCCTCAGAAGAAGAATAATAGAGGAAATGAGGGTAATAGCACTGACTACCCGGCGTGTGCTAAGTGTAGGAGGAGACACCCGGGAATATGCAGAATGGGGTCAAATGCCTGCTTCCTGTGTGGCAAGGAGGGGCATTATGCGAAGAATTGCAATCTGAACAACCAAGGCCAAAATCCTCCCTACCCGAGCCGAAACACCAACAGTCAACTACATACAGTCCAAGCAAGGCTTGAAGGACCCTCGATCACGCAAGGCAGATTAGAGGCTCCTGAACCTTAAGCCAGGATCTCTGCTTACACCAAGGTTGATGTTGAAGCTGGGACTTCGTATGTGGTGACAGGTCAGATTTCTATCGCCACCTATGATACTATCGCCTTGTTTGATTCTAGTGCTACTCACTCATTCGTGTCGTTGGAGTTTGCCCAGAAATTTGGAAGAGGTGTAGATAGTTTAGAACAGCCTTTCAAAACCTCTTTTCCATCTGGAGAAATTTTGTGGTCCAATTTTTGGATACGAAATATTTCCGTAATTATTTGCGGTAGAGAATTGTTTGTAGATCTCATCACGATCAAGCTTCAGGATTTCGATGTGATCTTAGGAATGGATTTCTTAGGCAAATACAACGCCAAGATTGACTGCCGGAAGCGTTGCGTGACGTTCAGCCCTTGTGGAAAAGAAGGGTTTAACTTCTACGGACAATCTCGGAACTCAGCAACCAGATTAGTTTCGGCAATGAAGGCTTGGAAGATGTTAGCTAATGGCTGCCAAGGATATTTAGCTAACATGATATACAAAGATCAAGAAGTGGAGTTAACACCGGAAGATGTTCACATTATAAAGGAATATATGGATATCTTTCCGAAGGATTTACCAGGACTCCCGCCGGAACGGGAAATCTCGTTCGAAATCGAATTACTACCTGGAGCCGCTCCAATATCGAAAGCGCCTTACCGTATGGCACCTGCCGAGTTTAGGGAACTTCAAGTGTGGTTACAAGAACTGCTTGACAAGGGATTCATCCGACAAAGTTACTCTCCATGGGGAGCACCCGTGTTGTTCGTAAAGAAGAAGGATGGAACATTGCGTATGTGTATTGACTACCGTGAGCTGAACAAGATTACGATCAAGAACAAATATCCCCTTCCGAGGATTGACGATATTTTCGATCAACTCAGGGGAGCGGTGGTATTTTCGAAAGTCGATCTACGATCAGGCTATCATCAACTCAGGATCAAGGAGTCAGATATCTCCAAGATGGCTTTTCGAACACGTTACGAGCATTATAAGTTTTTAGTTATGCCATTTAGATTAACCAATGCCCCGGCTGCATTTATGGACCTTCTGAACCGAGTGTTTAAGGAGTATTTGGATAAGTTCATCATTGTCTTCATTGACGATATTTTAATTTACTCAAGCTCCAAAGAGGAACATGAGCATCACCTTAGGTTGGTGATGGAGACACTAAGACGAAATCAGCTGTATGCCAAATTCACGAAATGTGAATTTTGGCTGAAAAAAGTTCCTTTCTTGGGTCATGTTGTATTAAAGGAAGGAATTTTAGTAGACCCTGCTAAGGTGGAGGCGGTCAGTGCATGACCAGCACCCAACAATGTTACAGAAATAAGGAGTTTTCTGGGATTAGCTGGATACTACCGACGGTTCATCGAGGGATTTTCCAAGATTGCTGTACCCCTCACCGCTCTTACCCGAAAAGGGAAGAATTTTGAATGGACTCAGAAATGTGAGGAAAATTTTCAAGAGTTCAAGAGGAAATTGACAAGTGCGCCTATGCTGATAATTCCTGATGTAGATGCAGGAAATTTCGTGATCTACAGTAACGCTTCTAAAAGTGGATTAGGAGCTGTTCTGATGCAAAATGGCAAGGTAGTGGCCTACACATCCCGCCAGCTGAAGATTCACAAAATGAATTATCCTACGCACGATTTGGAGCTCGTGGCAGTAGTTTTCGCACTTAAGATTTGGAGACACTATTTGTATGGGAACAAGTGTGAAATCTACACCGATCACCAGAGTCTTAAGTATATTTTTACTCAGAAAGAGCTCAACATGAGACAACGTAGACGGCTAGAGCTTGTAAAGGATTATGATTGCGAGATCCTTTACCACCCTGGAAAGGCCAACAGGGTAGCAGATGCCTTAAGTAGGAAATCTGTAGACATGCTGATGTCTATTGGAATGTTTCCTAAGCCACTACAAAGAGAGATTTCTGAGTTCAACCTGGAATTGATAATGGGGAAACTATCTTCTTTAACCCTTCAGTCTAATCTGCTGGAATCCCTTAAGTCGCATCAAGGAAAGGATTCCTTTTTGCTAAAAACACAACTGTTTGGCGGCAAGAGTAATGAGTTTAAGACCTCTGCAGATTGTGTCATTTATTTCAAAGGAAGGATTTGTGTTCCTAACTTTGAATTTCTTAAGGACCAGATTTTGTCTAAAGCACATAAGACGCCATACTCAGTACATCCAGGAGCTTCCAAGATGTACAAAGACCTCCGAGAGAATTATTGGTGGCCCAACATGAAGAATGACGTAGTAGAATACGTGTCGAAATGCCTAACTTGTCAGAAAGTTAAGGCTGAACATCGACATCCTGCTGATGAACTACAGAAAATAGAGCTTTCCGAATGGAAATGGGAGCTAATTACTATGGATTTTGTAGTAGGACTACCCAGGACTACAAGTGGGAATGACACGATTTGGGTTATCATGGATAGATTAACCAAATCAGCCCACTTTATTACAATTAAGGTCACCTTTTCAGTTGAGAAATTAGCTGAAATCTACGTATCCCAAATCGTCAGATTTCATGGAGTACCAAAATCGATCATCTCAGACCGTGATGGACGCTTCACCTCTCGATTTTGGACTAGTGTTCACAACGCTATGCGGTCGAAATTGAAGTTCAGTACGGCATTTCACCCCCAAACTGATGGTCAATCGGAACGAACCATCCAAACACTAGAAGATATGCTGAGGTCATGTGTTCTGGATTTCAAAGGAAATTGGGATCAGAAGCTGCCATTGGTCGAATTTCATATAATAACAGTTATCACGCTTCGATTGGTATGGCTCCATTTGAAGCGTTATATGGAAGGAAATGTCAATCTCCTATCCACTGGCAGGAAGTTGGGCAGAAGTAGTTGCAAATAACGGATTTCATCAAAAAGACCTCTGAGGACATTCAGAAGATCAAGCAGAGGCTCGGCATAGCTTTTAGCAGACAGAAAAGTTATGCCGATAAACGTAGGAGGCCTTTGGAATTCCAAGTAGGAGATGCTGTATTTATCAAGATTGCTCCTATGAAAGGAGTAATGCGATTTGGTAAAAAGGGGAAGCTTAGCCCGAGATACACGGGACCATTTGAAATCCTTGAGAGGATTGGGAAAGTAGCCTACAAGCTTGCCCTACGACCTGAATTAGCTTCGATGCATAATGTTTTCCATGTTTCGATGCTAAAGAAGTATATACCAGACCCTTCCCATGTGCTTAGTCAAGAACCAGTGGAGGTTCAAACTGACTTGACATATGAAGAAAAGCCAGTTCAAATTCTGGATCGGGAAGAGAAGGTCCTAAGAAACAAAGCCATTCCCATGGTTAAAGTATTATGGCGAAACCACAAGGTTGAAGAAGCAACTTGGGAATTGGAAGAGGAGATGAGAAAGAACTACCCCAGTTTGTTTTAATTTTCGAGGACGAAAATTTTTGAGGGTAGATTGTAATAACTAGAATTTTACGACATTACAATTTCTTGTATAGAAATTTGAATTGTACCATGAAGGTATTTATGAAAGAACCCGATTAAGGGTTTTTATTGAGTTTTGTGAGTTCTTATGATTTTATAAGACTCAAAAATGATTGCTTAGCCAAGCACGTGACCTTTTTAAGTAAAAAGGTAGAAAAATTTTATGATTTTATGTTGGTCAAAGCTTGACCAAGAAAAGTCAAAGTTAACAAAGAAAAATCAAAGTTGACTAAGAAAGTCAAAGTTGACCAAGAAAGTCAGAGTTGACCAGAAAAGTCAAAGGTTGACTAGAAAGGTCCAATGTTTGATGATACTGAAAAATGTTAAGCAGTATGGGATAAGTACTGCGGAAAATCATTTTTTGGATAAGATAGCATGAATTAGATTTAAAACCACCATAGAAAAATCAAGCACATTAAATAGGATATCAAGGGCCAAAGGGCTTTAAGCCAAAAAGAAAATTTTTGTACAGTCCATTTTTACACAGATAAATTTTGGACCGTAGATCAGTATAAATTACTGTGTATTAGTGAACATAGTATTGGAAATATCTGTATTGACATAAAAGTGGACTGCCTATTAAGGAAAAAAGGCAATCAAGCCTTAACAAGGCTTACATCATCTTATCCAAACATTATGACATCATTAAGGAATTAAGCTAATTATGGAAAGAAATATGGAAGGTTCTAGTGCATGAGGTGGCCGGCCAACTAAGGGGTTTTTTGTGCAAAAATTTGCTTCTTCAAGGACTTATGGTGCAAATTTGGGAAGTTCTCCTTCACCTATAAATAGGTGACCCATTTGAACATTTTTGTTCACAAAAATTGAGAAACTTAGCCAAACTATGCCCAAATTTTCTCTTCAAAAATCCGAAACCAAAGAGCAACCAAGAAGAAAGAAAAAGTTTGAAAACCCAAGGGAAGGTTTAGGAGTGTTCGGATTTCAAGTAGGAATCAAGGAAAAAGTTGGAAAATTTTTGGAACCCATTTTGGCCAAGTGGCCGGTTGTGGGAAAGGAAGAAAGGGAAGAGAAAAGTGAAGAGAGATAAGTGTGGAGAGTGGCCGGAAATTGTTGGAGCAACCCCCAAGTGGCTGGAAAAATTTTGGTGCTCATTGGAGGAGCAAGGCCGGTTGTGAGTGCCCGAGGAAAAAATGAGAAAAAGTTGGAGTCAAGCAAACCAACTTCTTGAATTGATTAAGGTAAAATCTCTTGGACCCTAAGCTTTCAATTCAAGTTTCAATTTGGAAATTTAAGTGTATTTCAAGTTGGTTTGTAAGAGCTTAAGCTCAATTTGATTTTATTACCCAAGCATAGAAATGTAGGTTTATGTGCTTGATTAGGTTAAGGGTGGTTTGATTTATGAGTTTTGGTTTGTTATATGCTTATGTTTGTTTGATCAATAGGGTTGCAGCTAGATGTTTGATGAGTGATATGTCCCCCAATTATGTTCAAGTATGATTTTAAGTGGTATGTTAGGTTGCTAGAATGACATGAATGGAATAGTTGAATGATATAAAACCATGCAAACCCTAGGTGATGCATTTTCAATTGTTGGTTTTCATGGACATGATCGGGCTATATGAATGTTAGATTGGGACATTAGAAAAGCGCTGCATGTTGATCTTAGGCTCCCGCGGTGGCTGGTTGAGTTAGATTACGCGATTAGGACGTAAAACCAACTTAAAACAAGAAAACTGCCAATTCGGGTAAAAACTGGTCAGTTTTCTAGAAAGCCAGTTTTGAGGCCCTTAGAGGCTGATTTTGGGTAAACTTAAAACATGAAAGTTGTAGAGAACGATTTTTCCTAGGGGGAAACACAGAATTTTTTCAAAATAAGGCTCCAACGGGCTCGGTTTTGACAAAAATCCGAGCCTGACCGTGCCCAGACTTCATGCACGGCCAGATGAGTTCAACAAGGTAAATGAGTGGGTTAGATACCAATCTGGGTCTCAAGTAAAACATAAAAGTTTTAGGGTTTCTCCAGATCTAAAACTTTCATGAAGAAAACTTTTTTAGATTCAACTTATATTTTTAAATAAAATTGGATTTTAAAAAATGTGTAGGAAACAGGAAATTCCTGCACAGGATTCTCTGAAACAGTGCAGGAAAAGGACATTCCTGCACATACACTGACGATTTAACAGTAAGAAACTGTTCCAAAGGCAGTTTCTATCATATAATAATTTTTACAAGACCCACTCATAAGATTACAAATTTTGATAAAATAAACAAGGATTTTTGAGAAAAGTGAATTTAAAACCCTAAGTTTTTCCAAAACAAAGAAAAAAGTTTTGAACCAAGTTTTGATGAGCAATAACCGGGAAGGATACCGAGTTATTGGATTGGGCCCAAAGCCCAAGGGTTATCCAATGTAACCCAACAAGATATTAAGTTTGTTGGTTGGGCCTAAAACCCAGGGTTACTTGGATGTAACCCAATGGGATGTGTTTTGAAAAGGCTTAGGCCCAAGGTTAGGAATAATAACCTAACACTATTTATGTATGTAAGGCTTAGTAGCCAAGGTTACTTTAAGTAACCTATCAAGTTATGCTCTAAGTATGATAAGCCCTAAACCTTAGGGTTATCAGTGATACTTAGAAAGTATCAAGTATGTAACATAGGTTGTATCGATGATGAATGCTATATGATGTAATGAATGTTAGAATTGTTTGATGCTAGGATATGTTGTGAGGTATGTTATGAAGATGCTATATTAATTGATATGCTATGTTATGATATACGGTATATCAATGTTCAGGATTATGACTTATATATGTGTGACATCACGAGGCATATTTACCAATTCTTAAGTAAGAACAAGATTAAGTATGAGATGATGAAAAGCAAGTATGATGGAAGCAAGCTTGCTGTGTCGTATCGACCTGCACGTAAGTCGGGTTTGGTCTATGGTTTGAGTTGGACTGGGCTGGCCACCCTAACCACTCCATAGCTGCGCGTCACGATACGTACACTTATGTTAAGGGGCCCATAAGCAAGTTAAGTAAGATAAGCTATGAAAGTATGAAAGAATAAGCAAGCATAATGATGCATAATTGGTTCAGGCATATTATGCCAGAATAAGTTATGTTATATTAAAATAAGTATGTTTTGTTTGTTGTCGCGGATGTTTATGTTGTACTTGATGAGCGAAAGCTCATGTCTTACGTCTATGCTGTAGGTAAGCAACCTATGGGCAATCTCTGATGCAAGATGGGGGAGCGTGGTAGGGCGAACTGTGAATTGTGGGAATAATAGCCGCTACGCGTTTTGTCATTTTATGTATATTATTTTGTATTAGAACATTTTTATTTAATTATCGTTAATCGCTTGTGCATTTCGTATAAAAAAAATTTCCGCTATTTACGTAAAGTAAGAAAATACGTATATATGTATGGTAACGGCCTGTGCTAGGCGGGTCGTTACAAAATGAACGTATATTTAATTTGAAAGACATTTTCAAATCTATTGATTTATCCAAAATGATAGATAATAAAACTAAACTTTGATTTACCTAGAATGTCAGGTAAATAGGCATCAGCCGATCCTTGATTCACATAGAGTACTAATAGATGAAAAAATAAGAAAAATAAACACTCTAACATCACTTCGAAAAATTCTACCCCTCTACATATGAATAGACTAACATATTTATGAACTAAACTATCTCGAATAGAAACGGAAAACTACAAATAAAATTGGGGAACAAAATAATTCTGAAAACAAAGAAATGATCATACGGAAAGGATCAGTCACATTTTTGATAAGATCTCCTCTTTCTGATTCTTATAAATAGACTAATTATCTATATTTTTTATATTTAGCTCCATATTGGAGCTCCACATTCCCAAAAGGTGTATCCAATACTAGGATCCACCAAAATCGACCATTTTTTTTAAATGTAGCATATAGTGTATTTCGCAGGTACTTTTGAAGTTTATAATAGGTTTTTCAGAATATAAAAAAAAAATAAAACATTTATATTCAGTAATTCCTTTGATTTTCTAAGATGACAGATCTACGGTTAATTTTTAAAAAAATTTATATGCAATTTTCAGGTTAGAGAGAGAGATGAAGAAGGAGGAGATATGTTTTGTTTTGTCTTTTTATTTTTATTTTTATTTTTTATTGTGTGGTCATAAATCTGATAATACTATTAATTACTATATTTAAAATTTAGATTATAATTCGTCAATGCTCTCTTCAAAGATATAAATAAATATAAAGTTTATAATAAAGATAATTATACATAAAACTTTAACTTTCCTTAGTTATAATACCAACTTTATTAATAGATTGGACAATAGTCAATAATCGAAAAATGATATGATGGGTCGCCGAAATAATTGCTGTGGGGTCATTCTGAACTTGTAAATGGAATTTCTTGGAAACAAGTAGTGCCTTATCGACTGAAGATGAGAAAAAGAAATGCCTTATTATAGGTTTGTAACTTAGTGCTTGTGGGACCCTTCACTTATTGTGCAAATTATTAGGATGCTATTGTTTGAGTCTAGCTTTTATATTTGATTTTATTTTTTGAGTTTACGGAAAAAGAAGTTGTTTCTTGAAAAAAATGACGTATCATTAAATAAATTCATGACTTGACAGGTAATAAAAGAGAGGTGACTTATAAATTTAATTGACAACAGGTAACTCTTTTTGGCTGGATGCTGGTATCATATTTTGCATGTATAAATTTAATTTACTTCACATATTTCACGTCGTCTCTGCCATTAATAAGCCCAAATAAGCTTATAGGTCTCGATGATTTTATTTTTTTATTTCTATTTACGCCCCTCTTTAGGCATAAAAAAGTACAATTGATCAATCAAATGAGTGGTTGTAGACATAACAGAAGTGTTAAAACTTGATAAAAACATAAACTAGAAGACAAAGATAACAAAAGTAAAATGATTAAAAAAAATGATAGACAAAATCTAAATGAACGTATATCTATTTTGATAGACATTTTCAAATCTATTGATTTATCCAAAATGATAGATATAGAACTAAACTTTGATTTACCTAGAATGTCAGGTCAATAGGCATCAACCGTGTAACGACCCGCCTAGCACAGGCCGTTACCATACATACATACTTATCTTCTCGTACATACTTACATACTTATGAAACACAGCGGAAATTTTTTTTTTTTTTTATATGGCATACGAGTGCAACATATAAAAGTGTCTTTATCAAAATATTTACCATAACATAATTACGTAAAGGACAAAACGCGTAGCGGCTACATTTCCCACATTTCACAGTTTGCCCCGCCATGCCTTTCCATCTTGCATCAACCATTGCTGACGGTTGCTTACCTACAGCATAAACGTAAGACAGTGAGCTTTCGCTCAGCAAGTACAACCTCCTATACCACGACCTAAACAAACATGATCTAATCTTTCACATACTAACTTAGCTTACCATAGCATATCGTACATATCATGACTTCCTTTTCATAGCATAACATACATCATAATGCATGGTCCATTTATGCTTATTTTATGCTCAATTCATGCTTAACTTACTTTCATTTCTTATCTTACTTATGGGCCCCTTACTTGTGTGTATGTACCGGGCACGCGACTATGGAGTGGTTGGGACGGCCAAACTATTTCCAACTCAAACCATAGTCCAACCCGACCTTACTCGGGTCGGTACAACACAGGCGACTTGCTCGCCATCTTACTTTCCTTTCATCTTATCATGTCATACTTGATCTTATTTCATAAGATTTTGTGAACATGCTTCGTGCTCTCATACTTCCATGATTCATGTAATCATAACATAATATTCATCATAAACATACCTTAACTTATCATACTACATAACCTAGCATACAACATATGACATATTGCATAGCATGTCAATAACATAACATAACAACAATAACATTACTTAGCACTAACAATATAACATAGCAGCAACAACAACATAACATAGCATCAATAACAACATAGCATAGCATCAACACCGCATAACATACATCCCTAGCATACATCTAACATACTTGGGCAAGTACCACAACAAAGCCTATGCTGTAGGCGGTGGTTGTACTTACCTCTCTTGCTATGTCCTGCGTTATGCTGCCTCTTCTGAGTACAGCTGCAGGTTCTCTCCTGCTCCTTGAAGGACATAGGTGAGGTTCTTAGTTAGTGTTGCAGAATGTTGATACTCTAATCAACATGCTTACATAATCCTAATTGTATGTCCCTGATACTAGATGTCTTACTGGGTTATAGATAGTAACCCTATTATTAATAGAACCCAATATGAATTAATTCTTTAAGAGGTTACGTTGGATAACCTCATGTGCTAAACCCTATACATACTGTCAGGGTTCGATTACTTTCCTAACCTTGGGCTTTATCATAATTATTGGGTTTCCTTAATTAACCCTATATCTTAGCCCAATTTATTACTCTTGGTATCCGTTAGGGTTATCTTGATTAACCCTTAAGGTTAATAATAGTTGAACTCTTAATTAACTAAAGTTAACCCTATATGGGTTAAACTTGAGCTTTAGGCTTTGGCCTAGTAACTCGGATATTACATCCGGTTATTACCCATAATCATTTTGCTTACCCAATTTGGTTTAAAAATCCATTTTCCATTTTTTTGGAAACTTGGGTAATTTTAACTTCAAAAATCGTTTACTTAACTCATAAAAATTCATATCCTTAAAATAGGTTTTTATAAAATCATTTAGGACTGGAAACTGCCTTTGGAACAGTTTCCCTAGTCAAAACAGTGGTTTTGGAAAAGATACAATTTTTCTGTACTGTTTTTAGAAAATCCTGTGCAGGAATTTCCTATTCCCTGCACAGTCTTTATAAAATCGTGTCAGTTTAAAAATGAATTCCGATTTTGAAAAAGTTGTCTTCATGAAAGTTCTAGCTCTCGAAAAATCCTAAAACTTTCGTTTTTGGAGAAAAATCCAGTTCTGCTTGTATTTGCGTCAGTTTTTGTTTGAAACTGGCTGATCCTGTAAACTGGGTCTGGGCAGACCAGCCACGGGTTTTTGTAAAAACAGAGACCATTGGAGTCTCATTTTGGGATTCTGCCCGCGTTTTCCTCTAGGAAAAACCCTTCTGAACAACTTTCATGTTTTAAGTTTTACCCAGTTCTGCCTCTAAAGGCCTCAAATTTCTCTTTTCCCGAAACTGGGCAGTTCAAATCCGAACTGGCAGTTTTTGGTTTTAAATTCGTTTTACGTCCTATTACGTGCATCTAACCTCAACCGAACACGGGGAGCCTAGATAGCATACATGCAGCGTTTTCTAACGTCCCATAAGAACCAACATGTAACTCCAACGTGCCCATGCAAACCAAAACCCGCACTAACCTAGCCTAGGTTTGCATGGTTCTAACTTTGCATTACATTCATACATGCATCAATCATTCACCCTTAAACTAGCAGCCAATCATGCACTGCCTAGGGCAGATTTTGGACCAAAAAATCAGGGGACATACAACCCTAAGCATCAAGCATGAAAATCAATCACAAACAAGCACAACAATGCAAGAATTCAAGCCATACACCCTTAGATCTACAAATCAAGCACATACAACCTACTAGGGCATAAAATGGAAGATGGACTTATGTCCTTACAACCAAATTGAATCACCTTATAACTTTGAATTTGAACTCAAATAAAAGAGTTAGGGCTCTAGATTTTTACCTTAGACCAAAGTCAAGTTTTGGTCACAAAATTTCTTCCTCCCTCTAGCTCACCCTAGCTCACGGCCACTCCCCAAAGTGAGCTCCAAAATTTCAGCCACTTGATGGCTGCCTTACCAAGGTTCGGCCACACCACACCAAGCTTTCTTTCTCAACTTTTTTCTCTCTCTTTCTCCTTCCCTCACAACCGGCCACTAGGCCAATTGGTCTCCAAAAATTTTCCAAACTTTTTTCTTGGCTTTCCACTCAAAATCCGAACATTCCCTAAGCAAAACCCCTTTGGAAATTTTGATTTTTCTCTCCTCTTTCTCTCTTCCTTGGCTGCTGATTTTCAAGAAGAAAAATGGCAAGAACCTCCCCAAATTTTGAATAAAATGAATAGCAACCACCCCTATTTATAGGCAAGAGGAGAACTTTTCAAAATTCAATTTTGACCCCTAAAGTTTTGAAAATTTTGCCAAATAGCATGCAAGGTGGCCGGCCATCCCCCTTGGAGAACAAGCAAAAATTGTTCTAGAACAAGACACTTGTCATCTAATGCTTGGTTCATGGAATCATGATGTCATAATTCCAAATAAGGATGATGTCATAATTTAAAAGGTATATGATGTCATCCTAAGGCCTTGTTTGGCTACTTTTCTCTAAAATAATCCATTTTTGTGTTACACAGATATTTCCAATACTGTGTTCACTAATACACAGTACAATTAAGTACTGTTTTACTCGACTGCAGTCTAAAATTTATCTGCGTAAAAATGGACTGTAAAAACTTTTTCTTATTTTTCCGAGCCCTTTTGGTCTTTAGTTCCCACTAGGTGTGCTTGATTTTCTAAGGTGGTTTTTAAAACCTATGCATGCTATCTTAACCGTAAAGACGGTTTTCGCAGTATACTTTATTTTTCAATACTGCAAAATCACTCGTTTGACCGTTCTTGGTCAAACTTTGACTTTCGTAAAATCATGTACTTTTCGTCCCTTTTTTACTCAAAAGGTCCGTTTCTAATCTACATAGTCAATTTTGAGTTTTATTGATACTGAAAACTCATAAAATGTAAGAAAACTCTTAATCGAGTTTCTCTTTCAATAATACCTTGATGGTATACATTTAATTCCTTTGAAAGAAAATAGTAACATCGGAAAATCTAGGTATTACAAACCGATTCTTGATTCACATAGAGTACTAAGAGATGAAAAAATAAGAAAAATAAGCACTCTAACATCACTTTGAAAAATGCCACCCCTTTACATATGAATAGACTAACATATTTATGAACTAAACTATCTCGAATAGAAACGGAAAACTACAAATAAAATTGGGGAACAAAATAATTCTAAAAACAAAGAAATGATCATACGGAAAGGATCAGTCACATTTTTGATAAGATCTCCTCTTTCTGATTCTTATAAATAGACTAATTATTTATATTTTTTATATTTAGCTCCATATTGGAGCTCCGCATTCCCAAAAGGTGTATCCAATACTAGATCCACCAAAATCGACCATTTTTTTTAATTGTAGCATATAGTGTATTTCGTAGGTACTTTTGAAGTTTATAATAGGTTTTTCAGAATATAAAAAACATAAAACATTTATATTCAGTAATTCCATTGATTTTCTAAGATGACAGATCTATGGTTAATTTTTTTAAAAAATTTATATGCAATTTTCAGGTTAGAGAGAGAGAAAAAGAAGGAGGAGGTATGTTTTGTTTTGTTTTTTTGTTCTTTTGTATTGTGTGGTCATAAATGTGATAATACTATTAATTACTATATTTAAAATTTAGGCTATAATTTGTCAATGCTCTCTTCAAAGATATAAATAAATATAAAGTTTATAATAAAGATAATTATATATAAAACTTTAACTTTCCTTAGTGATAATATCAACTTTCTTAATAGTTTGGACAATTGTCAATAATCGAAAAATGATATGATAGGTCGTGCAAATAATTGCTGTGGGGTCATTCTGAAATTTTGAATGGAATTTCTTGGAAAACAAGCAGTGCCTTATTGACTGAAGATGAGAAAAGAAATGCCTTATTATAGGTTTGCAACTTAGTGCTTATGGGACCCTTCAATCATTGTGCAAATTATTAGGATGCTATTGTTTGAGTCTAGCTTTTATATTTGAGTTTATTTTTTGAGTTTGCGGAAAAAGAAGCTGTTTCTTGAAAAAAATGACGTATTATTAAATAAATTTACGGCTTGACAGGCAATGAAAGAGATGTGACTTATAAATTTAATTGACAAGACGTAACTCCTTTTTGTTGGATGCTGATATCATCTTCTGCATTTATAAATTTAATTTACTTCACATGTTTCACGTCGTCTCTGCCATGTAATATGCCCGAATAAACTTATAGGTCTCGATTATTTTATTTTTTTATTTCTATTTATGCCCCTCTTTAGGCATAAACAAGTACAATTGATCAATCAAATGAGTGGTTGTAGACATAACAGAAGTGGAAAACTTGATAAAAAGATAAACAAGAAGACAAAGATAACAAAAATAAAATGATTAAAAAAAATGATAGACAAAATCTAAATGAACGTATATCTATTTTGATAGACATTTTCAAATCTGTTGATTTATCCAAAATGATAGATAATAGAACTAAACTTTGATTTACATTGAATGTCAGGTAAATAGGCATCAGCCGATCCTTGATTCGCATAGAGTACTAAGAGATAAAAAAATAAGAAAAATAAACACTCTAGCATCACTTTAAAAAATTCCACCCTTTACATATGAATAGACTAACATATTTATGAACTAAACTATCTCGAAAAGAAACGGAAAACTACAAATATAATTGGGTAACAAAATAATTCTGAAAACAAAGAAATGATCATACGGTAAGGATCAGTCACATTTTTTATAAGATCTCCTCTTTATGATTCTTATAAATAGACTAATTATCTATATTTTTTATATTTAGCTCCATATTGGAGCTCCGCATTCCCAAAAGGTGCATCCAATACTAGGATCCACCAAAATCGACCATTTTTTTTTAATTGTAGCATATAGTGTATTTCGCAGGTACTTTTGAAGTTTATAATAGGTCTTTCAGAATATAAAAAAAAAAAAAAACATTTATATTCAGTAATTGCATTGATTTTCTAAGATGACAGATCAATGGTTAATTTTTTTCAAAAAATTTATTTGCAATTTTCAGGTTAGAGAGAGAGAAAAATAAGGAGGAGGTATGTTTTGTTTTGTTTTTTGTTTTTTTGTTTTTTTTCTTTTTTAATATTGTGTGGTCATAAATGTGATAATACTATTAATTACTATATTTAAAATTTAGGCTATAATTTGTCAATGCTCTCTTCAAAGATATAAATAAATATAAAGTTTATAATAAAGATAATTATATATAAAACTTTAGCTTTCCTTAGTGATAATATCAACTTTCTTAATAGTTTGGACAATAGTCAATAATCGAAAAATGATATGATAGGTCGTGGAAATAATTGCTGTGGGGTCATTCTGAACTTTTGAATGGAATTTCTTGGAAAACAAGCAGTGCCTTATTGACTGAAGATGAGAAAAGAAATGCCTTATTATAGGTATGTAACTTAGTGCTTATCGGACCCTTCAATCATTGTGCAAATTATTAGGATGCTATTGTTTGAGTCTAGCTTTTATATTTGATTTTATTTTCTGAGTTTACGGAAAAAGAAGCTGTTTCTTGAAAAAAATGACGTATTATTAAATAAATTTATGACTTGATAGGCAATGAAAGAGAGGTGACTTATAAATTTAATTGACAAGACGTAACTCTTTTTTGCAGGATGCTGGTATCATCATCTTCTGCATTTATTAATTTAATTTACTTCACATGTTTCACGTCATCTCTGCCATATAATAAGGCCAAATAAACTTATAGGTCTCGATTATTTATTTATTTTTATTTCTATTGATGCCCCTCTTTAGGCATAAAAAAGTACAATTGATCAATCAAATGAGTGGTTGTAGACGTAACAAAAGTGTTAAAACTTGATAAAAAGAGAAACTAGAAGACAAAGATAACAAAACTAAAATGATTAAAAAAAATGATAGACAAAATCTAAATGAACGTATATCTATTTTGATAGACATTTTCAAATCTGTTGATTTATCCAAAATGATAGATAATAGAACTAAACTTTGATTTACCTAGAATGTCAGGTAAATAGGCATTAGCCGATCCTTGATTCACATAGAATACTAAGAAATGAAAAAATAAGAAAAATAAACACTCTAACATCACTTTGAAAAATTCCACACCTTTACATATGAATGGACTAATATATTTATGAACTAAACTATCTCGAATAGAAACGGAAAACTACAAATAAAATTGGGGGATAAAATAATTCTAAAAACAAAGAAATGATCATATGGAAAGGATCAGTCACATTTTTGATGAGATCTCCTCTTTTGATTCTTATAAATAGACTAATTATCTATATTTTTTATATTTAGCTCCATATTGGAGCTCCGCATTCCCTAAAAGGTGTATCCAATACTAGGATCCACCAAAATCGACCATTTTTTTTAATTGTAGCATATTGTGTATTTTGCAGGTACTTTTGAAGTTTATAATAGGTTTTTCAGAATATAAAAAAAAAAAAAATCAAACATTTATATTCAGTAATTCCTTTGATTTTCTAAGATGACAGATCTATGGTTAATTTTTTAAAAAATTTATATGCAATTTTCAATTAGAGAGAGAGAGAAGAAGGAGGAGGTATGTTTTGTTTTTTTTTTTTTTTTTTTTTTTTTTTTTTTTTTTTTTTTTTTTTTTTTTTTTTTTTTTTTTTTTTTTTTATATATAATTTTAATTTTTGTATATCAATTTTAATAGTTTGGACAATAGTCAATAATCGAAAAATGATATGATGGTCATGGAAATAATTATTGTGGGGTCATTCTGAACTAGTAAATGGAATTTCTTGGAAAACAAGCAGTGCGCTATCGACTGAAGATGAGAAAAGATATGCCTTATTATAGGTTTGTAACTTAGTGCTTATGGGCCCTTCAATCATTGTGCACATTATTAAGGTGCTATTGTTTGAGTTTAGCTTTTATATTTGATTTTATTTTTTGAGTTTACGGAAAAAGAAGCTGTTCTTGAAAAAAATGACGTATTATTAAATAAATTTATGACTTGATAGGCAATGAAAGAGAGGTGACTTATAAATTTAATTGACAAGACGTAACTCTTTTTGCATGGATGCTTTATTATATTGTGTGGTCATAAATCTGATAATACTATTAATTACTATATTTAAAATTTAGGCTATAATTTGTCAATGCTCTCTTCAAAGATATAAATAAATATAAAGTTTATAATAAAGATAATTATATATAAAACTTTAACTTTCCTTGGTGATAATACCAACTTTCTTAATAGTTTGGACAATAGTCAATAATCGAAAAATGATATGATGGGTCATGGAAATAATTATTGTGGGGTCATTCTGAACTAGTAAATGGAATTTCTTGGAAAACAAGCAGTGCGCTATCGACTGAAGATGAGAATAGATATGCCTTATTATAGGTTTGTAACTTAGTGCTTATGGGCCCCTTCAATCATTGTGCACATTATTAAGGTGCTATTGTTTGAGTTTAGCTTTTATATTTGATTTTATTTTTTGAGTTTACGGAAAAAGAAGCTGGTTCTTGAAAAAAATGACGTATTATTAAATAAATTTATGACTTGATAGGCAATGAAAGAGAGGTGACTTATAAATTTAATTGACAAGACGTAACTCTTTTTTGCGGATGCTGGTATCATCTTCTGCATTTATAATTTAATTTACTTCACATGTTTCACGTCGTCTCTGCCATGTAATAAGCCCGAATAAACTTATAGGTCTCGATTATTTTATTTTTTTATTTCTATTTATGCCCCTCTTTAGGCATAAAAAATACAATTGATCAATCAAATGAGTGGTTGTAGACATAACAGAAGTGTTAAAACTTGATAAAAAGATAAACTAGAAGACAAAGATAACAAAAGTAAAATGATTAAAAAAAATGATAGACAAAATCTAAATGAAGTATATCTATTTTGATAGACATTTTCAAATCTGTTGATTGATCCAAAATGATAGATAATAGAACTAAACTTTGATTTACCTAGAATGTCAGGTAAATAGGCATCAGCCGATCCTTGATTCACATAGAGTACTAAGAGATGAAAAAATAAGAAAAATAAACACTCTAACATCACTTTGAAAAATTCCACCCCTTCACATAGGAATGGACTAACATATTTATGAACTAAACTATCTCGAATAGAAGCGGAAAACTACACATAATATTGGGGAACAAAATAATTATGAAAACAAAGAAATGATCATATGGAAAGTATCAGTCACATTTTTTATAAGATCTTTTCTTTCTGATTCTTATAAATAGTCTAATTATCTATATTTTTTAGATTTAGCTCCATATTAGAGCTCCACATTCCCAAAAGGTGTATCCAATACTAGGATCCACCAAAATCGGCCATTTTTTTTAATTGTAGCACATAGTGTATTTTGCAGGTACTTTTGAAGTTTATAATAGGTTTTGCAGAATATAAAAAAAAAATAAAACATTTACCTTCAGTAATTCCTTGATTTTCTAAGATGACAGATATATGGTTAATTTTTTTAAAAAATTTATATGCAATTTTCAGGTTAGAGAGAGAGATGAAGAAGGAGGAGGTATATTTTGTTTTGTTTTTTGTTTTTTGTTTTTTGTTTTTTGTTTTTTGTTTTTAATATTGTGTGGTCATAAATCTGATAATACTATTAATTACTATATTTAAAATTTAGGCTATAATTTGTCAATGCTCTCTTCAAAGATATAAATAAATATAAAGTTTATAATAAAGATAATTATATATAAAACTTTAACTTTCCTTGGTGATAATACCAACTTTCTTAATAGTTTGGACAATAGTCAATAATCGAAAAATGATATGATGGGTCATGGAAATAATTGTTGTGGGGTCATTCTGAACTTGTAAATGGAATTTCTTGGAAAACAAGCAGTGCCCTATCGACTGAAGATGAGAAAAGAAATGCCTTATTATAGGTTTGTAACTTAGTGCTTATGGGACCCTTCAATCATTGTGCAAATTATTAGGGTGCTATTGTTTGAGTTTAGCTTTTATATTTGATTTTATTTTTTTGAGTTTACGGAAAAAGAAGCTGTTTCTTGAAAAAAATGACGTATTATTAAATAAATTTACGGCTTGACAGGCAATGAAAGAGAGGTGACTTATAAATTTAATTGACAAGACGTAACTCTTTTTTGCTGGATGCTGGTATCATCTTCTGCATTTATAAATTTAATTTACTTCACATGTTTCACGTCGTCTCTGCCATGTAACAAGCCCGAATAAACTTATAGGTCTCGATTATTTTATTTTTTTATTTCTATTTATGCCCTCTTAGCATAAAAAATACAATTGATCAATCAAATGATGGTTGTAGACGTAAAAAAGTTTAAAACTTGATAAAAAGATAAACTAAAAAAAGATAAAAAAAAATGATAAAAAAATGAAGACAAAATCAAATGAAGTATATAATTTGATAACATTTCAAATATGTTGATTATCCAAAATGGTAGATAATAAACTAACTTGATACTGAATCAGTAAATAGATAGCATCTTGATCAAAGATATAAGAGATAAAAAAAAGAAAAATAAAACTCTAAACATTTGAAAAATTCACTTTAATATGAATAGACAACATATTTATGACTAACTATCTCGAATAGAAACAGAAAACTAAAAAAATGCGAACAAATAATTTGAAAACAAAGAAATGATCATATGGAAGGATCAGTCACATTTTTCATAAGATCTCCTCTTTCTGATTCTTATAAATAGACTAATTATCTATATTTTTTATATTTAGCTCCATATTGGAGCTCCGCATTCCCAAAAGTGTATCCAATACTAGGATCACTAAAATCGACCATTTTTTTCAATTGTAGCATATGTATATTTTGCAGGTACTTTGAAGTTTATAATAGGTTTTTTAGAATAAAAAAAAACATTTACATTCAGTAATTCCTTTAATTTTCTAAGATGACAGATCTATGGTTAATTTTTTAAAAAATTTATATGCAATTTTCAGGCTAGAGAGAGAGATGAAGAAGGAGGAGGTATGTTTGTTTTGTTTTTTGTTTTTTTTTTTTTTTTTTGTATTGTGCGGCCATAAATCTGATAATACGATTAATTACTATATTTAAAATTTATGCTATAATTTGTCAATGCTCTCTTCAAAGATATAAATAAATATAACGTTTATAATCACTACAACAAAAACGGGATTTGATAGCGTTCAAAAAATGCTATCGTAGATTTCATAACATTTTAACAAACGCTATCACTGCCCCTGTTTTTTGGAGTACGTATCTTCTATAACATTTTTCTGGTGCTATATTTTTATTCTGGTAGCATTTTTCTGATGCTATATTTTCCTTCTGATAGCATTTTCTTACTGCCATGTTCGCTGACACGGTACAACTTTCACTAGTGCTTCAAAAATTACATTTGTACTGTGCTTTATATATATTACAAATATTTTGAAGCCATTTTGACATTATAAAATTTCAGTTGAAACTTGAAATCAATGTGGTATTAAATATAATATCATCAATACAAATCCACAAGGCCACATAATTCATTGTGATAGAATTTGTGACTAAAACATGTGAACCATAATTAATTGATACAAGTTCTCACAAGAATTTAACTGAATATCCAAAGAAAAAGGAAGACTTTCGCCAGAAAAAAAAAAAAAAAAAAAAAAAAAAAAACTTCATGTGGTCTCAATGGGACAGGTCTTCGCTAGTAACACATGCACTTAAAGCTTGAAGTAAATCTTAAGACGCGATGCCAAAATTCTTGAGACTGTAACAAAGGCTAGCATTAATGAGAATTGACAAGATAAAGTTGATGGCTTGAAGTTGAAAAATCACCACATCCATAATTTTAGCCATGCATGAAAGGATCTATCAATAATCCAAAAATCAATGTTCATTCTACCATGAGCAGGCAATTTGTAAGGCAATATCAATTAGCAAGAAAGTAAACGCTGAGGAACAGAAAAATCACCAATAAGGTCAAAATCAAGTATGAGGAAGGGAACATATAAATTATATAATTCATATGCAAGGAAAAATCTATCAATCCAACTTACCACCACAATGTGACATTAAACTGTTCTAGACGATTGATTTATCGGCACCCTGAACGTATTGAGCACCAACAAAAACGTTGAATCATAATGAGGATGTTTATAGAGACATTACATTGCAAACCTATCTTAAAATAGTTCATAGTTTGCTAGCTCAAAGCATAATCAAATTCTATTGGTTTTCTGAGAAACTACTGCTGTTGGCCATTCAATAGTTTCGAAAAAGTTATGAAGACCAACTCTAAAGTTAATTAAACATGAAACGGACTAAGCTCAAGCAGCTAACTTATATCTGACACAAAAATATCTGTTTCACGCTACAATCGAATGAGAAAAATTAGGTCAAAAAATTGTTACGACATAAATACGGCAATAAATATATACATTCCTTATCTTTAGGAACAATCTTTTCCATAGCCTAAACAGACTGATGAGTCCTGAAAGTTTCCATCTCTCTGCTCGTCCACCTCCCCTCTCCGATCTTAACTTCATGAAATCACTACAGGGTTTGAGATCCAAAAGAAAACAGAACCAGATCAGCCAAAGATCTCTCTTGCTCCTAAAAATATTTAAACAATTCATGTATAAAATAAGAATAGACATGGTTTACAGCAACTTCTATTGAAAAATTCATAAGAACATGTATATAAAACCAATTCATCTCAAACTTTACAAAATAAGAATAGACATGTCTAGCATTCTTCATATAAGTTTTCATGCCATTTGGATGTCATTTGGCATGTCTGATACAAAGAAGAATTTGGCTGTCCTACTGTTACCAGAAAATTTCCATCAATAGTAGTCCGGCATTCCAAATTCTCCTAATTTCTTTTTGTGTAAAAATTTGAAAGTGGATTTTTTTTTTTTTTTTGTTGAAAGTATGATAGTGACTATTATTGTACACTTCATCCCCTCATAATCCAAATAAAATTTAAAGTTTTTGGATGACAAGAAGAGGCTGTATTTGCCCCAGCCAGAACAGAAATTTCATTTTTTTTTTCAGAGCACATTCAGACATTTTATCAAATACATTTCTTGAATTACCAAATCATAAATGTTCGTATAACTAGAAAACAAAAGACAACCCATTATTTAAGCATATAATTAGAGTTAATGCTCAATCTAACAGCACAAACTTTATTCCCTTCAGTTTCTGAAGAGTGTACATAACCAACTCATAAACGGGAACACAAAAATTCATCCACTCATCATATATATAACTACAAGATACTGATACATAACCAATTACTAGACCAAATAAGAATAAAGAAAGCCAAAAACAATTGATGTATAGCATACCTATAACTTACACAAATGGAGTGTAGTTAAGCGAACAAACAAACAACCAAAAATAAAAAATAAAAAAAGTCACATGGAGTTTATTTAGGATAAAAATTAAATAATGCACATAGTTTTTTCATCGAGAGTGAAAATAAAATGAGAAAATAGAAGATTTAGAGAGATCTTAAGGACTTACCAGAGGTTGAATTCACTGGATTTAAAGAATGAAAATGGGGGAGAGATTGGGAGTTGCCATTCCGGTTCATTGTGTGATCTTGGGAATTAAACGCCAATGTCAAATTCACCTAAAAAATGAAAGTACAGAGACTGAAAATTAAGTAAATCGATCAAGCTAGAAATGAATAAACCGAGCCATACCAATCATTCAAGACAGAGATTCTCCTGACAAAGCCCTTTTTGCCTCCACCTGTGAGACCAAAGTTTGAAACTTTAATATGCTTCGAACATAAACACATGTATACAGGTACAAAGACATTCGCATTTAGTCTTGCAACAGTAAGAACAAGAGGGGGAAAAATGCAATATGCAAGAACAACAAGTCTACTATTATATGTTCTAAAGTATTTCATGCGGAAACCAGATAAAAAAGTTTTAATATTCATGTTGATAGAAACAAACGTCAAAAAGAGGGAGGAAAGTTCATTTGGATCCACAAGAACAGCATTTCAAAGGCTGACAAGAAACCATTCCTAAATTCACAAACTTCTTCTTTTTTCTTTTTTCTTTTTTCTTTTTTTTTTATTTATTTATTTATAATACCGAACAGAGAAATTAGAACAATATAAGACATTGTAGAATGTTTCTGCTCATATTTTCCAGATTTAGCACAAATTTTCATTGCGTCCAGCTGACTTAGAAAGTTTTTCCCCTAATCACCAAAGTATCGAGTGCTCAAAATATTGTTCCGTGTTCTCCTAATTTAAAGATTTTCATGTTTCTGCTCATATTTTCCAGATTTAACAAAAATTTTCATTGCGTCCAGCCGACTTTAGAAAATTTTCTTCCCTTGATCACCAAAGTATTGAGTGCTCAAATATCATTATGCATTTTCCTAATTTAACATTTTATCGTCAACTGGAAAACTCCATTCAAAGAACGAAAACTTTTTTTTTCCCCCCCAAGGATCGGAACAAATAAAAATTAAACGGTAGGAAAAATCGTGACAAGCCATCAAAATTGCATCAAGGCAGAGTTAAACCAGAAAGCATATAAGCTTTCTACTAAAACAATGGCGTTATTAACTCCAACTCATATAGGATTTGAAAAAATATTTTTAAAAAAATACCGAAATGAAAAAAAAAAAAAAAACGTATACCCACTACAAAAGGAATTCAAGAGAATTCCGCACAACAGTTTATTTATAAAAGAATACAAAAGTCTCGATAAATTAAACTCCATTTGCCCTGATAAGATAATTCCCAGATGAAAGCCCCAGAAGAAATCCCATTAAACAATACCACGAAAATTCCAATCACTGGCGAACAGCAAAAAGCGCAAGCAACCCAAATAAGAACAACAAGAAAACAGAGGAAGAAAAACCCCCCCAAAAGCAAAAAATCGAACCCAATAGGTAGAGAGAAAAAAAATCAAAACTCTCAGAATTAACTTCAATTAAGCACAGAAAAGGTCAATGCAAGTAGAAATTAATAGGGGGGGAAGGATACTGACCGTTCGGCCGTCGATTATGTGCTTGTCGTTGAGGACGGTATTGAACACAGAAGGATCAGAGAAGACGACGAAGCCGAAACCCCTAGGTCTGCCGGTGGTCTTGTCACGCATGATGACGGTCTGAGTGACCTCGCCGTACTGGCCGAAGTACTCCATGAGCTTCTCTTCAGTGGTGTCTCAAGAATTTTTGATACCCTAGCAGTTTGGGAGGAAATATGAGAAAGGAACGTCTAAAGAGAAATTTTTGAGAGGGAACTGTTTAGAGAAAATATTTTGGGATATGGAAATCTTAAGTGAATATGTTTTTTCTATTGTTTGTTGGGCGTGGCAATTTCGTGCTGGTGGTTTCGAAAGATAGTGGGAGAGGTGGCTTCGGGGCGGCTTATCTCTCCCATCTAATTAAATTTTAATTTAAATTTGAATTAAGCCCACGCTCCATGTAATATATTTCCAAAACCGTTATTAGTCAATGTTATCTTAAGGCCTTATTCTTGTAGTGAATAAAGATAATTATATATAAAACTTTAACTTTCCTTAGTGATAATATCAACTTTCTTAATAGTTTGGACAATATTCAATAATCGAAAAATGATATGATGGGTCGTGGAAATAATTGCTGTGGGGTCATTCTGAACTTATAAATGGAATTTCTTGGAAAACAAGCAGTGCCCTATCGACTGAAGATGAGAAAAGAAATGCCTTATTATAGGTTTGTAACTTAGTGCTTATGGAACCCTCCAATCATTGTGCAAATTATTAGGGTACTATTGTTTGAGTTTAGCTTTTATATTTGATTTTATTTTTTGAGTTTACGAAAAAAGAAACTGTTTCTTGAAAAAAATGACATATTATTAAATAAATTTACGACTTGACAGGCAATGAAAGAGAGATGACTTATAAATTTAATTGACAAGACGTAACTCTTTTTGGCTAGATGCTGACATCATCTTCTGCGTTTATAAATTTAATTTACTTCACATGTTTCATATTGTCTCTGCCATGTAATAAGCCCGAAGAAACTTATAGGTCTCGATTATTTTATTTTTTTTATTTCTATTTATGCCCCTCTTTAGGCATAAAAAAGTACAATCGATCAATCAAATGAGTGGTTGTAGACATAACAGAAGTGTTAAAATTTGATAAAAAGATAAATTAGAAGACAAAGATAACAAAAGTAAAATGATTAAAAAAAATGATAGACAAAATCTAAATGAACGTATATCTATTTTGATAGACATTTTCAAATCTATTGATTTATCCAAAATGATAGATAATAGAACTAAACTTTGATTTACCTAGAATGTCAGGTAAATAGGCATCAGCCGATCCTTGATTCACATAGAGTACTAAGAGATGAAAAAATAAAAAAAAATAAACACTCTAACATCACTTTGAAAAATTGCACCCCTTTACATATGAATGGACTAACATATTTATGAACTAAACTATCTCGAATAGAAACGGAAAACTACAAATAAAATTGGGGAACAAAATAATTCTAAAAACAAAGAAATGATCATATGGAAAGGATTAGTCACATTTTTTATAAGATCTCCTCTTTCTAATTCTTATAAATGACTAATTATCTATATTTTTTATATTTAGCTCCATATTGGAGCTCCGCATTCCCAAAAGGTGTATCCAATACTAGGATCCATCAAAATCGACCATTTTTTTAACTGTAGCATATAGTGTATTTTGCAGGTACTTTTGAAGTTTATAATAGGTTTTTTAGAATATAAAAAAAAATAAAACATTTATATTCAGTAATTCCTTTGATATTCTAAGATGACAGATCTATGGTTAATTTTTTAAAAAAATTTATATGCAATTTTCAGGTTAGAGAGAGAGATGAAGAAGGAGGAGGTATGTTTTGTTTTGTTTTTTGTTTCTTTTTTTTTTTTTTTTTTTTGTATTGTGTGGTCATAAATCTGATAATACTATTAATTACTATATTTAAAATTTTGACTATAATTTGTCAACGCTCTCTTCAAAGATATAAATAAATATAAAGTTTATAATAAAGATAATTATATATAAAACTTTAACTTTCCTTAGTGATAATACCAACTTTCTTAATAGTTTGGACAATTGTCAATAATCGAAAAATGATATAATGGGTCGTGGAAATAATTGCTGTGGGGTCATTCTAAACTTGTAAATGGAATTTCTTGAAAAACAAGCAGTGTCTTATCGACTGTATATGCGAAAAGAAATGCCTTATTATAGGTTTGTAATTTAGTGCTTATGGGACCCTTCAATCATTGTGCAAATTATTAGGGTGCTATTGTTTGAGTTTAGCTTTTATATTTGATTTTATTTTTTGAGTTTACGGAAAAAGAAACTGTTTCTTGACAAAAATGACATATTATTAAATAAATTTACGACTTGACAGGCAATGAAAGAGAGATGACTTATAA
This sequence comes from Ficus hispida, assembly GCA_025413025.1. Lineage (NCBI taxonomy): Eukaryota > Viridiplantae > Streptophyta > Magnoliopsida > Rosales > Moraceae > Ficus > Ficus hispida. The sequence continues at coordinate 7,027,083 of CM046362.1, forward strand.
ATTTAATTGACAAGACGTAACTCTTTTTGGCTAGATGCTGACATCATCTTCTGCGTTTATAAATTTAATTTACTTCACATGTTTCATATTGTCTCTGCCATGTAATAAGCCCGAAGAAACTTATAGGTCTCGATTATTTTATTTTTTTATTTCTATTTATGCCCCTCTTTAGGCATAAAAAAGTACAATCGATCAATCAAATGAGTGGTTGTAGACATAACAGAAGTGTTAAAATTTGATAAAAAGATAAATTAGAAGACAAAGATAACAAAAGTAAAATGATTAAAAAAAATGATAGACAAAATCTAAATGAACGTATATCTATTTTGATAGACATTTTCAAATCTATTGATTTATCCAAAATGATAGATAATAGAACTAAACTTTGATTTACCTAGAATGTCAGGTAAATAGGCATCAGCCGATCCTTGATTCACATAGAGTACTAAGAGATGAAAAAATAAAAAAAAATAAACACTCTAACATCACTTTGAAAAATTGCACCCCTTTACATATGAATGGACTAACATATTTATGAACTAAACTATCTCGAATAGAAACGGAAAACTACAAATAAAATTGGGGAACAAAATAATTCTAAAACAAAGAAATGATCATATGGAAAGGATAGTCACATTTTTTATAAGATCTCCTCTTTCTAATTCTTATAAATGACTAATTATCTATATTTGTTTATATTTAGCTCCATATTGGAGCTCCGCATTCCCAAAAGGTGTATCCAATACTAGGATCCATCAAAATCGACCATTTTTTTAACTGTAGCATATAGTGTATTTTGCAGGTACTTTTGAAGTTTATAATAGGTTTTTTAGAATATAAAAAAAAATAAAACATTTATATTCAGTAATTCCTTTGATATTCTAAGATGACAGATCTATGGTTAATTTTTTAAAAAAATTTATATGCAATTTTCAGGTTAGAGAGAGAGATGAAGAAGGAGGAGGTATGTTTTGTTTTGTTTTTTGTTTCTTTTTTTTTTTTTTTTTTTTTTTGTATTGTGTGGTCATAAATCTGATAATACTATTAATTACTATATTTAAAATTTTGACTATAATTTGTCAACGCTCTCTTCAAAGATATAAATAAATATAAAGTTTATAATAAAGATAATTATATATAAAACTTTAACTTTCCTTAGTGATAATACCAACTTTCTTAATAGTTTGGACAATTGTCAATAATCGAAAAATGATATAATGGGTCGTGGAAATAATTGCTGTGGGGTCATTCTAAACTTGTAAATGGAATTTCTTGAAAAACAAGCAGTGTCTTATCGACTGTATATGCGAAAAGAAATGCCTTATTATAGGTTTGTAATTTAGTGCTTATGGGACCCTTCAATCATTGTGCAAATTATTAGGGTGCTATTGTTTGAGTTTAGCTTTTATATTTGATTTTATTTTTTGAGTTTACGGAAAAAGAAACTGTTTCTTGACAAAAATGACATATTATTAAATAAATTTACGACTTGACAGGCAATGAAAGAGAGATGACTTATAAATTTAATTGACAAGACGTAACTCTTTTTGGCTAGATGCTGACATCATCTTCTGCGTTTATAAATTTAATTTACTTCACATGTTTCATATTGTCTCTGCCATGTAATAAGCCCGAAAAACTTATAGGTCTCGATTATTTTATTTTTTTATTTCTATTTATGCCCCTCTTTAGGCATAAAAAAGTACAATCGATCAATCAAATGAGTGGTTGTAGACATAACAGAAGTGTTAAAATTTGATAAAAAGATAAATTAGAAGACAAAGATAACAAAAGTAAAATGATTAAAAAAAATGATAGACAAAATCTAAATGAACGTATATCTATTTTGATAGACATTTTCAAATCTATTGATTTATCCAAAATGATAGATAATAGAATAAACTTTGATTTACCTAGAATGTCAGGTAAATAGGCATCAGCCGATCCTTGATTCACATAGAGTACTAAGAGATGAAAAAATAAAAAAAAATAACACTCTAACATCACTTTGAAAAATTGCACCCCTTTACATATGAATGGACTAACATATTTATGAACTAAACTATCTCGAATAGAAACGGAAAACTACAAATAAAATTGGGGAACAAAATAATTCTAAAACAAAGAAATGATCATATGGAAAGGATCAGTCCATTTTTGATAAGATCTCCTCTTTCTAATTCTTATAAATGACTAATTATCTATATTTTTTATATTTAGCTCCATATTGGAGCTCCGCATTCCCAAAAGGTGTATCCAATACTAGGATCCACCAAAATCGACCATTTTTTTAATTGTAGCATATAGTGTATTTTGCAGGTACTTTTGAAGTTTATAATAGGTTTTTCAGAATATAAAAAAAAATAAAACATTTATATTCAGTAATTCCTTTGATATTCTAAGATGACAGATCTATGGTTAATTTTTTAAAAAAATTTATATGCAATTTTCAGGTTAGAGAGAGAGATGAAGAAGGAGGAGGTATGTTTTGTTTTGTTTTTTGTTTTTTTTTTTTTTTTTTTTTTTTTTTTTTTGTATTGTGTGGTCATAAATATGATAATACTATTAATTACTATATTTAAAATTTTGACTATAATTTGTCAACGCTCTCTTCAAAGATATAAATAAATATAAAGTTTATAATAATGATAATTATATATAAAACTTTAACTTTCCTTAGTGATAATACCAACTTTCTTAATAGTTTGGACAATTGTCAATAATCGAAAAATGATATGATGGGTCGTGGAAATAATTGCTGTGGGGTTATTCTAAACTTGTAAATGGAATTTCTTGAAAAACAAGCAGTGTCTTATCGACTGTAGATGGAAAAGAAATGCCTTATTATAGGTTTGTAATTAGTGCTTATGGGACCCTTCAATCATTGTGCAAATTATTAGGGTGCTATTGTTTGAGTTTAGCTTTTATATTTGATTTTATTTTTTGAGTTTACGGAAAAAGAAACTGTTTCTTGACAAAAATGACATATTATTAAATAAATTTACGACTTGACAGGCAATGAAAGAGAGATGACTTATAAATTTAATTGACAAGACGTAACTCTTTTTGGCTAGATGCTGACATCATCTTCTGCGTTTATAAATTTAATTTACTTCACATGTTTCATATTGTCTCTGCCATGTAATAAGCCCGAACAAACTTATAGGTCTCGATTATTTTATTTTTTTATTTCTATTTATGCCCCTCTTTAGGCATAAAAAAGTACAATCGATCAATCAAATGAGTGGTTGTAGACATAACAGAAGTGTTAAAATTTGATAAAAAGATAAATTAGAAGACAAAGATAACAAAAGTAAAATGATTAAAAAAAATGATAGACAAAATCTAAATGAACGTATATCTATTTTGATAGACATTTTCAAATCTATTGATTTATCCAAAATGATAGATAATAGAAATAAACTTTGATTTACCTAGAATGTCAGGTAAATAGGCATCAGCCGATCCTTGATTCACATAGAGTACTAAGAGATGAAAAAATAAAAAAAAATTAACACTCTAACATCACTTTGAAAAATTGCACCCCTTTACATATGAATGGACTAACATATTTATGAACTAAACTATCTCGAATAGAAACGGAAAACTACAAATAAAATTGGGGAACAAAATAATTCTGAAAACAAAGAAATGATCATATGGAAAGGATCAGTCACATTTTTATAAGATCTCCTCTTTCTAATTCTTATAAATGACTAATTATCTATATTTTTTATATTTAGCTCCATATTGGAGCTCCGCATTCCCAAAAGGTGTATCCAATACTAGGATCCATCAAAATCGACCATTTTTTTAATTGTAGCATATAGTGTATTTTGCAGGTACTTTTGAAGTTTATAATAGGTTTTTTAGAATATAAAAAAAAATAAAACATTTATATTCAGTAATTCCTTTGATATTCTAAGATGACAGATCTATGGTTAATTTTTTAAAAAAATTTATATGCAATTTTCAGGTTAGAGAGAGAGATGAAGAAGGAGGAGGTATGTTTTGTTTTGTTTTTTGTTTTTTTTTTTTTTTTTTTTTTTTTTTGTATTGTGTGGTCATAAATATGATAATACTATTAATTACTATATTTAAAATTTTGACTATAATTTGTCAACGCTCTCTTCAAAGATATAAATAAATATAAAGTTTATAATAAGATAATTATATATAAAACTTTAACTTTCCTTAGTGATAATACCAACTTTCTTAATAGTTTGGACAATTGTCAATAATCGAAAAATGATATATGGGTCGTGGAAATAATTGCTGTGGGGTATTCTAAACTTGTAAATGGAATTTCTTGAAAAACAAGCAGTGTCTTATCGACTGTATATGAGAAAAGAAATGCCTTATTATAGGTTTGTAATTTAGTGCTTATGGGACCCTTCAATCATTGTGCAAATTATTAGGGTGCTATTGTTTGAGTTTAGCTTTTATATTTGATTTTATTTTTTGAGTTTACGGAAAAAGAAACTGTTTCTTGACAAAAATGACATATTATTAAATAAATTTACGACTTGACAGGCAATGAAAGAGAGATGACTTATAAATTTAATTGACAAGACGTAACTCTTTTTGGCTAGATGCTGACATCATCTTCTGCGTTTATAAATTTAATTTACTTCACATGTTTCATATTGTCTCTGCCATGTAATAAGCCCGAACAAACTTATAGGTCTCGATTATTTTATTTTTTTATTTCTATTTATGCCCCTCTTTAGGCATAAAAAAGTACAATCGATCAATCAAATGAGTGGTTGTAGACATAACAGAAGTGTTAAAATTTGATAAAAAGATAAATTAGAAGACAAAGATAACAAAAGTAAAATGATTAAAAAAAATGATAGACAAAATCTAAATGAACGTATATCTATTTTGATAGACATTTTCAAATCTATTGATTTATCCAAAATGATAGATAATAGAAATAAACTTTGATTTACCTAGAATGTCAGGTAAATAGGCATCAGCCGATCCTTGATTCACATAGAGTACTAAGAGATGAAAAAATAAAAAAAAAATAACACTCTAACATCACTTTGAAAAATTGCACCCCTTTACATATGAATGGACTAACATATTTATGAACTAAACTATCTCGAATAGAAACGGAAAACTACAAATAAAATTGGGGAACAAAATAATTCTGAAAACAAAGAAATGATCATATGGAAAGGATCAGTCACATTTTTGATAAGATCTCCTCTTTCTAATTCTTATAAATGACTAATTATCTATATTTTTTATATTTAGCTCCATATTGGAGCTCCGCATTCCCAAAAGGTGTATCCAATACTAGGATCCACCAAAATCGACCATTTTTTTAATTGTAGCATATAGTGTATTTTGCAGGTACTTTTGAAGTTTATAATAGGTTTTTCAGAATATATAAAAAAAAAATAAAACATTTATATTCAGTAATTCCTTTGATATTCTAAGATGACAGATCTATGGTTAATTTTTTAAAAAAATTTATATGCAATTTTCAGGTTAGAGAGAGAGATGAAGAAGGAGGAGGTATGTTTTGTTTTGTTTTTTGTTTTTTGTTTTTTTTTTTTTTTTTTTTTTTTTTGTATTGTGTGGTCATAAATATGATAATACTATTAATTACTATATTTAAAATTTTGACTATAATTTGTCAACGCTCTCTTCAAAGATATAAATAAATATAAAGTTTATAATAATGATAATTATATATAAAACTTTAACTTTCCTTAGTGATAATACCAACTTTCTTAATAGTTTGGACAATTGTCAATAATCGAAAAATGATATGATGGGTCGTGGAAATAATTGCTGTGGGGTTATTCTAAACTTGTAAATGGAATTTCTTGAAAAACAAGCAGTGTCTTATCGACTGTAGATGAGAAAAGAAATGCCTTATTATAGGTTTGTAACTTAGTGCTTATGGGACCCTTCAATCATTGTGCAAATTATTAGGGTGCTATTGTTTGAGTTTAGCTTTTATATTTGATTTTATTTTTTGAGTTTACGGAAAAAGAAACTGTTTCTTGACAAAAATGACATATTATTAAATAAATTTACGACTTGACAGGCAATGAAAGAGAGATGACTTATAAATTTAATTGACAAGACGTAACTCTTTTTGGCTAGATGCTGACATCATCTTCTGCGTTTATAAATTTAATTTACTTCACATGTTTCATATTGTCTCTGCCATGTAATAAGCCCGAACAAACTTATAGGTCTCGATTATTTTATTTTTTTATTTCTATTTATGCCCCTCTTTAGGCATAAAAAAGTACAATCGATCAATCAAATGAGTGTTGTAGACATAACAGAATGTTATAAAATGATAAAAAGATAAATTAGAAGACAAAGATAACAAAAGTAAAATGATTAAAAAAAATGATAGACAAAATCTAAATGAACGTATATCTATTTTGATAGACATTTTCAAATCTATTGATTTATCCAAAATGATAGATAATAGAAATAAACTTTGATTTACCTAGAATGTCAGGTAAATAGGCATCAGCCGATCCTTGATTCACATAGAGTACTAAGAGATGAAAAATAAAAAAAAATTAACACTCTAACATCACTTTGAAAAATTGCACCCCTTTACATATGAATGGACTAACATATTTATGAACTAAACTATCTCGAATAGAAACGGAAAACTACAAATAAAATTGGGGAACAAAATAATTCTGAAAACAAAGAAATGAATATGGAAAGGATCACATTTTTATAAGATCTCCTCTTTCTAATTCTTATAAATGACTAATTATCTATATTTTTTATATTTAGCTCCATATTGGAGCTCCGCATTCCCAAAAGGTGTATCCAATACTAGGATCCACCAAAATCGACCATTTTTTTAATTGTAGCATATAGTGTATTTTGCAGGTACTTTTGAAGTTTATAATAGGTTTTTCAGAATATAAAAAAAAAATAAAACATTTATATTCAGTAATTCCTTTGATATTCTAAGATGACAGATCTATGGTTAATTTTTTAAAAAATTTATATGCAATTTTCAGGTTAGAGAGAGAGATGAAGAAGGAGGAGGTATGTTTTGTTTTGTTTTTTGTTTTTTTTTTTTTTTTTTTTTTTTTTTTTTTTGTATTGTGTGGTCATAAATATGATAATACTATTAATTACTATATTTAAAATTTTGACTATAATTTGTCAACGCTCTCTTCAAAGATATAAATAAATATAAAGTTTATAATAATGATAATTATATATAAAACTTTAACTTTCCTTAGTGATAATACCAACTTTCTTAATAGTTTGGACAATTGTCAATAATCGAAAAATGATATGATGGGTCGTGGAAATAATTGCTGTGGGGTTATTCTAAACTTGTAAATGGAATTTCTTGAAAAACAAGCAGTGTCTTATCGACTGTAGATGAGAAAAGAAATGCCTTATTATAGGTTTGTAACTTAGTGCTTATGGGACCCTTCAATCATTGTGCAAATTATTAGGGTGCTATTGTTTGAGTTTAGCTTTTATATTTGATTTTATTTTTTGAGTTTACGGAAAAAGAAACTGTTTCTTGACAAAAATGACATATTATTAAATAAATTTACGACTTGACAGGCAATGAAAGAGAGATGACTTATAAATTTAATTGACAAGACGTAACTCTTTTTGGCTAGATGCTGACATCATCTTCTGCGTTTATAAATTTAATTTACTTCACATGTTTCATATTGTCTCTGCCATGTAATAAGCCCGAACAAACTTATAGGTCTCGATTATTTTATTTTTTTATTTCTATTTATGCCCCTCTTTAGGCATAAAAAAGTACAATCGATCAATCAAATGAGTGGTTGTAGACATAACAGAAGTGTTAAAATTTGATAAAAAGATAAATTAGAAGACAAAGATAACAAAAGTAAAATGATTAAAAAAAATGATAGACAAAATCTAAATGAACGTATATCTATTTTGATAGACATTTTCAAATCTATTGATTTATCCAAAATGATAGATAATAGAAATAAACTTTGATTTACCTAGAATGTCAGGTAAATAGGCATCAGCCGATCCTTGATTCACATAGAGTACTAAGAGATGAAAAAATAAAAAAAAAATTAACACTCTAACATCACTTTGAAAAATTGCACCCCTTTACATATGAATGGACTAACATATTTATGAACTAAACTATCTCGAATAGAAACGGAAAACTACAAATAAAATTGGGGAACAAAATAATTCTGAAAACAAAGAAATGATCATATGGAAAGGATCAGTCACATTTTTGATAAGATCTCCTCTTTCTAATTCTTATAAATGACTAATTATCTATATTTTTTATATTTAGCTCCATATTGGAGCTCCGCATTCCCAAAAGGTGTATCCAATACTAGGATCCACCAAAATCGACCATTTTTTTAATTGTAGCATATAGTGTATTTTGCAGGTACTTTTGAAGTTTATAATAGGTTTTTCCGAATATATAAAAAAAAATAAAACATTTATATTCAGTAATTCCTTTGATATTCTAAGATGACAGATCTATGGTTAATTTTTTAAAAAAATTTATATGCAATTTTCAGGTTAGAGAGAGAGATGAAGAAGGAGGAGGTATGTTTTGTTTTGTTTTTTGTTTTTTGTTTTTTTTTTTTTTTTTTTTTTTTTGTATTGTGTGGTCATAAATATGATAATACTATTAATTACTATATTTAAAATTTTGACTATAATTTGTCAACGCTCTCTTCAAAGATATAAATAAATATAAAGTTTATAATAATGATAATTATATATAAAACTTTAACTTTCCTTAGTGATAATACCAACTTTCTTAATAGTTTGGACAATTGTCAATAATCGAAAAATGATATGATGGGTCGTGGAAATAATTGCTGTGGGGTTATTCTAAACTTGTAAATGGAATTTCTTGAAAAACAAGCAGTGTCTTATCGACTGTAGATGAGAAAAGAAATGCCTTATTATAGGTTTGTAACTTAGTGCTTATGGGACCCTTCAATCATTGTGCAAATTATTAGGGTGCTATTGTTTGAGTTTAGCTTTTATATTTGATTTTATTTTTTGAGTTTACGGAAAAAGAAACTGTTTCTTGACAAAAATGACATATTATTAAATAAATTTACGACTTGACAGGCAATGAAAGAGAGATGACTTATAAATTTAATTGACAAGACGTAACTCTTTTTGGCTAGATGCTGACATCATCTTCTGTGTTTATAAATTTAATTTACTTCACATGTTTCATATTGTCTCTGCCATGTAATAAGCCCGAACAAACTTATAGGTCTCGATTATTTTATTTTTTTATTTCTATTTATGCCCCTCTTTAGGCATAAAAAAGTACAATCGATCAATCAAATGAGTGGTTGTAGACATAACAGAAGTGTTAAAATTTGATAAAAAGATAAATTAGAAGACAAAGATAACAAAAGTAAAATGATTAAAAAAAATGATAGACAAAATCTAAATGAACGTATATCTATTTTGATAGACATTTTCAAATCTATTGATTTATCCAAAATGATAGATAATAGAAATAAACTTTGATTTACCTAGAATGTCAGGTAAATAGGCATCAGCCGATCCTTGATTCACATAGAGTACTAAGAGATGAAAAAATAAAAAAAATAAACACTCTAACATCACTTTGAAAAATTGCACCCCTTTACATATGAATGGACTAACATATTTATGAACTAAACTATCTCGAATAGAAACGGAAAACTACAAATAAAATTGGGGAACAAAATAATTCTGAAAACAAAGAAATGATCATATGGAAAGGATCAGTCACATTTTTGATAAGATCTCCTCTTTCTAATTCTTATAAATGACTAATTATCTATATTTTTTATATTTAGCTCCATATTGGAGCTCCGCATTCCCAAAAGGTGTATCCAATACTAGGATCCACCAAAATCGACCATTTTTTTAATTGTAGCATATAATGTATTTTGCAGGTACTTTTGAAGTTTATAATAGGTTTTTCAGAATATATAAAAAAAAATAAAACATTTATATTCAGTAATTCCTTTGATATTCTAAGATGACAGATCTATGGTTAATTTTTTAAAAAAATTTATATGCAATTTTCAGGTTAGAGAGAGAGATGAAGAAGGAGGAGGTATGTTTTGTTTTGTTTTTTGTTTTTTGTTTTTTTGTTTTTTTTTTTTTTTTTTTTTTTTTTGTATTGTGTGGTCATAAATATGATAATACTATTAATCACTATATTTAAAATTTTGACTATAATTTGTCAACGCTCTCTTCAAAGATATAAATAAATATAAAGTTTATAATAATGATTATTATATATAAAACTTTAACTTTCCTTAGTGATAATACCAACTTTCTTAATAGTTTGGACAATTGTCAATAATCGAAAAATGATATGATGGGTCGTGGAAATAATTGTTGTGGGGTCATTCTAAACTTGTAAATGGAATTTCTTGAAAAACAAGCAGTGTCTTATCGACTGTAGATGAGAAAAGAAATGCCTTATTATAGGTTTGTAACTTAGTGCTTATGGGACCCTTCAATCATTGTGCAAATTATTAGGGTGCTATTGTTTGAGTTTAGCTTTTATATTTGATATTATTTTTTGAGTTTACGTAAAAAGATGCTGTTTCTTGAAAAAAAATGACGTATTATTAAATAAATTTTTGACTTGACAGGCAATGAAAGAGAGGTGACTTGTAAATTTAATTGACAAGACGTAACTCTTTTTGGCTGGATGCTGGTATCATCTTCTACATTTATAAATTTAATTTACTTCACATGTTTCACGTCGTCTCTGCCATGTAATAAGCCCATATAAACTTATAGGTCTCGATTATTTTATTTTATTTATTTCTATTTATGCCCCTCTTTAGGCATAAAAAAGTACAATCGATCAATCAAATGAGTGGTTGTAGACATAACAGAAGTGTTAAAACTTGATAAAAAGATAAACTAGAAGTCAAAGATAACAAAAGTAAAATGATTAAAAAAATGATAGACAAAATCTAAATGAACTTATATCTATTTTGATAGACATTTTCAAATCCGTTGATTTATCCAAAATGATAGATAATAGAACTAAACTTTGATTTACCTAGAATGTCAAGTAAATAGGCATCAGCCGATCCTTGATTCACATAGAGTACTAAGAGATGAAAAAAATAAGAAAAATAAACACTCTAACATCACTTTGAAAATTTCCACACCTTTACATATGAATGGACTAACATATTTATGAACTAAACTATCTCGAATAGAAACGGAAATCTAAAAATAAAATTGGGAAACAAAATAATTCTGAAAATAAAGAAATGATCATATGGAAAGGATCAGTCACCTTTTTGATAAGATATCCTCTTTCTGATTCTTATAAATAGACTAATTATCTATATTTTTTATATTTTGCTCCATATTGGAGCTCCGCATTCCCTAAAGGTGTATCCAATGCTAGGATCCGCCAAAATCGACCATTTTTTTTAATTGTAGCCTATAGTATATTTTGCAGGTACTTTTGGAGTTTATAATAGGTTTTTCATAATATTAAAAAATAAAACATTTATATTTAGTAATTCCTTTGATTTTCTAAAATAGCAGATCTACAGTTAATTTTTAAAAAATATTTATATGCAATATTTAGGTTAGAAAGAGGGAGGTGAAGAAGAAGGAGGAGATATGTTTTGTTTTGTTTGTTTGTTTTTTTTTTTTTTTTTTTTTTTTTTTTTTTTTGTATTATGTAGTCATAAATCTGATCTTACTATATTAATTGCTATATTTAAAATTTAGGCTATAATTTGTCAATGCTATCTTCAAAAATATAAATAAATATAAAGTTTCTAATAAAGATAATTACATATAAAACTTTAACTATAATATCAACTTTCTTAATAGTTTGGACAATAATTAATAGTGCACAAATGAAATGATGGGTCGTGGAAATAATTCTATGCTATGGGGCCATTCTGAACTTGTAAACGGAATTTTTGGGAAAACAAGTAGTGCCTTATCGACTGAAGATGAGAAAAGAAATGCCTTATTATAGATTTGTAACTTAGTGCTCATGAGACCCTTCGATTATTGTGCAAATTATTAGGTGCTATTGTTTGAGTCTAGCTTTTGTATTTGATTTCGTTTTTTGAGTTTACGGAAAAAGAAGCTGTTTATTGAAAGAATGACATATTATTAAATAAATCTACGACTTGACAGTCAATGAAAGAGAGGTGATTTATAAATTTAATTGATAAGACGTAACTCTTTTTGGCTGGATGCTGATCATCTTCTGCATTTTTAAATTCAATTGACTTCATATGTTTCACATATTTTCTACCATGTCATTGTCCGAATAAACTTATAGGTGTCGATTATTTTATTGTATTTTTATTTCTATTTATACCCCTCTTTTCTTTTTAGGTATAAAAAGGTATAATTGGTTAAAAAAAATGAGTGGTTGTAGACATAGCAGAAGTGTTAAAACTTGATAAAAAGATAAACTATAAGACAAATATAACAAAAGTAAAATGATTAAAAAAAATGATATACAAAGTGTAAAAGGACATATATCTATTTTGATAGACATTTTCAAATCTGTTTATTTTTCCAAAATGACATATAATAGAACTAAACAGTTGATTTACCTAGAATGCCAGGTAAATAGGCATCAGCCACTCCTTGATTCACACAGAGTACTAAGAGATGAAAAATAAGTAAAATAAACACTCTAACATCCCTTTGAAAAATTTCACCCCTTTACATATGAATGGACTAACATATTTAAGAACTAAACTATCCCGAATAGAAACGGAAAACTACAAATAAAATTGGGAAACAAAATAAACAAAGTAATGATATGGAAAGGATCGGTTACATTTTTGATAAGCCTCTGATCCTTGTAGATAGAATAATTATCTATATTTTTTATATTTAACTCCATATTGGAGCTCCGCATTCCCAAAAGGTGTATCCAATGCTAGGATCCACCATAATAGACCATTTTTTGTAATTGTTGTATATAGTGTATATTGCATGTACTTTTGAAGTTTATAATCGGTTTTTTAGAATATGAAAAAATAAAATATTTATATTTAGTAATTCCTTTGATTTTTTAAAATAGCATATATACGGTAAATATTTTCAAAAAATATTTATATGTAATTTTCAGGTTAGAGAGAGAGACGAAGAAGAAGGAAGAGATATGTTTTATTTTGTTTTTTTGTTTTTTTTTTTTTTTTTTGAGTATTGTGTGGTCATAAATCTGATCATACTATTACCTACTATATGTAAAATTTAGGCTATAATTTGTCAATAGGCTCTTCAAAAATATAAATAAATATAAAGTTCCTAATTAAGATAGTTATATATAAAATTTTAACTTTTTCCTTAATGATAATATCAACTTTCTTAAAAGTTTGGACAATAGTTAATAATCCAAAAATGATATGATGGGTCGTGGAAATAATTCTTTGTTGTGGGGCCATTCTGAACTTGTAATCAGAATTTCTGAGAAAACATGATTATAGGTTTGTAACTTAATGCTCATGGGACACTTCGATTATTGTGCAAATTATTAGGATGCTTTTGTTTGACTCTAGCTTTTGTATTTGATTTTATTTTTTGAGTTTACGGAAAAAAAAGCTGTTTATTGAAGAAATTATTTTTGAAACCGTCAAGATCCGTATTAGAACTATGTGTTTTATATATATTTTTATTTTTACTGTGATATTATATTGATTTAATAACTAAATGGCGTCTGATGCTTTTCTCTAAGTAGAATCAAAATCGGTTCTCACTCTCTCATTTTTCATCTGGGGGAAATGTACAATGTATTTATCTAAGAGCTACCCTCTGATAGCTAAAACAAAAGGCAATAAATAAATAAATGAATGAACTCTCTCTCCTAAACGACTTTTTTATGTCATTTTTGTGACTTGAAATAATGAATGAGTTTAACCAGTACTTATAATGCGCTTAGAACATCAATTTGAGTTGAAAGTTTTAGATTGATGTGGGATGACTTTTTTAAAATAAAAAAACTGACTTTTTTAAAATAAACTTTTTTTTAAAACAAAATGTCAAAAATTAAGCTAGAACGGGCCAACCAAGCAGACCATTGGACTAAGATGGTACGCTTTCTCCCCTAGATCTTATCTGTCTATTTTCATCATATGATCCATATTCATTTTAAGAGAGTCCTTTAACTTTACCAGTAAAGGATAGTAGATGTCAAGCTATTGGGGCGGGCTAGCTCAATGGTGAGGGGAGGGGGTTTAAGGATTAGGAGCTATAAGTCCTATGTACTTTCCGTGATCGGCTTAAAAATTTAATAAAAAATTTAATAATAAGTTAATTAATTTAAGAAGTGCACATGAGATACTTACATTAAAATATATATATATATATATATATATATATATAGAGTAGATGTCCCCGTAGATATACACACACAATTCAAGATGTACCCGTGTTTAGTTGTCAAATCATTGATTTATGTAGTATTTAGTGTCTACGTCTTGTCAATTCAATTATATATATATATATATATATATATATATCTATAAATTAATTCTATTCCCACCTTCTACACCACCAGGCGTCTATAAGTAGATGACCCAAAAATTCATTGTCCATCACCAAGTAGGCTTGTTTTGCAACATAAAGCTGAGAACAAAAGTTCATTAACATTCAAGGTATACATATATACCTGCACATTTTTTAAAAATATATATATTTAGTGTCAATGTTTTTGATATTAGCTGAGATTTAGGGAGTCTGATTTTTGAGTAGTTTAATTTACCAACGTAATTGAAATTTGTTAAAGTTTTATGTTATCTGTTCCTCTCTTTTTATTTGTATATATAGTACTAACGTTACTAGCTATATTTTTGTATTCATTGATTTTTATCATGTGCTTATAATAGAAACATTTTGGAAAGAAAATTTTGGGGCTTTTGCTGACATGGCATGGCTTTTTTATTTTTTATTTTTTATTTTTTATTTTTATGCTAGTTGCTTCTGCTTTGTCGATGGCCATTCTCTCGTTTTTACAACATCTATAGTCAATATTTTCTGCGATATGTGTTGTTTTCTCGTTCGAATGTCTCTGACATTTGGCATATTATATAACAAACGATACTTTTCATTAGTGGACAAAAATTTCGAGGCATGACACCTTTGTAATTCTTTAATTTTCCTACAGTTTGATGTGTTTCCTTTCTTAGTTTTGCCAGGATCATACATTCTTTTCTCCTTTTTCAGAATTTTCCTCGAGGGTTTTCTAGATTAAAGTTTTAAGGGGACACAAATATTTGATTGGATTTATCTTTCTATTTTTATTGGGGGTGGGGGCTTTAGGTACCCAGCTTCTGTTTTCTTAATTTCTTCTTTTGAAGTACATGTGATTTTTTAATTTGTTAATTCTTTTTAAGTAATTTGATTGGAAAAGGATTAAGCTTCAAATGGATGTCAACATATTTAGGACATAATTGTTGCTCTTGACACATGAGTTATTTTCTCGCTCCATAAAAAAAAAAAAAAAAAAAAATCGTATTCCTATGGTCGGTATGTGTTGGTCGGTATGTGTTCATCTTTTACTGCTGCAGTAATTGGAACATCTACTTACTTACAAATCCTTATCCACATTAAGTATGGCGGCGAGTAATACTGGACTTTCCGCTGCCAACAACGTGGCTAGGCGACGTGGATACTGTGACTACCCAACGATTTGGAATTACGATTACATCCAGTCAATCAAAAGTGAATATGGAGAGGTAATCTAAGACTATCTTCAATGTATATGTCAATATCAATACTATATTTGCTACAAAAAAGTGTAAAAGTAATGTATTTTGAAACTTTATACTACAATTTATAATGTTTTTTTTGTAATACTATGCATAGGATTATCAGTAATTTGGAATTCATAAAAGCTAGGGTTTAGTCTATGAGGAGTACAGATTAATAATAAGTACTATTGCATGTAGGGAGAAGGCGTATATGCCAGCCAACGTGACAGGCTGAAGGACCAGGTTAGGTTGATGCTGAAGGAGATAACGGATCCTTTAGTTCAGCTTGATACTATCGATGTTCTACAAAGGCTTGGAGTCTATTATCATTTTGAGGATCAAATAAAGAGTATTTTGGAAGGTATACACAATATTAATGATTTTGAAAGTGATATTTGGAAGGATAATTTATATGCCACGGCTCTCAAATTCAGACTCCTCCGACAACATCTATATCCGGTTCCTCAAGGTACTTGAAACCAACCCTCAATCCTCTAGATGGTTTAGATTATATAACTTTTTATTATTATTATTTAAAATAGTAAATAAAAAATACTACTCGTTTATGATAATGTAGAATTGTTAGACGAACTATATTTCTTATCTAACTATTGTTATTTTGATCAAATTGCAGAGATTTTCATTGATTTCAAGGATGAATCAGGAAAGTTAGAATTAGAAAGTATAGGAAATGATGTCAAGGGGCTGTTATCTTTATATGAAGCTTCTTTCCTTTTGATGCCTGGTGAAAACATTTTGGAGGAAGCCAGAGAATTTACCTCCAAGCATCTCCAAGAATTTGCCAAGCAGAACGAAGATGAAACCTATCTTTCTAAACTAGTCGGCCACGCCTTAGAAGTTCCACTGCACTGGAGGGTACCTAGGCTCGAGGCCAGGTGGTTTATTGATTTATGTAAGAAGTGCCCTGAGATCATCAATCCTACTTTTCTCGAGCTTTCTATTTTGGACTACAACATAGTTCAATCTATACATCAGGAAGACTTGAGACAAGTGTTCAGGTATATGTATATATATATACACGTACATTAAACTATTTGATAGCATACATAACAGTATAATTAAATTTAGTAGTTCAAGTTGACGTTTATTCTGAAATAGTCTGTGTATGTATGATTTCTATCTTATATAGAAGTTGGAATGTGTCTTTGCACTTCAACTAGCTATTGAATAAATCCAACAATTTGTTCCTTTTTCACTTAAATGCTATGGTCTAAATTTTTCCATGTCTTATTTACCGATCATTTTCTTTGCTTCCATTCAATGACGTTACTCTTTTCTTCTTCTTCTTCAGTTACCTTTTTTTTTTTTTTTTTTAATTTAAATATGTCCATTTTTTCCCCAAAAAAAAAAATCCTTAATATTTAAAAATGTCCACAAAAAGGCAAAACCACTTTTAGGACTTGGAATAACCCTTGTGTTTTTTTTTTTCCTACTACTTTTGTCCGTACTTTTCCATCAATTACTTGCTTATTTGTTTTGTCAATATTTTTAATATTTTAATAATTTTTAAATTCTTTTGTTTTCGATCAAGTGTTTTGCCCAAAATGAAAATTTTTGTTTCAAATTGGAATTGGAAAGGGATTTAAATCAATGAAATAATCAAGTTTTGCCACAATCTATTTATTTATTTATTTATTAGTCAGGGCCTACTCCTTTACAATTTTTATTTTATTCATTTGTTAGTTTTGGTTTGATGCTTTTCCTTTTTGCTCTTTTTTTTTTTTTTTTTTTTTAAGATTTGTTCCATGTTTTTGTTTTGAAAGTACTTAATTATTCTTTGAATACTATTTTTCTCTTAGACATAGATGTATATAAATTTGTTGTTCTGACAGTTAAAAACATGATTTTAACTATTAATGTTGTTTCATCCTTGTTTTGCATACATATATAGGTGGTGGTGGGAACTTAAGTTTGAAGAAAACATAAACTTTTCAAGACAGAGAACGGTGGAGAGTACCTTATGGAATACAGGGATGGTATCTGATCCGCAACATTCATATTGTAGGAAAATGGAATCGATACTATTCAACCTTTTCGTAGTACTGGATGATACGTATGATACGTATGGCATGCTAGACGAACTTGAGTTGCTTACAACTGCTTTTGAAAGGTATGGCACCTCATATGTTGTGTTATTATCCATAAATGGATGTCAATTTAGTCGAGATGTCTTGATATATTTACTGACTATTATTACCATTATTGAGTAAAAAAAAGTTACATAATCTATAATTTAGAGAGGAGAGGAGAGATACCCTAATCTATTTTGTTTCATTTCGTTGCAGTTGGGACATGAAGGCCATGGATGGGCTACCAGACTACATGAAGTTACTTTTCCTTGGTATTTACAACCATATGAATGGGTTGGCCTTTGACATCCTTAAAGAAAAAGGACTCCATGTCATTAAGTACCTAAAAAAAGCGGTATCTTCTATACTCTTTTACCGTTCAATTATCATTATGAGACATTTATTTCTATATTTTATCTTGTAAGTAAGATGATAAATTATAACTTCATGTTCGTGGGAGAAATTAACAGAATTAAATATTTTGGGGATGAAAATGTAATAAAAAAGGCCATCCTATATCTATGCTGAGTTCTCATATATATAGTACGAAGGAAATGAGAACATAATGGTTTTTCTCCTATGCTCTTTTCTTTTTTTTTTTTTTTTTTTTTTTTTGTTTTGTTTCATTTTTTCCCCTCTTTTTTATTAGGTTTTTATGTTTTTCATTACGAAATTTTTTATTTTATTTTATTTTTTGAATATTCTTTTCTTTTCTTTGAAAAAAAAATTTTAATAAAAAATTATAAATAACTCATTTCCCATTGAATGTTTTTCAGTTCGTGGATGCTACTAAATCTTATCTCCAGGAGGCAAAATGGTATTATAGTGGGCATATACCTACTTTCCATGATTACATGGAAAATGGATGGGTTTCAATTGCAGCAATAGCCCCTCTAGTGACGGCTTTTTTTGTGGTTGAAAGCCCAATAACGAAAGAGGCCTTAGAACTATTTGATGCTGGGTATCCAAGTATAATCCGCCTATCATCACTGATTATTCGGTTTGCAAATGATCTGGCCACAGATTCAGTAAGCATTCGATATTCTCATTTAGCTTTATAAAATAAACAAGCAAGTTTGCTCTACTCGAAGGAAAATAAAAATCAAAAAGCGAAAACTTTGTTAAGGTTTCTTATTACTTACTCAGGTGAGTGGACAATAATATATTTTTTATTGATCTCTTCTTATTAGGAACTTTATGCTTTATATAGATGAAAAATTTTGGGTGAAAAACAAGTACTTACCTATATCTTGTATATATACAACCTGTGATTTTTCTTTTTCTATTTTTCACTCTGTACTTATTTGGATTATTTTTTAATATTGCTCACTTTTCTTTATAATAAGAACTGTCAGTCTTTCATATTGACTACAGTTTTTCTATTTCATTTCAGTTTGAGAAAAAGAAGGGGGATGCTCCCACATCAATCGACTGTTACATGCATGAGACGGGTGTTTCTGAAGATGAAGCACGTCGACATGTGCTCTCTCTGATGAGTGAAGCATGGAAACAGTTGAATGAATGTCGAGGCACAAATTCTGTCTTTTCTCGTAAATATATTGAACTCATCACCAATCTTACGAGAATGTCAATGTGGTTGTATGATGGAAGAGATGGGTTTGGTATTCATAATCAAGGCGTGACAAAGGATGCTGTCTTGTCAGTGTTTGTTAACCCCATTTCTCTTGACGAATGAGAGCAAAATATCTAGTCTGCGTGTTTGATTTCTGAATTGAAAAACGAAAGATGCCTGTCCTCTTTCTTTGGCTTGTAATTTGTCGTGTGAGATTTGATTTTATCATCTACTTTCTTTGTTTGGATTGTATGATTTTGTAATCGTCTGGCTTGAAAACTCTATCCATTAATACGTGTGTTTGTTTGGACTTTGTGATTTTTAATCCTCTCCCCTGGTAACTTTATTCATCGACAGATTTCCACTTCGTACTTTCTCCATTAAATTTAGTGATCTGATATATTTGTCTAAAATTTGATTTAATAAATTCAAGTAGAGACTTGGAGTCATGAAATGAAAACTAGTGGTTGCTAAAGTTGATAATTAGATATGCTAACATCTCTTATGCTTGTCTAATATTTTATTTAATAAATTCGAGTAGAGGCTTTCATGTACCTTGACATGAACGACGACAATGATGGACATAGGACTTGAATCCAGTGAGTGAATAAATATGGACCAAATTTTTTAACTGAAATAATAGAAAAGTATGTAAACACTTTTAACATTTCAAATAATATATTTTATCAAGCATATATGTAGTCCAGAATAGGCTCATGATATGTTAAAAATTAGAAACAAACATAAATATTGAAACCAGTCTCCCTTTCTTCTGTCTGTAAGTATTTCAGAAATTTGTATATTTTTCAAGTACGAATAACACAACACTTTCATCTCTATAAAGGATAAATTTCCCTAAGAAAAGAGTTTTAACTAAAAATAGGGAGTAAATAGTTCAATAAATAAATGACGTAAATAATACGTACTTAAATATTTGGTGTAAATATATAGTTAATTTCTTATGTAAGTAATCTATTTTGCTAGGAGTTAATTTGCTTTTTACCTAGAACATCTGGTATTTACCTATAAAACTTGTTATTTATGCCAAGTATTTTAAAAAGTTACTTTTTAAAACAACAAACAAAAGTTCATAAGACCACAAACTTTTTAAATGCACGATATTTGTTATGTTTTTGTGAGATTATGTTTGTATTGTGGGTGAAAGCTTATCAGTATATTTCATATTGTAGGTAAGAGGCCTGCAGTTTTACTTGGTGGGCCATGGAGACGATGCGGCAAGTGAAGGGCGGTGTGGGATATCACTTCACAGATTTTTCCGCAAACTCTTTAAATTATGAACTAGTATATGTATGATTAAGTAATATGTACCACGTTATGTATGAGATGTTTCAAAAAGTTCGGTTTAAAAGATTATATGTGACCTTTTAATCAGCTTAACAAGTAATGGATAGGTATGGTGAAGTTTACCCATATGGACAAGTTTAATTAAGTTACGAAGAAAAAAAAATTATTCTGAAATTTTCTGAAAGTTTAAGTATTAGAAACTAAGAAGTAAATTAAGTAAGTAAAGTAACGGCCCAGGTATACGTAGTCTGTCCTACGTAGATGGCCGGGGCGTTATAACGAGAGATGTCCTTACTAACCTCGTTATTAATTACTTATTCTCGTCATTTATTAAAAAGGAAAAGAAAAAACCTGGCTTGACGGTATAGAGAAAAAAAAAAACTTAAAAAGAAAATGGTCATCTTATGAAAAAGAGAAATAGAAAAAAAAAAAAAAAAAAAAAAAACTTTGAAGAGAAAAAAAAAGGACCAAAAAAATTTTATTTTGTCCAGAATTTCAGAGATCTTCACATGAATGGTACAGCGAAATATATGTGAGTTTTTCGTGGTTCCCTCGTTATTACAGCTATATTTTTTTTTATATAAATACTCTTCACGTGGCCTTTGTTTTCTTATTATTATTATTATTATTATTATTATTATTATTTGGGTTAATATTATAATTATACACTGAGTCTTATACATCACTAGTAAAAATTATTGATTTGACGACGGTTATTAACCGTCGTCTAAAGTTAATATGACGGTTAGATAACCGTCGTGTAATATACATGTGGAAAGCTTTTAGATACCACGACAGTTTATTAACCATCGTGGTTAGGCGATATTCCACGATGATTAACAAACCATCATCAAACAGATAAATAAGACAACAAAATTTGCTAATGTGAAGACTTTACAGGATGGTTTTTAAATGATTAAATTTTTATTTCAATTTTATATTCATTAAATTTTTTTTCATCTTCACCTGTTTTTATAATTTTCTACCCAAGGATCATAAGGGTGATGTAAAATGTCCGGTGGCCAAAAGCAATAAGCATAACGATGAAAGCTTGATCATGAAATGATCAACCTTTAATAACTTGAACTAAAAATAAATAAATAAATAAACTGGCTATATTTTAGTCCTAGCAAAAGAAAATTAGTTCATGAAGCATAATTATTTATATACTTACTGATGGTTAGAGTGTGTTTATATAGTGGTTTGCAAAACGTTTGAATATCATCATATGGTTAAATGTAAAGGTGCATAAAAATTGTATACAATGTAATTTTAATTTGTGCTGAATAAATTGTCTAACAGTTATTTCATAGCGCGGCCAGATCATAATTCAATAGATAACTAAGGAAGGAAGAGTTATTCGTTCGTTATTTTGTATATAGAAAAAAAAAAAAGAAATAATTTAAGGTGAACTGAGAGCTCAACTAGTTAAGAAAACTTTCACATCCCAACTAGTAAGTTGTCACCTGTTGGACATAATTGTAAGTCAAGCCTTCTGCTCAAATGTTATTAGAAATAACAAATTACTAGTATACAAAGTCCAATTCAAAAGAGAAAATAAGCCAAAAATAAAAGTAAAAAAAAAAAAAAAAAAAAAAAAAGAAATCAACTCAAAAGAGCGTACAAACATGCAACAAGAAATTTTGATAAAAAAATTGTTGAGATAGAAATTCAAATGGAATATGACAAATTAAAAACCTTATATGGTGCCATTGAAATTTCATAATAGATGCCAAATTTAAATTTCTTTTTTTTTTTTTTTCAATTTGGGGTGGGAGAATTCGAACTCTACACATTTAGATGTAATCAGGTATGATATTAATGTTAAGCTATGCTTACAACCACCTAATTTAAACTTCTCAATAAAACCTAATAGAAAAAAAGAACCAAAAAAGATAAATTAATCAAATATTTTAAAATAAGACATAACTACCAGATGAATAGTTTATAAGAAATAACTACTTTATTTTTAGTTCAAATTAAGAAGTCACTACATAAAATAGGACATTTTTTGGCGGTTTATTAATAGATTTCATTAAAAAAAAAATAGAAAAAGGATACAAATTTCTAGTTAATGACCATCAAGGAGAGTAAGGTATTGGTACAACATGAAGAGGAAATTTCTTACAAACATTCATCCCATAAACTTCAGTCATATCCATATTCTCAACTGATCCAGCTTCATGTGGCAACTTCCAGTCAAACCAATATAAAATATTGGCAATCAAATATTCAATACTACTAATTGCAAATGCAAGTCCGGGGCATCTCCTTCTCCCAAATCCAAGTGGGATCAACTTAAAATCTGAACCGTTGAGGTCTATTGGATTGTTCTCGAATCTCTCTGGAATGAACTCTTCTGGTCTGTCCCAGAAGTCCGGGTGCCTATGGATCGCCCAGGCATTGATGATGACTCTTGTTTTCGCAGGAATATCATAGCCTCCCAGCTGAACTCTTGCGGTTGTTTCTCGAGGAACCAGAAGAGCACCTGGTGGATGGAGTCTCATGGCTTCTTTGACAACATTTTTTAAGTATTCCATTTGGTTGATGTCCTTCATATCCACTTTTCCTTTCTCTCCTACCACTCTTCTGATCTCCTCTTGGGCTTTCTTCATTACTCTTGGATGTCGCAGTAACTCTGTCATTAGCCATTCCATTGTTGTTGAACTGGTTTCAGCTCCAGCAAGAAAGAGGTCCTGAAGATACATTTTTACATATAATCTTCATTTCCATTGTTATTGAATTATTCCAAAACGCTAATATAGAATATTGATTTCTATATTTAGTACTTGGTAAATAAAAAATCACTAATATTCTGAAAAATAAAATTGTAGGAGCTCGAGGAGGAGGGAGGAGCCTCATGCGGAGGGAGTAACTTTTTAATAAAGGATGGAGGATTCAAACTCTTCACTTTATAGTGTTGCCAGATGTTGATTTACTAGTAGACTATACTTGCAATTACTTTATTTTAGGGATTTCATTTTATTTTATTTTTATTTTTCAAAATAAATTGGTTTAATTATGGGTATT
This sequence comes from Ficus hispida, assembly GCA_025413025.1. Taxonomy (NCBI): domain Eukaryota; kingdom Viridiplantae; phylum Streptophyta; class Magnoliopsida; order Rosales; family Moraceae; genus Ficus; species Ficus hispida. Next base: position 7,050,830 of record CM046362.1, read on the forward strand.
TTTACTTTTTGTCCATTATTTCTAACAGTGTGTGGAGAGGATGATTTAAATAATTCATTTAAATTCAAGAGATACATTTGTAGTTTCTAAAAACAGTGACATATTGTGAAGTAATTAAAACGAAAAGGTACATATTTATGTAAAAACATTGTTTCCTATGGGTTTACAAATTTAATTTGAAAAATTACTTTCTCCCAGTTCTTAAAATTCAAACAAGTGAAGCACGTCTATAGACATAACTTCTCAAATTTTTTGTATAGAAAAGTCAAACTCGAAAAATTTAAGTAGAAACACATTCTCAATGTCAGTATATATTATAAGAATAGGACATTTAGTGTGGGTCAACAACTATTTTTAGAATATATCTTACTAATTATTCACTTTTAATGTAAATGTTGTATTATTTTATCAATCCTTATCAAAAGTTTAAGTTGTTATAAGATAAGTCGATAATTCTTTCATACTCTAATGCTACCCCTCACGTGCATAAAATTAGAAAGACAACACTAATATTTAACATGAAACCCAAAATATCTTAAAGACTCAACACCATATTTGAACTCAGAATATCCGACTCAAATCCATGAAAGTTTATGCTATTAAGATGTGGGCAAATAATAGTTAGTGTGCGAGAAAAATAAACTATGTGTTTGAGATGAGAAAGAGACTAACCTGTATGACAGCTTTGAGCTGATCGTGAGTGACCTCAAAATCAAGCTTGTGATCCTCTTGAAGACTGAGGAGAACATCCACAAAGTCTTTTATTTTAGATCCATCACCATTAGGACTACTCTTCATAGTCTTATGTTCTTGAACCAAACGATTATTAAAAGCGTCAAATTCTCTAAAAGTTGATCTCAATCTTGCTACAAATCCTCTCACAACATCGACCCACTTCAAAGAAGGAAAGAAATCTCCCACACTAAAGGCTACAAGCTCCACTACCACCCTTTTCGATAGCTTTCCCACCATGCTTAAAGAACCATCTTCAGCTTTGTAACTTTGCCCTAGAATACACCTCGAGATAATGTTGTTCGAGGCGTCACTCAACATTTGGCTTAGATTTATCGTCGTTTCGTCGTAAAGGCAAGCTTTCCGCACCTGATGGAGTAGCACTTCACCTTCTTCCTCTCTAATAAACTGAAAAGATTGGACTCTTTTAAGGCTCAAAAGCTCAACCACGCAGATTCTACGCATTTGTCTCCAGTACTCCCCATAAGGTGCGAAACCGACGTCGTTGTTCCCGTAGAATAAGACCTCCGTGGCTGTAGTTTTAGGCCGGCTTGAGAAAACGACGTCGTGGGTGTTGACGATTTCTGCCACCAGATCCGGAGATGAAACGACAAGAGTTGGGACTTGGCCTAGGTTTAAGAGCATGAGAGGGCCATATTTTTCGGAGAGTGCTTGGAGAGAACGGTGTGGGAATTTGCCCAGCTGGTGGAGGTTTCCGATGATCGGGAACCTTCGCGGTGACGGTGGTAAATTGAGTTTCCCATGTGACGATTTGTTGTGGATAAATAGAAGGAAAAGGCTGGTAAGGAGGAGAAGAATGACAGAGAGGAAGAAGGAGTATTCATGGAAGAGTAGTGTGGTAAAGCCCTGGTCTTCCCATAAATATTTCTTCCAAAGTTGGGATATAGGCATTAGATAATATTATATAGTTGTTGAAGCGAATCAAGAAGAAGAAGAATAGGAGAAGAAGAGGCAAGTTTAATTGAGAAGAGATCTGAATGGTTCACAACACATTGATAAACATATATATAGAAAAAGATGACCAATCAAGAGACGATTAATTAGAGAAATAAAATAGTAGAGAATTGATATAAAAAGCTTGGATAGGTCCTACACTAGCGTGAACAGATATATATATATATATATATATATATAATTTTCAATTCTTTCTAGAAAAAATATAACATATACTCTTGTATTTGTTTTACTATACATATAAATAAAGGATAATAAGTACCTTAATCAAGAACTAAAAAATAAACATATCCGGCCAAAACTGTAGGAATCTCCAGCAGTATGAACCATTTCAATTATGGTGATTTTGGTACTTGTTTTACAACATATGCAATGTCGATTGTGCAAAATTTATTTAATATTGATTCGGTAGGAAACGTATTAAATAACATATATATTTAAAATCACAAGCATTATAACACTTTAACAAACAAATCAAACAAAATCCTCTTATTCAAAACCTGATATTATGAATTTTTAGGTTTTTTGGCACTCCGGTTTGAACTCAAAAGGTCCATTATAATTTTTTTCCTTTTCTAAAAAGTTAACAAAAATTTTACTTATTTTTTAATAAGCCATTCAATTCCTATCTAAAAATTACATTCCCAACCAGAACAGCAAACGCAAGCCTAATATTGAGATCTAAAGACTTGGTGCGCGATGGATCGCTAAGGGGGATGTCCTTACTAACCTCGATGTTAGTTGCTTATTCTTGTCATCATCTATGAAAAAAAAAAAACAAAAACAAAAACAAAACAAGACTGACTTGACGGTAGAGAAAAAAAAAATGAAATTGCCATCTCATTAAAACAAATAGTAAAAGGTAAGAGAAATAGCTTAAAAAGAAAAATTTATTGAACTTAAAAAATAGCCCAACACAAACACTTGGCATATGTTAGGTTCTCTATCTCCTACTCAAAAATTCTAATGCAGTTTTTGTTTTTTGTTTTTTGTTTTTCCCTAAAAATTTAACAAAAATTTTAACTAGTTTTTCAAAAGTTAATCAACTTCGATTTAATATATTTTAACTCCAAACGGCGAACCAAACGGGCCCCTATATTAGCCCGACAAAAATACTTGATGATTTGCAGTAAAACGAACCACAATGTACCATAAGCATGCATGTTACATAATATCTATATCAAAAATAAAAAATCTTTCAGAAGACAATCTTACTCAAATCCAAAATGCCCCGATCAAATTCTATGATTCCAATCTCTGATAATTTTGTTTTTATTATTTATTTATTATTTATTTTACTTTAATTCAAGTTTATTTGGGCTATGAGTTTACGTATGCGTAACCATAGTTGGCAGAACTTAGAAGGATTATTTGGATTTCGAATATGCTATTTACTTGGCCTACATAGCTCGAAATCATAGTCATGATGAATCTTATTCATGAATTTACTTAAACATATAATGAGAATACTTTATTATAAATTTATTCTATATACATTCCTAATTATTTATTTAAATTTAAAATATGATTGATTTGCATAGATATATATATATATATATATATGATTGTTATCAATAATAATTAAACTAAACATTGTAATATTAGGACAATTTAATAATACGCAAAAGTTGTATAGTAATTTTTGTTCAAGAAATTTAAAATTAATACAAACTTGAATTACAATAAGTAAAATTTAAAAAAATAGTGTGTTAAAAAAAGTTTCATATTATTTTATTAGAAAAAATAAATTTTTTTGCCCAATCTAAAACTTTTATAATTATTAGGTAATTATATGACATTAGATTAAAAAAAAAAGGATAGATGTGATAGTTTGACACAAATATTAAAGTTCAGGAAGAGAAAGAGAGAAAAAAAAAATGGTGCAACAAACGTGCACCAGAGCACAGAAAGAGAGAGAGAGATTCACGTGCCCAAAACCAAATCAACACCAACAGCAGTCAGAGCAAAAGAACAGAAAATAAAATAGAAGAATTGTCGTGAGGAAAAGCCAAGGAAAAACAGAAACAAAAAAACACAAAACAAAGTTTGCAGAAATTTGGGGGAGGAAAAAAAAAAGAATGGTAAATTTTTGTTAGTTTAATTCATAGGGCTGTGCATTAAACTTTTTTGTTTTTGTTTTCTCTTGATTTTGTCGGTGGAAAATATTTATGGTTTGTTTGCGAATAACAAATTATTGATATGTCCTACAAAATATGCATCACAAATTGAGGAGCACTTATGGAAATGACTAAGGAGATAAGTTCATAAACACCCTAATGGTGTGGGACTCACCGGACTACAAATTGCCAAGGAAGAAAGTCCCATAAACACCGTAATAGTGTGGGACTTGTTTGGCTACATCTCTCTCAAAAATTAAAATATACCATAAATACTAAAAGTGTGAGATTTGTAACCGGCATCATTTTAAAATCCTATGATTGTCACTGAGACTTGGATTTCATTTTAAAAATTTATAAAATTTGAAAATGATTATATAACTATGAATTTAAAGTCCTATATACATCATACATGCATGCAACTTAAGATCATGAAAATGCAAAACTTCGCTTTGAATATAAAATACCAAATTACGATACCTAATGAACTTAAAAAATAGCCCGACACAAACACTTGGCATATGTTAGGTTCTCTATCTCCTACTCAAAAATTCTAACACAGTTTTTGTTTTTTGATTTTTGTTTTTCCCTAAAAATTCAATAAAAATTTTAACTAGTTTTTCAAAAGTTAATCAACTTCGATTTAAATATTTTAATTACAAACGACTAACCAAACGGGCCCCTATATTAGCCCGACAAAAATACTTGATGATTTGCAGTAAAACAAACCACAATGTACCATAAGCATGCATGTTACATAAAATCTATATCAGAAATAAAAAAATATTTCAGACGACAATCTTACTCAAATCCAAAATGCCCCAATCAAATTCTATAATTCCAATCTCTGATAATTTTGTTTTTATTTTTTATTTATTTTTTTGGAAAAAATCAGGTGACAAAATAATATGTATTTTTTTAATATATAATTTTTTATTTTACTTTAATTCAAGTTTATTTGGGTTATGAGTTTATACTATAGTTGGTAGAACTTAGAAGGATGATTTGGATTTCGAATAAGCTATTTACTTGATCTACATAATTCGAAATCATAGTCATAACGAATCTTATTCATGAATTTACTTAAACCTATAATGAGAATACTCTATTTTAAATTTATTCTATATGCATTCCTAATTATTTATTTAAATTTAAAATATGATAGATTTGCATATATAAATATATATATATATATTAGATTGTCATCAATAATCATTAAACTAAAAATTGTAATATTAGGACAATTTAATAATACATAAAAAGTTGTATAGTAATTTTTGTTCAAGAAATTTAAAATTATTATAAACTTGAATTACAATAAGTAAAATAAAAAAATAGTGTGTTAAAAAAAGTTTCATATTATTTTATTAGAAAAAATAATTTGTCTTATCCATTCTAAAAATTTTGTAATTATTAGGTAATTATATGATATTAGATTAAAAAAAAAAGAATAGATGTGATAGTTTGACACAAATATTAAAGATCAGGAAGAGAAAAAGAGAAAAAAGAAATAGTGCAACAAACGTGTGCCAAAGCGCAGAGAGAGAGAGAGAGATTCACGTGCCCAAAACCAAATCAACACCAACGGCAGTCAGAGCGAAAGAACAGAAAATAAAATAGAAGAAGTGTCGTGAGGATAAGCCAAGGAAAAACAAAAAACAAAAAAACAAAAAACAAAAAAAACAAAAAAACAAAAAACAAAGTTTGCAGCAGGAAAAAAAAAAAAAGTAAAGTAAATTTTTGTTAGTTTAATTCATAGGGCTGTGCATTAATCTCTTTTCTTTTTGTTTTCTCTTGATTTTGTCGGTGGAAAGTATTTATGGTTTGTTTGCGAATAACAAATTATTGATATGTCCTACAAACTATGCATCACAAATTGAGGAGCACTTCTGGAAATGACTAAGGAGACAAGTCTCATAAACACCCTAATGGTGTGCGACTCACCGGATTACAAATTGCTAAGGAAGCAAGTCCCATAAACACCCTACTAGTGTGGGACTTGTTTGGCTACATCTCTCTCAAAAATTAAAATATACCATAAACACTAGAAGTGTGAGATTTGTGACCCGCATCATTTGAAAATCCTATGATTGTCACTGAGACTTGGATTTCATTTTAGAAATTTATAAAATTTGAAAATGATTATATAACTATGAATTTAAAGTCCTATATACATCATACATGCGTGCAACTTAAGATCACGAAAATGCAAAACTTCGCTTTGAATATAAAATACCAAATTACGATACCTAATGAACTTAAAAAATAGCCCGACACAAACACTTGGCATATGTTAGGCTCTCTATCTCCCACCCAAAAATTCAAACACAGTTTTTGTTTCTTGATTTTTGTTTTTCCTTAAAAATTTAACAAAAATCTTAGCTAGTTTTTCAAAAGTCAATCAACTTCGATTTAAATATTCCCAAAAGGTGTATCCAATGCTAGGATCCACTAAAATCGGCCATTTTTTTTAATTGTAACATATAGTATATTTTGCAAGTACTTTTGAAGTTTATAATAGGTTTTTCAGAATATAAAAGAAATAAAACATTTATAGTCAGTAATTCCTTTGATTTTCTAAGATGACAGATCTATGGTTAATTTTTTAAAAAAATTTATATCCAATTTTCAGGTTAGAGAGAGAGATGAAGGAGGAGGAGATATGTTTTGTTTTGTTTTGTTTTTTTTTTTTGTTTTTTTTGTATTTTGTGGTCATAAATCTGATAATACTATTAATTACTATATTTAAAATTTAGGCTATAATTTGTGAATGCTCTCTTCAAAGATATAAATAAATATAAAGTTTATAATAAAGATAATCATATATAAAACTTTAACTTTCCTTAGTGATAATACCAACTTTCTTAATAGTTTGGTCAATAGCAATAATCAAAAAATGATATGATGGGTCATGGAAATAATTGTTGTGGGGTCATTCTAAAATTGGAAATGGAATTTCTTTGAAAACAAGCAGTGCCTTATCGACTGAAGATAAGAAAAGAAATGCCTTATTATAGGTTTGTAACTTAGTGCTTGTGGGACCCTTCAATTATTGTGCAAATTATTAGGATGCTATTGTTTGAGTCTAGCTTTTATATTTGATTTTATTTTTTGAGTTTACGGAAAAAGAAGCTGTTTCTTGAAAAAAATGACGTATTATTAAATAAATTTATGACTTGACAGGTAACGAAAGAGAGGTGACTTATAAATTTAATTGACAAGACGTAACTCTTTTTGGCTAGATGCTGGTATCATCTTCTGTATTTATAAATTTAATTTACTTCACATGTTTCACGTCGTCTCCGCCATGTAATAGGCCCGAATAAACTTATAGGTCTCGATTATTTTATTTTTTTATTTCTATTTATGCCCCTCTTTAGGCATAAAAAAACACAATTGATCAATCAAATGAGTGGTTGTAGACATAACAGAAGTGTTAAAACTTGATAAAAAGATAAACTAGAAGACAAAGATAACAAAAGTAAAATGATTAAAAAAATGATAGACAAAATCTAAATGAACGTATATCTATTTTGATAGACATTTTCAAATCTATTGATTTATCCAAAATGATAGATAATAGAACTAAACTTTGATTTACCTAAAATGTCAGGTAAATAGGCATCAGCCGATCCTTGATTCACATAGAGTACTAAGAGATGAAAAAATAAGAAAAATAAACACTCTAACAACACTTTGAAAAATTCCACCCCTTTACATATGAATAGACTAACATATTTATGAACTAAACTATCTTGAATAGAAACGGAAAACTACAAATAAAATTGGGGAACAAAATAATTCTGAAAACAAAGAAATGATCATACGGAAAGGATCAGCCACATTTTTGATAAGATCTCCTCTTTCTGATTCTTATAAATAGACTAATTATCTATATTTTTTATATTTAGCTCCATATTGGAGCTCCGCCTTCCCAAAAGGTGTATCCAATACTAGGATCCACCAAAATCGACCATTTTTTTTAATTGTAGCATATAGTGTATTTCGCAGGTACTTTTGAAGTTTATAATAGGTTTTTCAGAATATAAAAAGAAATAAAACATTTATAGTCAGTAATTCCTTTGATTTTCTAAGATGACAGATCTATGGTTAATTTTTAAAAAAAATTTATATCCAATTTTCAGGTTAGAGAGAGAGATGAAGAAGGAGGAGATATGTTTTGTTTTGTTTTGTTTTTTTTTTTTTTTTTTTTGTATTGTCTGGTCATAAATCTGATAATACTATTAATTACTATATTTAAAATTTAGGTTATAATTCGTCAATGCTCTCTTCAAAGATATAAATAAATATAAAGTTTATAATAAAGATAATTATATATAAAACTTTAACTTTCCTTAGTTATAATACCAACTTTATTTTATAGATTGGACAATAGTCAATAATCGAAAAATGATATAATGGGTCGTCGAAATAATTGCCGTGGGGTCATTCTGAACTTGTAAATGGAATTTCTTGGAAACAAGTAGTGCCTTATCGACTGAAGATGAAAAAGCAATGCCTTATTATAGGTTTGTAACTTAGTGCTTGTGGGACCCTTCAATTATTGTGCAAATTATTAGGATGCTATTGTTTGAGTCTAGCTTTTATATTTGATTTTATTTTTTGAGTTTACGGAAAAAGTAGCTGTTGCTTGAAAAAAATGACGTATTATTAAATAAATTTATGACTTGACAGGTAACGAAAGAGAGGTGACTTATAAATTTAATTGACAAGACGTAACTCTTTTTGGCTAGATGCTGGTATCATCTTCTGTATTTATAAATTTAATTTACTTCACATGTTTCACGTCGTCTCCGCCATGTAATAGGCCCGAATAAACTTATAGGTCTCGATTATTTTATTTTTTTATTTCTATTTATGCCCCTCTTTAGGCATAAAAAAACACAATTGATCAATCAAATGAGTGGTTGTAGACATAACAGAAGTGTTAAAACTTGATAAAAAGATAAACTAGAAGACAAAGATAACAAAAGTAAAATGATTAAAAAAAATGATAGACAAAATCTAAATGAACGTATATCTATTTTGATAGACATTTTCAAATCTATTGATTTATCCAAAATGATAGATAATAGAACTAAACTTTGATTTACCTAAAATGTCAGGTAAATAGGCATCAGCCGATCCTTGATTCACATAGAGTACTAAGAGATGAAAAAATAAGAAAAATAAACACTCTAACAACACTTTGAAAAATTCCACCCCTTTACATATGAATAGACTAACATATTTATGAACTAAACTATCTTGAATAGAAACGGAAAACTACAAATAAAATTGGGGAACAAAATAATTCTGAAAACAAAGAAATGATCATACGGAAAGGATCAGCCACATTTTTGATAAGATCTCCTCTTTCTGATTCTTATAAATAGACTAATTATCTATATTTTTTATATTTAGCTCCATATTGGAGCTCCGCCTTCCCAAAAGGTGTATCCAATACTAGGATCCACCAAAATCGACCATTTTTTTTAATTGTAGCATATAGTGTATTTCGCAGGTACTTTTGAAGTTTATAATAGGTTTTTTCAGAATATAAAAAGAAATAAAACATTTATAGTCAGTAATTCCTTTGATTTTCTAAGATGACAGATCTATGGTTAATTTTTAAAAAAAATTTATATCCAATTTTCAGGTTAGAGAGAGAGATGAAGAAGGAGGAGATATGTTTTGTTTTGTTTTGTTTTTGTTTTTTTTTTTTTTTGTATTGTCTAGTCATAAATCTGATAATACTATTAATTACTATATTTAAAATTTAGGTTATAATTCGTCAATGCTCTCTTCAAAGATATAAATAAATATAAAGTTTATAATAAAGATAATTATATATAAAACTTTAACTTTCCTTAGTTATAATACCAACTTTATTTTATAGATTGGACAATAGTCAATAATCGAAAAATGATATAATGGGTCGTCGAAATAATTGCCGTGGGGTCATTCTGAACTTGTAAATGGAATTTCTTGGAAACAAGTAGTGCCTTATCGACTGAAGATGAGAAAAGCAATGCCTTATTATAGGTTTGTAACTTAGTGCTTGTGGGACCCTTCAATTATTGTGCAAATTATTAGGATGCTATTGTTTGAGTCTAGCTTTTATATTTGATTTTATTTTTTGAGTTTACGGAAAAAGTAGCTGTTGCTTGAAAAAAATGACGTATTATTAAATAAATTTATGACTTGACAGGTAAGAAAGAGAGGTGACTTATAAATTTAATTGACAAGACGTAACTCTTTTTGGCTAGATGCTGGTATCATCTTCTGTATTTATAAATTTAATTTACTTCACATGTTTCACGTCGTCTCCGCCATGTAATAGGCCCGAATAAACTTATAGGTCTCGATTATTTTATTTTTTTATTTCTATTTATGCCCCTCTTTAGGCATAAAAAACACAATTGATCAATCAAATGAGTGGTTGTAGACATAACAGAAGTGTTAAAACTTGATAAAAAGATAAACTAGAAGACAAAGATAACAAAAGTAAAATGATTAAAAAAAATGATAGACAAAATCTAAATGAACGTATATCTATTTTGATAGACATTTTCAAATCTATTGATTTATCCAAAATGATAGATAATAGAACTAAACTTTGATTTACCTAGAATGTCAGGTAAATAGGCATCAGCCGATCCTTGATTCACATAAAGTACTAAGAGATGAAAAAATAAGAAAAATAAACACTCTAACAACACTTTGAAAAATTCCACCCCTTTACATATGAATAGACTAACATATCTATGAACTAAACTATCTTGAATAGAAACGGAAAACTACAAATAAAATTGGGGAACAAAATAATTCTGAAAACAAAGAAATGATCATACGGAAAGGATCAGCCACATTTTTGATAAGATCTCCTCTTTCTGATTCTTATAAATAGACTAATTATCTATATTTTTTATATTTAGCTCCATATTGGAGCTCCGCCTTCCCAAAAGGTGTATCCAATACTAGGATCCACCAAAATCGACCATTTTTTTTAATTGTAGCATATAGTGTATTTCGCAGGTACTTTTGAAGTTTATAATAGGTTTTTCAGAATATAAAAAGAAATAAAACATTTATAGTCAGTAATTCCTTTGATTTTCTAAGATGACAGATCTATGGTTAATTTTTTAAAAAAATTTATATCCAATTTTCAGGTTAGAGAGAGAGATGAAGAAGGAGGAGATATGTTTTGTTTTGTTTTTGTTTTTTTTTTTTTTTTTTGTATTGTCTGGTCATAAATCTGATAATACTATTAATTACTATATTTAAAATTTAGGTTATAATTCGTCAATGCTCTCTTCAAAGATATAAATAATATAAAGTTTATAATAAAGATATTATATATAAAACTTTAACTTTCCTTAGTTATATACTTTATTTTATAGATTGGACAATAGTCAATAATCGAAAATGATATAATGGGTCGTCGAAATAATTGCTGGGGTCATTCTGAACTTGTAATGGAATTTCTTGAAACAAGTAGTGCCTTATCGACTGAAGATGGAAAAGCAATGCTTATTATAGGTTTGTAACTTAGTGCTTGTGGGACCCTTCAATTATTGTGCAAATTATTAGGATGCTATTGTTTGAGTCTAGCTTTTATATTTGATTTTTTTTTT